>OY856186.1:443441056-443841056 GCA_963693315.1 Diogma glabrata
TTAATGGTAAATTTGTTGATGTATTTGTCAACCACAAAATGATGACAACTACAAAATAATTGCATGATCTCCTTCGACGATATCGACCCATTGAAAACCACAGGAAATGCGCAAACAAATTTAACATTCAGTTTACAAAAAAGCAGCGTAAACACGAAAAAGAGACCAGATCAGTGTTGAGAGTGCGCAAACTTAACACTGACAACTTGGAGGATATTATATTTTCCGAAGGAAAATAAGGAAAATTAGGCCATCAAAAGCTATAGGACCCGACGGCATCTCAGCCATCATGCTAAAACACATCGGACCCAAAGGTTTGAACTTCCTCACTACTACACTTAATATATATTTAAATACTCTAGAGATACCAAATATTTGGAAAACGGCCAGAATCAGCCCCATTTTGAAACCAGGAAAACCGGAAGAAAAAGGAGAGTTCTACAGTCCAATATCCATTCTTTCATCGTGTAGAGATACTACTACGTCTACCTATCCAAATCAAAACACATATAATAAGTTATAAAGGAATTCCCATGACGTAATTTCTTTTTATCAAAACAAAATAATAATAATTTAGTAAACAACGTTTCATATGTTTACAATTATAAGTAAGCGAAATTTTATGAACTTTATGAATTATACATTACTCAAAGTGTGTCATCATATATCATGTTTCAAAACATTGAAACTAATTTTAAATAATTTTAAATAAAAGAAAAGGTAAATAATTATGATGATACAGATTTTATTAAGAGGAACATAATAAGTAATTAAGCAAAAATATATTATATGTACATTTTGCTAGAATTGCATTTTCTACATAATTAATTTGAAATAAATATATTGATTGATTTAAGTGGGGATTAGGAAAATGAAAATGCAAATCCAAAAATTGTATAAAAGAAAGTTTTCGAACAAATAAAAAGGAGAATCAGTTTGAATTTAAATAGTGTTTTACTTTCACTGATCCTCCTGACGACCTCAGTTGACGCACGTCAAACGGGTCTAACGGTTCTTTCCTTGGTGCAAAGTTGTTTCGGCAAACTGTATCGTTGAAAAACCGGACAGATTTGGACTTACGGACATATAGACGGCAGTGTTAAAGTTAGTCAACAAAAGTTTAAAGTATAATAAGTAATAAATACGCAGTCAGATCAAGGTAGTGTACAAATGTCGTTTACTCATGATATAGAGAACGATCATATGGTGTACACCCACCACAATCGGTCGCAAAACTCATCGTAGCACTTTTGCTCCCTCAGCTGACAAGATCCTGTAATTTGGCGCCATACCATCATGACTTCCGGCGAGCACACAGTACAACCACCGCGTTACACAGAATACAAAACCAGATCAGTGATGGTCTGAATCAAAAACAACTATGCGCTAGAACAATTTTAGTCGCACTTGACCTGTAAAAAGCATTCAACACAGTGTCGCACGCTGCTCTATTGGATGATATCTTCAATACTAACTTGCCAGGTTTAATGAAGTGCTGGTTGTGCAATTACCTCAGAGGTCGCCAAACATATGTTGAGTTCCGTAACAGCAAGTCCAAAATGAGACAAGGAGTTCAAGGCTAAGACAAGGAGTTCAAGGCGGAGTTCTCTCACCGTCATTATTCAATCTCTACCTAAGCAGTTTGCATGGAATAACTTTCACGTCATATGCAGACGGACTGCATAGTGTTTGCAACAGGAAATAACCTGCAGCAAGTCACAAATATCCTGAAAAACCTTAATATTCTGAATGATTGGGTTAAAACCAGAAAATTAAAACTTTCAACTGAAAAGTCCACTTCTACACTTTTCACCACATGGACGAAGGAGTTAAATTCAGCACTAAGCATCTGCATAGACAACATACTTATTCATACAGTGAAAAATCTGAGACTGCTGGGTGTAACATTCGACCCACTGCTTAAATTCAATGCTTATGCACAAACTCAAGTTTTAAAAACAGGAATAACGCATTGAAAGCAGTAGCGGGTAGTTCATGGGGCAAAGATAAAAACACAATCTTAACAACGTACAAAGCAACATGGTAACATCGACGAATCTACATATAGAACTGGCTTATAAACACTCTACTCCAAAACGGTTGAAAATGCAATAAAGAACTATATGCCAAATCGTGTTCTAAATAAAAAGCCACCAAAAGTCGCTTCCGAAGAGGTCCAATTGCCCCGTAACACTAGATCCATCCTAGCTCAACTTAGATTCGGTTGGTCACGCATCCTAAACAACTACAGGAGTAAAATTGATTCTGAAATTATTGACAAGTGTCCCGCATGTGAGGGCATGCCACACGATGTAGACCACCTATTTAATTGTCCTGAAAATGAAACAAACTTGACGAAGAAAGATTTGTGGTACCGCCCAAGGACAGTAACAGAGTTCCTGAACCTGGACATGGAGCCAGAGGATTAGCACCAAAACTGTTGCTACAACAACATGTATTTGTCAATATGGTGTGCTGGGTAATAATGTGTTTTTGTCCTTGTAGTAATTCTTATTAATGACACATTAAGAATAATGTTTCAGACTTGCTTTCCAGTTTATGGGAAACAATGACGGTGTTAAAGTAAATACTTGATAAAACCTCGTGTTGGTTCACTGATCAGTGAATACAAAAGGAGATTATACATACAAATACATATAAATAGAAATTTATGAATTATGTTTCTTGAATTAAGAATAAGACCAATTCGAAGGATGATAGAAAAATGTGACAGCATGTTTTGGATTTTTCTCACAGTAAAACTCCATTTCTTTTATGTGTGTTTCAAACTGGATTAGGACCTTCATCATCAAAGCCATTATTCTATTCTTTGGCAAATATGCTATCCACTACACCACCGAGGCGTTGTATGTGAATGTGTAGTATAGAGTTGTTTGGTGGATAACTCCAATGAGATGTATGCTATCAATGAATGCACGCTTATAATAATTAGCTTGCATCTGTAAAGAAAAAGAATGGCATCTGTTTGGATACCCAGCGACTACTTTCAACCTCTACAATGAGTATTGGAAAACTCACTCTTTGTAAGATAGCGCAACTCAACAACATCATACTGCGATGGGTTCCAGGCTATAATGGCATTTCAGGCAACATAAAAGCGAATTAACCTGCTAAGGCTGGAGTGGTCATGAAATATTCAGGCTCTGAACCCGCCTTGGGGTTATCTAAAACTTTTGCCTTGTCATATATATATATATATATATATATATATATATATATATATATATATATATATATATATATATATATATATATATATCTATATATATATATATATATATATATATATATATATATATATATATATATATATATATATATATATATATATATATATATATATATATATATATATATATATATATATATATATATATATATATATATATATATATATATATATATATATATATATATATATATATATATATATATATATATATATATATATATATATATATATATATTAGGGTGGCTCTTAGCTGTATGGAGAATTTTTTTTTTTAGAATTTCTTAAGTCTCAGGGCAAAAATTTATTCCTTTTAACAATAGGAAAAAAATATGTTCTGGAGAAATCCGATCAAAGTAGTTTAAGGCGGCGCGACGGCGGTTTAAAGTTGAAAAATCTCATTTTTTCTCATATTTTCACGCTTTACAACCCTTATATCGCGTTTAGCAACCCTAGATCCAAGATTAAAAATTTCAGCGTGTAATTTAGTTCAATAGCTTTCCAAAATGCACAAAAACATTCAAATCGGACAGCAAATAACGAAGTTATGGAAAATATAAGCATCGGTCTGACGTCTCACGTTTTTTTTTGTTTTTGTTTTTAAATAAAAAGTGTTGTGTTATAGCACACATGGCCAAACCGCGGCTCGCGAGCCGCATGCGGCTCTTTAAAAGAATAAATGCGGCTCTCGAAAAGAAATGAAAAAATTAAATAATATTTAATAATTCATAAAAATTGTAACAAAATTAGGAATAATACATATAATTTATAATGCTGTTTAATATAATATGAAAATATAACAAGTAAAATAAAATATTTAAAATAATAATATAATATGATTTAATGCAATCATTTTATTATATTTAGGTCCGTCCTGTCGAAGTTACTACTATTGGAGTTTTTTGCGACTTTATTTTAGTTTGATACTACTTTACTTCGCGAATCAAGTTTAAGTATAATCCGCTGTTATAAATAAATTCAACTAATTTTATTATTTAAGGTTATACGTTTAACATATTCTAGTGGACTAAAAATAAAATCACCTGTATTCGTTTCAAATTAATGCACAAAAATCTTTCTCAAAATCAAGGTTTTCCTTTTGGATTCGTTTGTTTTTCTATGATTATCTTTTTCTGCAATTTTTTTATAAACAATATTTTTAATATTTTATCTTTAGGCAATTTGCCGACGTTAAATTTAATGTATCCTTTAATATTCCAATTAAAAAATGAATAAGTTCATAATTAAATAGAATTAAAAACACGTGCAAATCCGACATATGCTACCTCAACCGCTTCTACATCTACGACAGTAAGATATTACCCTAAACGAAAAACGAAATTAAAAACTTAAGGAAATTGCAAGAAAAAAACGGTGATTTCATCTCTTGTAGCGAAATATAATATTTTGCGTGTTTTTTATGAATACTCCGTTTTTTAATTTAACTGCTAAATATGTCAGACCACAAAAAAGGAGATATGACGGATAAAATCGTAGCTTCAGGCACACTCTAAAAAATAGAAATAATGAGGTGTAAAATCACGGCGATAATAACTGTAAATTAACATCGTTTTTTGTGTACTTTTCTAACCAAGGTTTAATCTTAAACCAATAGTTCGTATCTAAAAATCATAACTTTAAAAATTCGAACAAATGTGTAATATTGCGATAACCTATGTTTTTTTACGTCAACTTGTGCATTTAGTACACCCACAGTTGTATTACTCATTTCATTTGTGTTCTGTTCCCGTCCAACTACGTAAATTTAAACATTTTGTATTGTAAAATCGCAACACTCGTTGTAAAACTAAGCTGTACAGTATTTGCTCAATGTAATATTTTATAGATACATATATACTTTTCTTTGTTTCATTAAGCGTGTTGCAAGATATTGGATCCAAACTAAAAATTAAAAATTAAATTAACAAAATTTCATTAATTAATTTTAGTTAATAGTGTAAAATATTTAATTATTACTTTTATTAAATAACTTTATTAAATAACTAAATTTTATTTATTTTACTAGGAAAATAGTGTATTATTAGGATGAACAATGCTTTGTTTAAATCACCCTCTACGATTACATGTGGACTAAAAATATTAATGCAATATTGCCCACTATCATTAAAATTAATTCCTTATATGTAAGTCCGTAGACCATTTTCATCGGCCCTTTATAGGATATCAATACTTTTTGTTGTGAGGAATTTTTAAGAGATTTTGGGTTAAATAGTGAAATAAAATCAAGTATATAGTTTCGTGGAAATATGCTCCTTTTTTTAGTGTAAGAATCTGTCAAAAAGGTTTTAAATTTACATAACCCGATGTAAATTTACACAATATTTTGTGGTTTTGTTTGTATATTTACTTAATTTGTAGTAAATTTACATCAAAATATAGGCAAACATACATCGAATATGGCTTATAACTAATACTTTTTGTGTAATAATGCATACTTAGACGAACTGTTGAATTACGACAAAATGTGTAAATTTTTTTATTTTACGCACTGTTGTAGATTTACGTTTATAATAGGAGGCGTTCAGTTACCTCCTATTATAAGGGTAAATTTACACTATTTTTTTAGAGTGCAAGAATGGGTTGAAGCATACGCATTCATCGATAAAGGGGGAAAACCTTTGTGTCTTATTTGCAATGAATCACTTGCTCATTATAAAACCAGTAATTTAAAACGGCATCACGAAAAAAACCATAGTAAATGTTTGGATAATTATCCGTTGAATACCAACATCCGAACAAATAAAATAAACTCTTTAAAATCTGCATTAAGTAATCAGCAATAGTACATTATATACCGAGGTGATAAAGTAAATTTTCTACATTGAGGTGGATATTAATTCGCGAGAAACGAAGTTTCGAGCGAATTAAGCACCGAAATGGAGAAAATTTTCTTCACCGAGGTTTATATACTATTTTTTTTACTACTTGATATAAAAAATGCACTAAAACTCTTAATTATTCACAAAATAAAATGTCAATTAATAAGCAAATGGTGAATAAATAAAAATTTTGATTTGGTGAAACATTGTGTATCATATCATTGGATTGCGTATTGGATATTTATTATTCAGAGCTGCTTAGTTAGAAATTTATTTTCAATTAATTTTCTTAAAACTATATAAAAATCACATATGCTTTGCATTAAAAAATATAGCTTTTATTTATTTTTGACATGAATTGAATTGAATTGAAAATCTATTCAATATTGTTGAGCCAAATTTAGAATTTTTTTAGTCTACAACTCACAAGTCACAACTAAACTAAATTACAACAGAATTCTTTTTAACACTAATTAAAATTTAAAATAAACTAACCTATAGTTGCAAAGAAGTTTTTGCATTCATTCATTATTTATGATTATTAAAAGAAAATCAAAACGCTTATTATTTTTTGATATATTATTATTATTTTAGCAAGAAACTAAAAAAATTCAAAGATGAACTCAGTTAGCAAACGAACAAAAATTATATTTTCATTATTTACTAAGGTACTTATACTTACTATTACTAATACTTATTATTAGGTGTGGGGAATAATTATTAGTAACCTTAGCTGAGAAAAATAACTTTTGTCTTGGGTTTTTGAGTAAATAATTGAAATTTTTCATGCAAGTAGTAAAAAAACATTATTATCATCTTTTAGCTCAGAAGCTGATAATACTACCGAAGCTAGTTTTATGATCGATTGGAACATCGCCCGTGCTACACGACCTTACACTGAGGGAAAATTTATCAATAAGAATATGGAACAGGTGGTTAAAATGCTGGATCCTTTAAATATCAAATTGCACAGATTATTTAGCAATGTTCCAGTATCACGTCATACCACTGAGCGACGTATTACGGAAATAAGTAAAGATATTAAACAGCGACTACAAGTAGATGTAAAAAATAGTGTAGCTTTCAGCTTAGCCCTTGACGAATCAATCGATATACAAGACACCCCCCCAGTTAGCTGTATTTATCCGATACGTTTCCGAATCTTTAATCGTAAAGGAAGAACTATTGGATTAGGTAGCACTTAAAAATACTACTCGTGGTATTGATACTAAGAGTGCCCTTGATAATATATTGTCAGATACAGATATTCCACTGAATAATTTGGTAAGTGTAGCAACTGACGGAGCACCTGCAATGTTAGGAAAAAATGTAGGCCTTATTGGTCTATTAAAAAATGATCCAAGAATACCCGAATTTTGGCACTTCATTGCATTGTTCATCGTGAACATTTAGTTGCAAAATATTTTAAATACGAAAACGTAATGAAAACTATGCTACAAATTGTGAACTATATTCGGACGAATTCAAAAACCCATCGCCAATTCAAGAACTTTATCGAAGCACTGGACTTTGAAGATCATCCTCAAGATATAACATTTTACTGCCTTGTGCGATGGTTATCCACCTATAATGTTCTAAGCCGATTTGTTGATTTAATGGAACCTACTAGAAATTTCCTCAAAGAAAAAGAAAAACACTATCTGGAATTAAAGGATGATGAATTGATTAATGATTGTATGTTTTTGACTGATATAATGGAAAGGAAAAGATTTAGAAGGAAAAGATAAAGTTATTACTGATCTTATTCAAACGATTCTGAGTTTTATTAAAAAAATTCAACTTTTTCAACGAGATTTAACAACAAAAGTGTTCAACCACTTTCCTCTTCTGAAGAACAGACTCTCTAAAATTAATGATAACAAACTGAGTGAATACGACAGTAAATCAGCAGAATTATTAAAAGACTTTCACTTGTGATTTAATGATCTGAATAATTTAAATATTTCTCTTAATTTACTTGTAAATCCATTCGAAATTAACATTATTAACGAGGGCTTATCGATTCCTTGTTATATTTTGCATGACAGTGCCTCAGGAGAAATGGAATTACTAGAGCTACAGGGAGATCCCATTCTTAAAATGCATCACAAAGCCACACAATCTCCAAATGAGTTTTGGAAACTAGTGTCTCAATCAAAGTACCCCAATTTGAAAAAAGCCAGATTACTGTCCATATTCGGTACAACATATTGTTGTGAATCACTTTTTTCAACAATGAAGTTTATAAAATCAAACCACCGGATTTCAGAAATTTCACGGCCAAGTTACAAACAAACATGCCATCTACCAGCAGGCATGTCATGTAACAAACTTTAAATATGTATTTGTATATATTTATAACCATAAGTACATAATTGTTTTTTCAATAGAATAAATATTTCCAAACAACTGATACTTTTGAAAAATTTTTTTTTTTTGTGGCTCTCGAAACGAGAGATTATTGTACTGCGGCTCAACGTGTAGTGAAGCTTGGCCACCTCTGTGTTATAGGGTTTAAAATATGTGTCACAACAACACATAAATACCTTTTTATAAAGTTTCATGTCAAACAAATAATTAATTTAATTTTTGGGTGAAAAAATTGGGTGAAAAAATAAATAAAAATCTTCTTTTGGCACACTTGACAACATTTTTTGGACAAACTTATAGTGCAATAATCTAGTTTTTGATCTCACATACCAATCCTGACCATCTAGGTTTTTCCTCATGTCCTTGTTCCTACTCATTATCACTTAAAACGAACGTTTTTTAAGCAAAACATATGCATATTTCCTTGTTTTGACACACTTGACGATTTTTTTGACACACTTCCGGTACAGTTATCGAACACATCGTCCTTTTGGCTCTTACCATTGAGTGTACCTATTTTTAGAAACCAAAATTTTTAAAATCCCTTCATCCGTTTTCTAGATTTCATCGGTCGTGAAGGCCAGACGGCCGGCCGACCGGTCGGACAGTCGGCCGGCCCGCAGAAAGGCATAAATTTTTTTTTTTGCTTTTTTAGAATCAGTAGTAGGTCCTAAAACGTCAAGAAATGACAAAAAAGTGGGTGTAAGAATTTCACTTTTAGCTCATAAATGTAATACTTAAGACCGAAATATTTTGCAGTCGTGGATAAAATAGCATCTTGTATTTGCATAGGATGATGGCAATTTTTCTAGAATCTACTAATTGTCACCGGCTGTTTTACTTTTTCTTCTTCTCATTTCTTCTAGAAGTGTCAAATAATTGTATAAATGAAATGTAGAAAATAAATTGTTTTTTTTTGTTGTAAATGACCATGTGAGACGTCAGAACGACGCTTTTATTTTCCATAACTTCGTGATTTGCAGTTCGATTTAAATGTTTTTATGCATTTTGGAAAGCGATTGAACTAAATAATACATTTAAATTCAATCTAGGGTTGCTAATTGCGATATAAGGGTTGTGAAGCGTGAAAAAGTGGAAAAAATGAGATTTTTCAACTTTAAACCGCCGTCGCGCCGCCTTAAACTACTTTGATCGGATTTCTCCAGAACATTTTTTTTTCTTTCGTTAAAAGGAATAAAATTTTGCCCTGAGACTTAAGAAATTCAAAAAAAAAAAAATTAAGAGCCACCCTAATATATATATATATATATATATATATATATATATATATATATATATATATATATATATATATATATATATATATATATATATATATATATATATATATATATATATATATATATATATATATATATATATATATATATATATATATATATATATATATATATATATATATATATATATATATATATATATATATATATATATATATATATATATATATATATATATATATATATATATATATATATATATATATATATATATATATATATATATATATATATATATATATATATATATATATATATATATATATATATATATATATGGGACATTCCATGCAAGTGGGGAAAAACAGCGAAAAAATCAAATTACAGTAAAGAGATTGTTTTGCATATTATTTGGTTTAGAAAAGATAGAAGTTTCATATTTTTAATATTTCTTTCTCAAAAATATAGTTTTTTAGTATTGGCAACACTTTAAAGTTGGCTTCAGTTTGTTTTGATATTGCTGAATGACATTGTCAAACTTTGAATAAAAATAAGTTACATTATTTTCTTTAAAATAAATGTTATAATGGATACATATTGATTATTGCACTTAAAGTTAATATTGTACACTCCTTAAACACGTTTTCTAGTTAAATTAACTATATTATATGCATTTTAAAAGTACACTGTAACATGTAACGTAAGTTACTAAAACTTGTAAACAGTTTTATTACAAAATAAGAAATGGAAAACGAATGGTAATCATTTCAGATTTTCTTACTTATAGGTGAATACTAAACTGTCAGCAATAGTTTTCTTTTAAATATTACTTATTTTTTTTTTTGTGCAATAATCAAAATGTGTAACGTAAGTTACCTATATATGTATGTAACGTTAACGTTAACGTTAAATTACCAAAGTAAAAGGGAAAACTGTGTGGCGAGCATCTAAATTAAAATTTTGAAAATTTAAATTTAGTATGCGATGTTTTTTTTTTGATTTTAGATTTGGAAAAACAAAATATATAATTAATTCTAATATTTTCGCAAATATATAAAGTTCTTGTTTTTCAATTATTTCTTGTTTTTATTATTTCAATTTTCAATTTTTCTTGTTGGATTAATTCCACCTCTACCTAACACCTACCTCCATAACTGTTCAGAATTAACATAAACTAAACTGTGAGATAAACTCAAGATTATTTTATATTAACATAAGTTACATCTTCATACAAATAACTTACATTTTTCAAAATGGATGGAATGATATTCTGAAGATGTTATTTCTTTCCCCGGTATTTAAATTAAATACTGTCACAAAAATGCCACTGACTGCTGCAGAAAAGATGAGTCGTCGAAGAGAAAAGTTAAAGAAAGAGGGCAAGTATGAAGAGTACCAGGAAAAGATGAGAGAAGCTGTTAACAAATCAAGAATGAAGAAGAAAAAAGATATTGAAAAGCTTTCGATATCACAAAAAGAAAAAGTACGAAACAAAACCAGAAAAGAATGCAAGCAAAGAGTAGCAAAATACAAAGAAAAACTGAGTCAGATCAAACATCAATCTGTTACAGGTACACCAGATTCCCTCAAAGCATATAAAACTAGGAATAGTTTTGGAAAAGCTACTAAAAAAGCAAAACTTGCACTACAAAATTCTCCAAGAAAAAGAAATATGGTTGTGATGAAACTGTATGAAACATTTGTAGTTGCTGAAAATGAAGAAGCAAAGGATAACTCAACAGACAATGACAGTTTTAGACCTACTACAGCATCAATTCGAGAAACAACAAACAAAGTTTTACAATTTTATGAATGTGAAGAAATCTCACGACAAGCACCAGGAATAAAAGATATGGTCATAATAAGAGATGCTAATGGTAGCAAATCAAAAGTTCAAGCCAGGCATCTTCTTCTTTCGATGCAAGAAATGCATCGACTCTTCATAGAAGAAAATCCGGACTGTAAAATTGGAAAAAGTAAATTTTTCGAGCTTCGACCACAACATGTCCTGCCAAGTAGCAAACTTCCAAGAAATGTATGTCTTTGCAAGTACCACGAAAACTTCAGATTGGCTACTGAAGCATTTAGCAAGTTTCACAGTACCCCACCCTTTGCAGATTTCTCATTTTTGTGCTCAGAAAAAACAGTAAAGTGCTGGTATGGAGGGTGTGTAAATTGCTCTCACCAGCTTGAAGATTTACTAAAAAAAACAACTGAAAATGAAAATCTGAACGGTTTGAAATGGCACGTCTGGAAAAATGATGCAGGTGGCAAAGTAAGGAAAGTATTAGAAGAAGGAGATACAGAAGATTTGGCTGGGCACATCAAAACTCTGATGCCGCATTTCCTAAGGCATGTGTACACTAAACGGGAACAGGCGCTTTCTTATAGGAAACAAGTTGAAGCCGCAACATCAAAATCATTTGATCCTAAAACTGCAATCCTTCAAGTAGATTTTGCAGAAAACTATACATGTTCATACCAGGATGAAGTACAAAGTGCATACTGGCAACAAAAACAAATTACTATATTTACCGTGTCAGCTTGGTATTCTGGTAAACACCACTCCATGGCCTTGATTTCGGACAACTTAAGTCATTCCAAAGAAACTGTAGTACCTTACATAGACTGCATACTAGAACAATTTCCTGAAGAAATAAAATATATACATATTTGGTCAGATGGGCCAAGCAACCAGTTTAAAAATCGGTATATAGTTTCAGCCTTGCATGTTCTTGAGCATCACCATGGAAAAAAAAAAACCTGGAACTATTTTGCCTCTTTCCATGGCAAAGGTCCTGTTGATGGGACAGGTGGATCCATAAAAAGGAGTGTGAGAAATGCTGTACTAAAACGAAAATTCATTGTCACAAATGCAAGTGAGTTTGTTTTTGCAGCACACGACCAGCCATCTAAAATAAATGTTTTAGAAATCACCCCAGCTGATATTAAGATGCGTAGTGAAAATCTCCATCTATCCAAAGCATTTTTACACGCTCCTCTCATTGAAAACATTAAGTTAGTCCATCATTTAAGAACAAAGACAGAAGAAACAGAGGGATTTTATTTAGTAAAAGATTTTGAGAAACAAAAACCAGATATAAAAGCTGGGGATTGGTATATGGTTGAGTATGAAAACTCATTTTATCCTGGAGTTGTAACGTTCGTTGAAGACAATGAATATAAAGGAAACGTAATGGTGGCTGCAGGTACCTATTGGAAATGGCCAGAAAATAAAGATGAAATCTTTTATAAAAAGGAAAACATGATCAAAAAAATCGAACCACCCGTACTTGTCAATAAAAGAAGACATTATAAGTTTAAATAGTCATTTTTTATTGAACAATTATGATTAATTATATAATATTACTGTTTTTGAATTGAATAAAAAAATGTTTTACTTTGCTGAATAGTATTTTATTGATTAAAATTATCTTAATTACCTTATATATTTAAGAATTATAAAAAAAATTGCAAAGGGAATTTTGTAATGTAAGTTACTGTAACGTAAGTTACCCATTTAAATATTTATATAAATTGTAGTTTTTAGAATAAAATTCCTAAACGTATTGAAAGAAATTGCTAAACATGTCAGGATATGATATATATACACTCATAACAGAGAACTGTTTTAATAGAACAGAATTTTAAACTTCAAGCCAATCGCAAATATAGCTATTCCCTTTTTTAGTAACGTAAGTTACCACATTATTTTTGGCTGTTAATTTTTTTTTAAAATAAGTACACCACAATTTATATATTTATTTCTTTGCTTTTGATTATTATTATAAGAATTCACTTTAAAAATAAAATTTGTATGATAATATTTGTTTCTACTAAAGTTCTTAATGTGAAAAAATGGTCTAAATGTAACGTAAGTTACCATGGAATCGCCCATATATATATATATATATATATATATATATATATATATATATATATATATATATATATATATATATATATATATATATATATATATATATATATATATATATATATATATATATATATATATATATATATATATATATATATATATATATATATATATATATATATATATATATATATATATATATATATATATATATATATATATATATATATATATATATATATATATATATATATATATATATATTAAAGAAATATTTTCATAAATTTTGTAAGGTGAATTTTTTTTCAAAATTTCTCTGCTTTTTCAAAAAATTGCCATAGTCCCCAATTGTTTGGCATTATGTGGAAAAATAATGATATTATAAAACTATGGGGGAAAATATAAAAACCAAGGGGAATATCAACTATCCAAACCCCTATTATATTTTTATAATAAATTATCAAAAGATATTATTTTACCAAATTACTATTTTTACCAAAAAAGATTTAAACACAAAAAGAAAATTAAAAATCTGACAAGTAGTTCATAAGATACATTGAATTGAACATATACGAAGCCCATGGGTTTTCAAAACTGCTCCGAGATATAAAGAGAGAACCACTCGCGACAAAAAATTCTACGAAATGTTTTTGTTATTCTCTCTTCAACAGTAAAAAATTTAAACCAATTCAAAAAGTGTGACAACTCGATGTAATAAAAACGCGATTAATGCTAAACTCATGAACACATCTACAAATTGCATCTATAAATATTACCATAGTGTGAAATTCTGACAAACTAAATCATGTATTTAATATAAAAAAACTTTAAATTTATTGCAGAGTAACACACTTAGCAGTAAATTGAAGGCTGAAAAATCTAGCGAATTATTTTTTAATCGTTCGTTTAAACGGAACAGTTAAGTACGACCCCTTTCTTTTTTTTATTATTTAACAAGTTCAAACAAACGATTCCATTTCTCAACACAAAACTTAATTCTCTATTCGTTCTTACTTCTCTATTTTTTATTCATCTTCTATGTTTCGATCTATAGCCGACACAGAACAAGCAATCCATATCGGCAAACTGAACTAAAAAAATAGACATAATTAATTTTAGAATACGAATCTTTTTCAAGAACCACCAACTCTTCCACTGTAACCATCAATCCACAGCTAAGATTCTCATAACCAATATTTAATATTAACTATAAGTTTCCTGAAAACCATCCCAATGTGATCAATCTGTCTGAACAATTTCCAAAATGATTATGAAACAATCAACAAATAAATTAAAATAAATACATAAGTTTTTTAAATTTGTTCTCTTAATATTTTTATCCTAAAAGTTATATGACTACAATAAATGATCAAATCCTTCAAGATTTGTAACATCTTATGCACTTTTCTCACATAAGCAATATGAAAATACTACCACAAAAGGACATGTTTATTTGACAGCGTACAGTGAAAATTATTGCCTAAATAAAAATATCCACAAAAAATTGGTCTACTTTCATTTTATTATTTTAGGTAGATTTCATATAAAAATCTACCTATTGCAATGGGCTTCATCTCGGAATTTCGGAAAAATTTTTGTGCCAAACGACTATATATGAAAAGCGGAGAAGAAAAATCAAAAAAAAAAAAATTTATATATATATATATATATATATATATATATATATATATATATATATATATATATATATATATATATATATATATATATATATATATATATATATATATATATATATATATATATATATATATATATATATAAATATATATATATATATAAACGATATGAGATATAACGAAAACGACCGGCACTCTCACGGTCGCATTTGCTGAGGTAGATCAAAAAAATTTTCTGTACTTGTGTGTTTTAATAATATCTTGGACAAGTTCGTGAATCAGCAAAATCCGACACGTGGTTAAGAAACTAGAGGCTTTTTTCTAAAAAAAATTGATTTTTTAAAACCATTATAACGGCCGTTTGGATACTAATATTTCAAAAAATTTAACAAATTTAGAATTTTTGAAATCTTTTTTATCAATTTGTTTTAAAAATAGACCTCTGCAGTTAGAGGTTCCTGAGTGAGCGGCTCCAACAAAAAAATTTGCAAAAAAAATTTTTTTTTTGAAACAACCGGCACTCTCACGGTCGCATTTATAAGGCCAGATCAAAAAACCTTTTTTAAAAATGTGCGTTTTATTAATATCTTGGACAAGTTCGTAAATCAGCCCCATCCAACACAAGGTTAAGAAACTAGAAGCTTTATACCAGAAAAAAACTCTGTTTTTTAGATCCGTTATAACGGCCGTTTGGATTCTAATATTTTTAAAAACTTCATAAATTTAGAATCTTTGAAACCTTTTTGATCAGTTTTTTTTCAAAAAAAAGACCTCTGCAGTTGGAGGTTTCTGAGTGAGCGGCTCCAACAAAAAAGCTTGTAAAACACAAAATGCGTTTAAATCAACCGGCGCTATCACGGTTGCATTTGTAGAGCCAGATCAAAAATCCTTTCTTAAAAATGTGTGTTTTATTAATACCTTGGACAAGTTCGTAAATCAGAAAAATCTGACACATGGTTAAGGAACTATAGGCTTTATACTAGAAAAAAAAGTGGTTTTTTTAATCCGTTATAACGGCCGTTTGGATACTAATATTTTTAAAATCTTCATAAATTTAGAATTTGTGGAAACATTTTAATCCGTTTCTTATAAATAAAAACCTCTGCAATTAGAGGTTTTTGACTTGTTGGCTTCAACAAAAAAGTTTGCAACAATCCCCAACTACAATTTCCAAAAACCTTATAACAGTCAATATCAACCTTATAACAGTCAAAAAAATAAAAGATTTGAATAGAAGAAATTAATTTTTTTTTCTTAGAAATAAACTATTTTGATATTTTGCAGCAATTGCACGACATATGATATAAAGTAGGTTTGTGTCATAAATTGTCACACACATGTTCTGTGGTAGATTTGTTATTTGTTTGTTGCAAAATTGGATAGATATAATATTGCTTGTATGTAGCTAATTTTCTTTTTAAAATTTGTTTGATATCTGTTTGAAATTAGTTTGTTTTGTTTAAACTAATCTGATACATCAGATTCTACTGGTACACAAAACTGTCTGATCCCGAAATCTACCTATTTCTAGCGGATATACGTGCCGCTTGGACTTTTTTTTACTTTAATTACTAATACAATTATGAAAAATTTTGTGTTTGTACACAAAATTTTTTAAAAGCGATTGCGATTTTGGTTAAATCGCATTCCATAATCGGCATCCTGATTTCATCCAAACACGACTGGTCATCGGATATCGTCATTTATACTGACTGACTGGATATCGTCATTTATAAGAAACAACGACATTAGCAACAGTGCGGCGATGTTCGTTAACACGAACTTTGAAAGAATTTTACAGACGGAGGTAGTCATTGTTCAACTTCCATATATATAAGGCAGGACAATATTCATTGGCGTAACTAAGAAATTGTTTCAGGGTATGCCTGGCCCCGTAATATTGCTGAGTAAAATAATAAACATTTCCCGTATTTATTTTTTTTTTAATATTTAACGGGTGTTGATATTTGAGGTCAATTTTCAATTTGACTGTCATTTATATTTTTTTACTAGAGTGGGGCCTTTCTAAAGTGGTTATGTTCTACAAATAAAATTGAAAAAAATCATATAAAAATGCAATGTATTTTTATCAGTATAAAATTTTTATAAAGCCTTACTTAGTACCTTTTAAACAAAAAAATAATATCAAAATTGGTTAACCCGTTTGAGCACAGTTTAATTTTAAACTTTCCTTGTCCCTAAATTTCTTAACATATTTCGGGCCACCCGGTGTTAAAGCTAAGGAAAAAATACAATCACGTATTAGTTTTTTCAGTTATTTAAAGGATTAATGAAGTTTCAAGAAAACGGAAATGGTCAGGTTCATTTCTTTTATTTTATCGGCGTTGAGTTCGACAAACCTTACATCTGCGTTGCTATATAAACCATATTGCATATATGGCAGAAAAAATTAACCACTAATTGTAGCCATTCGGAAATTGTTGCAAAATTTGTGGAAACTGGTTTGATGAAAAACAAGAGAGGCAAAATCGTAATAATCGTTCAGAAACATATTGGTACTGTAAGTGCTAGTAACAAATTGCAAGCTGCGATTTTTGAATCGCGGGGTTTTGGGATTCATAAATTTCAAATTCCGAGTAATATATACACATACATACATAATAAAAAATAAACTTACTGAACAACTTCTTAAAAAATAAATGTTTTTTCCAGATTATTTTTCCAAATTGTTTTCCTTTAGTAAATCGACCGGAACCACATCCTCAGTTGGATTATCGTTGTAATCTGTGCTCGATGATCCACCAGTGTGAGAAGCTCAATCATCCGTTTAACATCCATTGTCTGCTGCTCCATGTAACGTTAAATAATTGTTAGTAAAACTTTTATGCGACTTCCACTTGGAACGGCAAATATGTTTGATGTGCCATCGACAAAAACAACGTTTCAGAAAGCCATAACGTGACATCAAAACAAATTCCATAATTAAGATTTAGGATGCTACTGTTGACTAAATAGAGTTCATTCGCCAACAATTCTAAGGTATCATTTTCGCTAGTAATAACTCACTGCTTTCGATAAGTAATGTAGAAAACCTCACGTTAACTCATATGCCAATAGCCGCGACTGCAGCTAAATTCTTACTGTGAAGCGGTGAAGTGATAAGTTTTTAATGAAAAGTAATAAAGAAATTTTTAACAATTCTCCGCTTCACAATAAAATATTGCGACGCTGATGCATAGGCTGACTTCACCACAGCTCTGGAAACATAGTGATCTAGATATATAATGAGCTAATATCCATCACATACTTTAATTAAAAGCTAACCAATATTATGAACCTCGTAGTTCTAATAATAAAAATATTAAAGCAAGCAGTAGTATCCCAACAAACATAAATTGTTGTACGAGAAAAAGTAAAAAAAAATTTTATCGGAAGTGACAAACTGGAAGTTAGGATGCAGAACTGTGGTAAACCGTACTAAATGCTTATGTACCAAATTTCATCCAATTCAATTATCAGGTACAGATTTTATAGAGCTTTCAAGAAAACAGGTGCTCCAGGGACCCCACACCATTTTGTTCACTATCACTCAAAAACTAATCAGTTCCTTGTCATACATGTTTACATTTTTTTCCGAAGTGTCATCAAAATTCATTCACGAATGAATGTTTTATGCTCCCAACAAACATAAAAACATTGTGGAAAAAACCACCTGTTGTATGGTGGATCCCCAAACCCTTTATCCAATGTACTCCAAAAGCTGATAAAATCTTTCTCATGTTATTTGACATCTTTTACCAACGTTTCATGAAAATCGATCGGTAATTGTAGGCTACAGTAGGGATAAACCCCTGAAAAAAAAATTTTTTAACTGGAAGTGGCAGACCGGAAGTTGGTATGCAGAAATATTGAAAACTTTACTAAAACCTTATATACTAAGTTTCAATAAGATCATAGTCCGGAATCAGAAGTTATTCAAGATTTAAACTTAGAGAGATTAAACTTAGATTTAAACTTAGTTCGGGAGACCCCCGCCATTTTGTCCGAATTTGAAATGAATCCAGATATTCTATTTTCAAGTGAACCTGTATCATTTGTCAAAGTTTCAACAAGATCCTATGCAGAAAACTCACCCACCCACACACCCATCCACACACAGATGTACCCCAAAATTTTTATTGGCTATTTAGATAGAGGATGGACCAAAACAGAAGAAAAAACAAAATTTGGGGTATGTAAGATTTTTTTTTCTCGATAGATTGCATTACTTCACACAATTTAAAATTGAGGTAAAGCAAAAACTTACAAATCAACGAATAGTGATCCTCCGAATGCGAAGTTAGCATAACTTTTTTTTTAACTGGATGTCGTGTTTTCATTGATTAATCCCGGCAAATATGGCGATCCCGTAACCCCAGAATTTACTTTCAATAATTCTGAGACTCCGCGATCGTTAAAATATGTATTGATCCCAAGATTCCGTGATTCAAGAAACCCGGGTTTGCAATCCCTATTGTGTTAGTGTTAATTATAATCGAAAAATACCAATTTTTCATCGTTCACACTTCATAGTAATCACACATTCCGTTAACCATTTAATCAATTGCTTTTCACAACGATCTTCATTCAGCGATACAAAAAATTCAGATACTTAAAGATATAAAGCTCAAAATATAAAGTCTGCTAGAATTCGAATGACGTCGTCAATTTGCTAATAGCCATACAAACAAAACATAAAAAGTGCTAAATGTTTTGATGTTCCAGTGTTCCGGTGTGGTTTTAAGTCTTATCGAGTAATCAGACGTAGTTTTTTTAAAACGAAGTCTGGGTTGTTTTTATTGCGAAGTCTTTCGTTGAACAACTTCGAAGGTGTGGTTTTCCAAAAAGTGTGAATATCAAATGAATTTGACACATTTATCGTTGGAAAAAAAATGTTTTCTCTTTTAAACTTCGATAATATCAGTAAAACGGGAAATTCATTAATGCAATAAAAAATTATTACTGTTTTTTTTTTAATTTGATTGTGATTTAAAATGTCTACTCGAAAATCAAGTCGAAATAAACAAACAAATCTTAATACAAGTTTGTTTCTAAAAAAAGTGGATGTTAATTGTTCAGTTTGCAATGACTCAATTAATAAAAAAGACAAAAAAGTAGATTGTGTAACATGTAAGAAATCATACCATATTGAGTGCGTGAAAATTACTCGTCAACAATATAAAGCACTTCTTCAGAATCCGCTTTGGTTTTGCTCTGATATATGTAAACAGAACGTCTCCCAAAATAATGAAGAAGATTCGGAAAATGAAGAGTTTAATTCCAATGAGCATCTACAATATGATGATATTGTGCGATCGCAAAGTTTTATCTCCAACCAGTTGGATCAACTTACAACTAAGGTAAACCAAATATTAGCGGAAAATAAAAATTTAAATAAAACATTGCTGGAATATAAAACTAAAACCGATTTCTTGACTGCCAAAGTTATGGAATTGGAATATGAACTAAATCAATCGAAACAACAAAATTTTTCAAATCATATGATTATTACTGGTATACCGCAATCTAAAGATGAAAACAACATTGAAACTATTATAAAAATTGGAGCCAGATTAAATGTTTCCCTTACTCAGGAAAGCGTTGTTGAAGTTCATAGATTTAATGAAAAAGAAACTGCAAATGCAAGAACTGATTCTTCTAAAACAAAACAGTATCCACCATTGTTAGTTAAATTTATAAATAGCGAAATCAAAACTAATCTACAGCAACAAAAAAAAGCCAAACGGACTTTGCTTACAAAAGAAATTTTCAATGACGCTGATGAAACAATGCAAATTTACTTTAATGAATTTTTAACACCACAAAATAAAGAACTACTTCGACATGCTCGTCAGTTCAAAAAGGACCATCAATATGCGTATGCGTGGACCAAATTTGGAAGCGTTTTCTTAAGAGAGACTACTCAATCAGCTGTAATTACAATCAAATCATTAAATGACATTGAACTACTAAAATCTAAAGTAAGAAAATAAATTATATAAAATTACTGTTGAATCGTAAAATTAATTAATTATTTTGTTGTAAATAACTCTAAAGTTAGATACTATACGGTATAATGTGTTTTTTTGTTTTTTGTTTTTCAAGTAGAAGCACATACACACATATATATATATTTTTGCTATTGTTGTTATTATTGGTTTTCATCTCTTTAATTATTATGTTCTTTGTATTTTTTTTAGAAGGAAAACATAGTTTGATAACACCTACAATATTTTTCGTTTTTAGTAAAACTCCAGTACAATATGAATGAAAACTTAGATATGTTAGATTCTGTTGAAATTAAGCATCTATTAAACAAAACTGCTGTCCACACTGGTGGTACAGAATTTTTAAATATATTGTATTTAAATGTACGAAGTATTCGTAACAAACTAGATGATATACAAAATCTCTTAGCTTCTTTCAAATTTGTCATACACGGGTTGGTTCTAACTGAAACTTGGCTTAAGGATGATGAGGTCTCATTATTTGGCATACAAAATTATGTGGGATATTTCGCAAATCGCCAATGTAGGGGTGGTGGAGTAGCAATATATATAATTGAATCATTAGTCTCTAATCTAATACATAAAACTAATACAGAGTTTTGTGACATGCTAATAGTCCAACTAGTAGATATTCAAGTAAATATTATGTCAGTTTATAAACCGCCCTCTGCAAATATCTCGTTATTTTTAGATTTACTTGAAACTACATTAGAAAATAGAAAAAATACTTATATATTTGGGGATTTTAATATAAATTTATTATGTTGCAATGACATGGTTGTTGAAACATATGAAGAAATAGTCAATACTAATGGATTCTTAATCCTTAATTCGCGTGATCAACAGCATGCGACAAGAGTATCTAATACTATTTCCACGTTGATTGATCATGTTGCTACTGATATTTTCAGATATAAATATAATCTGTCTACATTGGATACCTGCATTTCAGATCATCGTATTCTAATTTTAAATATTGGTAAACTAAAACTACCACTTCCGAAACAAATTGTCAAAAAAACAGTTTTAGAATATGATAAAATAGATAAACTCCAATTTCAAACTGATATAAATCAGTGTGCTCAGTTGAGTGAACTAATGGAAGTATGTAAAGACAATATTACACGTAACAAAAAAATGTTTAGCCAGCCGAAGAAGAAAAATAGAAACCCTTGGATGACACACGAAATTTTTAAAACTATGAAGACAAGAGATAAACTTTATAAACTACACAAAAAATCTCCATCTAATGAATACATTTTTTGTCGTTTTAAATATTATAAAAAAACGGTCATAGAAATGATAACAAAAGTCAAAAGACAATATTTTGAGAGAGAACTAAATGGAAATGATTACAAAAAACTATGGGCTGTCGTTAATAGACATGCCTTCAATAAAGTACAAACATCAACAAATATTATGCTGGAAAGAGATCAAAATATAATCTCAGATAAGGTAACAATTTGTAACCACTTTAATCAATATTTTTCTAATTGTATAGATGAAATTATCCAACCCTCCGAAGAAACTCTGCCGGAATTTACACCAAATAATATAAATGCTGTGCATCTTTATAACAGTAGTTTTGTTACATATGACGAAATTATTAAAATTATATCCAATCTAAATACTAGTTCGGCAGTAGGTTATGATTTAATTTCAGCCAAATTCTGCTTGGAGTTTAAAGAACTATTAGGATCAAAACTAGCCGAAATTATTAATGATTCAATGACAAGTGGTATTTTTCCAGATGAACTTAAATTAGCCCAAGTTGTTCCTATATATAAAAATAGCTCTAAGTTGTCAGTTGAGAACTATAGACCGGTTTCCATATTAACAACATTTTCAAAAATCTATGAAACCGTCTTATACGCCAAACTGGAAACCTATTGTAGAGAAAACGAAATCATAGATCCAAATCAATTCGGCTTTTGCAGTGGATCTAGTACATTGGCTGCAGTAGCGAAACTAATGTACGAAGTAAGAACGGGGTTAGATAAAGGGCACATCACTACCTGCATTTTCATAGACCTACGCAAAGCCTTCGATTCGGTAAGTCATGCTTTATTAATAAAAAAATTACAAGCACTAGGAATAATGGGTACTTCACTTGAAATATTTGCTTCATACCTAAAAAACCGAAATCAGATTGTTAAACTTAATTCAACGCAAGGTACAATGCTTCCAGTAAAATATGGAGTTCCACAAGGCTCTCTTTTAGGACCTTTGTTGTTTAACATCTATGTCAATGATGCCTTTCAACTTACATTAACTGGAAAACTTCTCATGTATGCCGACGATATGGTCTTAGTATACTCTGAAACGGATTCCACCTCTCTAATATCTAAAATGCAAGCAGACTTAAACATTATAAATAAATGGGCTGAACTAAACCACTTGCAGATAAATGAAAAGAAAACAAATTACATGGTATTTGAAATAAAAAATAAAAATATTGACACTTTTAACTTTAGTCACATAACCTTGAATAATAGAATAATTGATCGTGTCTACAGTACGAGGTACTTAGGATTGATTTTGGACTCTAAACTAAATTGGAATGAGCATATATCTTATGTTAAGAAAAAAATAAAAAATATTTGCTTTATACTGTACAGAATGCGGCATACCTTACCAAATAAGATAAAATACATGATCTTCCAGTCACATATACTAAGCACTGTCAGGTACTTATTACCTATATGGGGTACAGCTGCGGCTTTCAGAATTACAGAAGTACATCGTCTTATCAATAAAGCTTTAAAAACCATAAAACTTCTACCCTCACGATATCCTACAAAAGATCTCTACGATACCAATATCATTCCTTTAAATAAGCTGATTGATTTTGAAATAATCTTGCTAATATTTAAAGTTAAACATAAAATAATAAAAAACGATTTTTTTATACGCCAAATTTCAGATGTTCATAAATACTTGACACGTCAAAACAACAACTATGTAATAGATTTTTGTAGAACATCAAAAGGACAACACAACGTTTTGTATAAAGGCCTTTTGTTATTTAATAAGCTTCCAGAGGAAATGAAAGAAATTAAGCAGATCTCACTTTTCAAAGCCAAATTAAAAATACTATTATCAAGTGGCAATGTATAACAGTCTAATCTCATGCTGGCATTGGGTCTTTTCGGTTTTTCGGTTTGCTGGGTATTTTTTTAATAAAATGCGTAATTTTGAAACCAAGTTATTTTTTACTTCCTTAAGCTACACAGCTAAAAAAAATGACATTTAAGAAAAATCTAAGAAACGTAGCTATGTGATAGATGGGATCAGTAATGGCTTAACAATGGCAAAAAACTAAATAAATCTGTATTATAATTTAATCTAGTCAAATGTTTAGATATAGGTAGAATAAAATTTAAAATAATAATTAAAACTAAATGAGTTGCGGTAAAACATTGTATGTTTTTGCAGCGTTAGAAGGCTAAAATGTAATATTTTTTTTTCCAATAATTATATTTGTTTTTGCTCAATAAAGAAAAAAAAAAAAAAAAAAAAAAAAAAAAAATATATGGTGAACCAATAAGATAAACGAACATTTTATACAAACACTTTTGGCAACATTTTTGGTTTGTAGAATGGACCTCTGTCGCCTAACCTTCACGAGAAATGACAAACTTTTTAAAGTTGAAATTCTATTATTAATTTGAAACGAAGATCAGTGGTATGAAGTTTCCTTAAAATTGTCAAAATCTAGTTCGATTTGATTAATTCTAATACTTTAATATAGTAGATGGTTTTTTTTTCTATCGTGGTGATCATACACATCCACTAATTCTCTTTTGAAATAATCGTGCAAAGTGATTTACTTAGTAAAAAATACAATTTCATTTTCTCTAACAGGCATATTAATTCTTCACTTCATTTTATAGGGGGGGGGGTTAAAATTCGTCTAGGGGGCCAGGCCCTTTTGTTCTTTACCTAGTTACGCCAATGGCTATATTGCATAGGACAGGCTATTAATGATTTTTAAGAGTGAGAGAAATATAAGTTTTCGCATTTTGAAATTGGCTCGGGGTATTCCGAATATTTCATTGACTCCTTATGCTTTTCCATTGTTCAGGTTTTTGATGGCTGCATCCATTTATTCTACGGTGAGGTATAAATGACATTCGCCTCACTTTATTGCTCGCATAGGATAAACTTCGTTCATTCTATTTAGAAGATCTTCCAATTGCAAGAACAGAACAGATATTCCCCTGGCCATTGCCTGAATATTTTACTTGCTAGTGACAACTGATATCCATAAAAATCTAGCTAAGATGTAAATTTTAATCTTCTACTCGTTAAAAGCAATTCCATATTTCTTAACAGTTAATTTTTTCTAACATTTTTGTATTAATTTTTTCTATAAGTAACTGAATCTAAATATTTAAATCATGCATGACTTAAATGACCATACATGTTGTAATTCTATAACTAAAGTAATGAATAGCTAATAAATTACCAGTTATGTAATATAAAATTACGAGTATTTATCAAATATTGAGGTTGTATTGAAAGTGAATTTGTAATGTTAAAGTCTGTAACACGAATATAACGAGTAATTCCACTTTTTATTTTTGGACCATAAATGTTAGTTGTATTACAAAACCAGAAATAAAATGCAAGGAAATTAGTGGAAAACACGAACTAGGTTTGTTTACATTATTTAATATTTTACTGTGGTTAACAAGTGTGGATTTGAAAAGTAGGACGTATTTTAATGTTAATGCATTCAATTCAAACTTTAATTAGTGAAGCTGTAGATTGCATATTGCTTCACTAATTTTAATTAGTTAAATAAAACACAATCTGGAATTAGTTTAGATAAATCAGTTACAAAAAAAACGAATGTTATTAATGTGTAAATGCGATAAACACAAAGATGTTGCGGTTTGGCGAACGTATGATACGAGAAATAAATTTGACAAACGATTTTCTATTGTTTCAACTTAGTTGACGAGTCAAATTTTTCATTTAGTGTAATACATATAATCCATTTGGATTGAATACAGTATGCATTTCAAATAACTAATGCTGTAAGTTACGTTTCGCTTTGTATCCACAAATAATAAACAATTACTTTTAAGTTCCTTTCAATACTTATTGAGCAATCTTATATAAAAAAATCTTATAAATAACTAACAACCATAACCGTTTGTCTAATAAAACAAATAAACTTCAACCATGTATTTATTCAAGTAATGTTTGATTTGTAAGACGAGTATATTTTTAGTTAATTGAAATGTTAATTGGTAATTTTAGATTATTACATGACTATCAAATATTAGAAAAACCCATCAATCATTGTTATCTTCTTAATTCGTTTATTGAGCCCATTTTCCAAAGAGAATCTAAAAATTATTCGTAATCGTATACGAAATAAAGATAAGCACACATAATAATTTTCAACTCATGTACACCATAAGATCGTTTAAAATTTTTCCTTCAAATAAATACTTGGAAAAAATTAAAATTGCAATTGACAAATTATAAAATAAATATTATTTTATTTAATAAAAATTTAAATAAATGAAGGAAATATCCATACATGCTGGAGTTATATGATTAACACGTATCGAGCCCCATTAATTCAAAAATATGCGAAGATTTTATACCTTTAAAAAAAAATGTAATACTTGTAGGTTTAAGTTTAATCAATAATCAATCATCACAAAAATAAATGTTAATTATTCATAGGTAAACAAATAGAGATAATGTGAAAGATAAATAGAGTTGAAGTTATTCGCGAATATATTAACGACGAAGGGAATATGTAGATTATTAAAATAAAATATTATTAAAATAATCTCACAATAGTCTGAGGTTAAGTTTGAAATCGAATACAAAAAAAAAGACAGTAAACTTCCGTATCGGAATAGATATCTGTTTTACGACACTTTTAGTGCGACTGGGAAAACGATTAGATGTTTATATTTTGCTATCTACTTACTATAGCTTAGAGTTGGTCTGGTGAATGAATGATAATGGTATGTGTGAGTTTATGCATTGATTTAGTTAGTATTTTATATTTTCTTTTCAAATTTCAATTTAGTTTATGCATTGATTTAGGAATGGATAGACGTGTTGTTTTTCTTTGTTTTTTTATTATTATTATTTTTCTGTGATTTCCTTTGATTTAATTATTATGGTGTTAATGGTGAAATGAATGTTGTGAATGAATGATAATGGTATGAGTGAGTTTATGCATTGATTTAGTTAGTTTTGATTTTCTTTGATTTAATAATTATGGTGTTAATGGTGAAATGAATGTTGTGAATGCATAATAACTAGGAGGGCCCGGCGTGCTTTGCTACGTTTATAAATAAAGTTTTTGCGTAGACATTTTGTTGATAGAAGCAATGATTTCAAAAAGTGGTAATGAGAAATACAGCATATAATTTTTAATTTTTCTTTTTAAATATATGAATGAAAAATAATCAGAACTCTAGCTGATCAGTTCGGATATATGAAAAATTAGCGATCAAATAAGTTAGAGATCAAAAAAGCTTACTTGAAAACTTATTTGATCGCTAATTTTTCATATATCCGAACTGATCAGCTAGAGTTCTGATTATTTTTCATTCATATATTTAAAAAGAAAAATTAAAAATTATATGCTAGCATTTCTCATTACCACTTTTTGAAATCATTGCTTCTACGTCAACAAAATGTCTACGCAAAAACTTTATTTATAAGCGTAGCGAAGCACGCCGGGTACCTCCTAGTGAGGTACTATTAAAACAAAAAAACACAAAAAAAAAAACAAAAAGAAATACAAGAAACACAAAAAAAACGAAACACAACAAAAAACGCGTTTAAAAAAACAAATTTTTTTTGTTTTTTAAAAACAACAGCTTTTTTAACCAACGCTGCTATAGATGGAAAATCGAATCAAAAAGCAGATATTGTGAACCCAGCCATTGCGAATTTCCTTTGGTAGTCGTTAGTATAGTTAGAAAATAACTGCTTGTTTTTATTTTTTTCTAGTTTTAATACAGGGTGGCTCGAAATTTGTTAACACCCCGATTACTGAAGTCGTGTCACATCAGGTTACATGACTATAGTCATGTCACGTCACTTAAAATTAGGTATTATTGAAGTCGATAAAAACAGTCACGACTAAAACTAAAAATTGTGAAACTCCAAAACTCCAAAACTAAAAAAAACTTATATCTTACGTTCTTCAATTTCACAAAAACAATTAAAGACGTTTGAAAAAATTATTGTCACATGAAAAATTGAGGCGACTAAAATGTCATTTAAAGTGACATCTGTCGTATGAAATGACTTGAGGCGTAAAAAACGACTTCAACAATACGAAAATTGATGCGATGTGACTTAAGTCATTAAAAGTGACATGACTTGCCTTCGGTAATGGTGGTGTAAGAATTTTAGAGACAATGAAAGTTTAAAGTTAAATTGTGCTTGAACGGATTAACCAATTTGAATATCTTTGTTTTAAAAGTCCTTGCTAAAAGTTGTTATGAAATTTTTATTTTCTTGCAAGTAGCATACACCGTCTTCAAGCAAATACTTTAATTATGAATACATACATATATTTAAATTTTGTAACACGGCACTGACAGCTATTGATTCCTGGTAGATGGCATGTGTGTTTGTAGCTTGTCTGAAATCAGGTTCATAGTTTGTTAATGCGATACAATGCTTGTAAGTTGTGAACGTTGCTTTAATGTTACAAACTTCATTGTTGGAAAAAGTGATTCACAACAATATGATGTGCCGAATATGGACAATGCGCAAACAGCTTTTTTCAAATTTTGATTGAGAAACACTTTGATTGAGAAACTAGTTTCCAAAACTACAGATTGTGTTGATTTGTGGTGCATTTTAAGCATGTGCGTCTAAGTTTCTAATAATTTCATTTCTCCGGAGTCACTTTCATTCAAAATTTAATAAGGAATCGATAATCCATCGTTAATAACGTTAATCTCGAATGGATTTACAAGAAAATTTAAAACAATCTTTAAATTATTCAAATCATCAAATCGTGAGTTAAAGTTTTTGGTAATTTTTCTAATAACTTCAGTCTGAAAGACCGTTTTCGGCATTTATCGACGTTTTAGATCCTAACGATTCTAAAAAAGTAAAATAACAAAAATGTGTGTCTGTCTGCCGATCCGCAGTCACAACCGTCGTTACAAAGAAAACCGCTCAAGAAATTTCAAAAATTTTTGTTTCTAAAAATAGGACGACTTAATTGTAAGAGCTGAAAGAACGATGTGTTTGATAACTGTACCGAAAGTGATGGTCGGGATTGGTTTGTGAGAACAGGAGCTTGATTATTGTATTGTAAGTATATCAAAAAATATCGTAAAATGTGTCAAAAGAATGATTTTCATTTATTTTTTTACCCAATTTTTTGGAGAAACATAAAATGGGAAACATTTTCGATTAGAAATATATTTGTAAAATAAAGTTAATTATTTTTATGACATAAAAAGCAGTTTTTTAATTGAATCAACTTAACATATCATCTTGCTAGATTAAATCTTAGATTGATTGAATCATCTTGGAAAAAGTTTGAATTTTGATTTTATTATAATTTTTGCAATATTTTTAAAATTTTGGAAAAAATTTGAATTTTTGGAATTTTGAAAGAAGTTTCAATCTTTGATTTTGTATTCAGTCAGTTATCAACGAAGTTGTGTAGACGTATGTTGATTCAGTCGTGAATAACTTTTTAATTTTAATTTTATTAAAGTATTTGAATTTAATTTTTTCTTGTTTTTCTTAAATAAGTTTACAACTAATGGTGATCGAAGTTTTGTGCAATTTTTAATTTATTTATAATCTAAATCTAAATCTTAGAATGTTTATTTTTTTTTGCTTAGTTGGGTAATAATTAATTCGTAATTAAATAATTAATTCATATTTTCAAAAAAAAGAAAAGAAAAATTCCATATAGTCTTAATATACATATAAGCAAATAGCAGTAATTCTTTGTGCTACATGCCTAACCTAACCAACAAGTTCAATTAGTTTTTGTTGTTGTTCTTTCATTGTGACTTGTGTTTTTTTATTGCAAACAAATCCAAATAAACTGAAAAAAGGCCCATTGTTTTGCCTTTTAAAAATTAATTATAATTACAGGGTGCTTACAGTTTTTTATTTTTTTTTTGTGTTATAATAAAAAAAGTTTGTCTTTTACTATTCATTATGCCATCCAGTGATTTCAAGGTATGTAACTCAGTTAAATCCGATGTACCTTATATGTGCTCGGGAACTTGTGAAAGGCTCTATCATCCTAAATGTGTCGGTGTTTTAGCTTCCACATTTGAGCTTGTTAATAAAGCTGATTCTGGGGTTTGTTGGTACTGTATTGATAGTAGGAAAGTAAATTTAGGTGTTTTAGCTCGGAATATGAACCGTGTAGGTCAAGAATTTTAAAAAGTCATTACGAATTTTTTTAATGGATCTGAACATTTTTCTTCCACGAATGACCTCTTTAACAAATATTCCGTTTTTCCTCAATCTAATGTCACAATAGTTGACTTTGATACTACTTCGGTTGCACCTATAGAAATTTCCATCCAATCAACGACAAAAGCTTGTACCCCATCTGACATCTTGCCTACTAATGTTGAGCCCATTGTTGACCCTCTCAAAAAAATAACTCTTCGCAAAAATCCAAAAGTGTTTCTGTCCCTATTAATGACCCTTTAATAAGTAATATTGTTCTCAACCCTGGTCCTACCAATTCCGACCCCATTAACATTTCTTCCTCTCCTACTCTTAACGTTGTACCCCCTCTTAAACAAATATTTGTTTCCCGGCTTCACCTTTCGTCAACAAACGATCAAGTCGTTGATTACATCAAATTTAAACTAAGAGATACTAACTTCAACGATACGGATTTTAAATTGATTAAATGTAAAAAAAAACAAGCTCTGGTAGTAGTATTGCGTCCTTTAAAATCGGTGTTCCTGAAGTCATGTTCGATTGTCTATTGTCTCCAATACCCTGGCCTAGTAATACTTTCGTTCAGAAATTTGTTTGTAGGCACAGAGCAAATACAGTAGCATTACCATCTAACGAGGCGCCAAAAAACTAAAATGCCTCTTCCTTTACTATCAGAACGTAAGGGGACTTAGGTCTAAGGTTTCAGGTATTTATTTGAAGTCTCTGATGCTACCGTTTGATGTTTTTGCATTAACCGAGACTAATTTAAATAGTACTTTTAATAACAACGAACTTTTCTCATCTGAATTTAATGTTTTTAGACGCGATGGTGACTCTGATGGCTCGTTAGGTCGTGGTGTTCTTTTGGCGGTTCGTAGTGTGTATGACAGTTCTTTGTTTCGTATTCCTGGCACTGAACATTTGGAATTATTATGTGTCAAAATAAATGCGGGACGGAGGAACATATATATTGTTAATTGCTATATCCGTCCGTGTAGTCCTATCGAGAAATGCCAAGAGTTTTTAAACGCGGTGGAATTCGTGAATAATTTACTGAATACCACAGATGATTTGCTTATCTGTGGTGATTTTAATCTCCCTGGTTTGCGGTGGATTCCGTTGGAGGGTGAAACAGATTTTGTTGCATGTAATGCTTCGTCCGCAAAGGAAACATTATTTGTTGACACCCTTTTGGCTGCAGTTTCCTGCAGATCAGTGATGTTAAAAATAATTTAAATAGACAGCTAGATTTAATTTTCACTAGTAACGTAAATAATTGTCTTGTTTCAGAAAGTACTCACACCCTGCCCATTATTGATAATTACCATCCTCCACTTTCACTTGTTTTTTCTTTTGAGAATGGTAATAATAACGTAGAGTCAGAAAACTATTATAAATTTAATTTTCGAAAAGCAGATTTCATTAAACTTAATCATTTGATTAGCAACATTAACTTTAATTTTATATCAGAAACTGATAGTAGCGTTAACGAAATTTGCTCTAATTTTTACAACAAAATTTTCGAATGCCTTCTGCAATGTGTCCCGTTTACGGCACATAAAAACTTTTCTTCATCTCCTCCTTGGTATAACAGGAGTCTTCGGGTTCTGCGCAATCGGAGAAATAAGCTGTGGAACAGGTATTTGATTTCTGGATCCCAGTCTGATTATTATCAATATCTAGATGCCTAAAATGAATTTTCTATACTTTGTGAGAGTCTATATTCTGATTATATTCATCAAATGCAATTTGATGCACGGTTTTGGCAGTTCGTTAATAGTAAAAAAAACAGATGGGTATCCTCCTACGTTAACATATCTAAACAATTCCTCTAATGATCCCAAAATCATTTCCAATTTGTTTGCAATTTTTTTCAGTTTAGTATTTTCAGATAATACCTCTGAACCTGATGAAGACTACTTCAGTTATTTAAGCAACTCTCCTCAAACTTCTTTAACGGCAATTAATATCGACTGCGAATCAGTTCGAGATAAAATCAATAATTTAAGGGACGACTTTTCTTCAGGTCCCGATGGGCTACCTGCAATAGTTTTAAAAAGTTTTAAAAAAATGCATTGATGGTTTGGCACAGCCTTTAACCTTGCTTTTTGAAAGATTCATTTCTTTTGGCATTTTTCCTTCTTTGTGGAAGAGTTCTTTTATAGTACCCGTTCATAAAAAGGGTAGCAAAGCTGACATTGTAAACTATAGGCCCATTGCCAAACTATCGTCTATTCCAAAATTATTTGAAAGTGTAATTTTTGATTATCTTTATTCTTGTTGTAAACCGATTTTTTCATTGCATCAGCACGGCTTTCTTCGAGGGAAATCTACAACCAGTAACCTCACCGAGTTTGTCTCTAGCACCATACAGTCCATGGAATCAGGTCTTGAAGTAGATACTATTGCTACTGACTTGAGTAAAGCTTTTGACAAATTGTCACATGAATTAATATTATTTAAGCTTCGCGCTTTAGGTTTCCATACTCATATTGTAAATTGGTTTAGTTCATATCTAAAAGATCGACATTATCTTGTCCGCTTCAGATCTGCCTTCTCTGAGCCTTTTATGGCTAAATCAGGGGTACCTCAAGGTAGTCACTTAGGACCACTGATTTTCATTTTAGCTAAATGATGTTTCATTTTTTATTAAAAACTCTAAAATTTTAGTATATGCTGATGATATGAAAATTTTCCGTAATATTTCGTCAACCTTGGACTCAAATATTCGAGCGATTTAAATAGTTTCTTTACATGGTGCACCAAAAATTTCTTGAGATTAAACGTTTCTAAATGCCAGACGATTACATTTTCCAGAAAAAAATATAAACTACCTACTCGCAGTTATACTATCAATGGCGATATAATAATATCAAGAGTGCATTTAATTAGAGACTTAGACGTTTTATGTGATAGTTAGCTTAATTTTAGATCCCATATCGACAACATTGTTAGTCGGGCCAACTCAGCACTTGATTTCATTAAACTATGGTCCAAAGAATTTTCTGACCCTTATGTCACCAGGGTTCTCTATTTAACCATCGTTAGACCACTGCTTAAATATGCTTCTCAAGTCTGGTCACCTTATCACCACGTACATATCAATAGAATTGAAGCTGTCCAACGCAGATTTGTGCGTTTTGCACTTAGAGGTCTTTCTTGGGCTGATCCATACAACTTGCCACCATATCTGGATCGAATTAGTCTTCTTGGTATGCACAGTCTGCAGAAACGTCGTGAAATAGCTGACGTTATTTTTGTCCATCAAATTTTGGCTGGTGCAGTCAATTCCTCAATTTTAGAATCCATAAACATTAATATTAATTATCGCGCAACTAGGTATGTTTCTTTATTCAGAATTGATTTCCATCGCACAGATTATTGTAGAAATGAGCCTATCACAAGAATGCTACAGAACGCGAATAAAAATGCTCAAAGCTTCGATTTCCATCACAGTAAATATAAGTTAAAAGAGTTACTTTATTCGAATCAATGATAACTGATAACTCTGCATATCTTTTTATAATTCTAATATTTTACTTTTTAATTTTTAACTAATTACGCGCAATAAAATCGATTGTAAGCTCTTTTAATGTGTATTCATGTTTTGTCTTATGTGGACTTCATAGGAAAATCTACCTATTTTTAAGTTTTATTTTTATTTTTAAAGTGTGACAGCAAGAGCCTTAGGCTAAAAAAAATACTTCCCTTTTTTGTTTTTGACTATTGCTTTTTTTTTTTTTTGCAAGATTTTTGTATTTTTTTTTAAGTGCCTTTGTGCCTTTGTGTTTATAAACGGATTTTTTTCTCTTTACACGTGTGTGTGTTTTATCCTTTCTACTTGTATTAAGTATTGCGGATTCTATTAATTTTTGCAATAGTTTTAGAATTTTGAAAAAGGTTCCATTTTTGATTTTGTAATAATTATTACAATATTTTTAGAATTTTCAAAAACAGTTTAAATTTTTAATTTTGTTATAATTTTTAGAATATTTTTGGAATTTTGAAAGAAATTCGAATTTTTGATTTTGTTATATTCTCTTGAATATTTTTCTGAAGTTTCAAGAAAATCGAAAATGATCGGGATCAAATTTTTTATTTTATCTGGCGGCTTGACACGATTTGTAATCCCTGAAAGAAATTTCGAATTAGCGATTGATCCACAAAAAATTTAATCTTTGAATTTAGAACATTTAGTTTAAACACAATCTATGCTAATCAGATGCATAAATATGTAAACAGACATAAACAGCTTTGATTTTTATTTCTTCTATAAAAATAATGGAGACACATTAAGAGTCACATCAAACTTAAAGTTGCAAAAAATCTTCTTGTTAGTCAAATAAATTTTTATATTTTTGTTTTTTAATGCTCAACAATTTTTTTTACAACAATGTTTCACGGGCAAAACATTTTGAAAAAATACATAAAAATGTGCATTGATTCTGCATGTTACAAAATCCACGTGATAAGGGTATCCAAATTACTTGTCTTTGCAAGTACCCGGGTAGTCGAGTATTTAATTTCTGAAATACCCAGGTTACCCGGGTGGTACCCGGGTATTTGAAAAAGTAATAAAATATATCTAAAGTTAGGGTATAGTGAGGGTACAACCGTGTGCGGTTAATAGATTTAAGTCTCTTTTGTTAATTAGCTCTTACGTTCAATGCAAAAATTTGTGTGGGAAATGTGTTTTATAAATAACTGAATATCAGCCATGACAGAATAGAGTATTCAATACCAATGTTTTTTACACTAGTAACATCGACAATACAAGTGATGCGATTGTTAAAAAACGATATTGAATGTCCTCACTTTTATAACACAACCAAAAGAAAATGCCATACATTCTTTTTAAAATATGTTTTTTTTTTATGTAAAGAAGTTATCAAAAAATTTCACCAATGCCCAATCATCAATAGCAATAATTCCAATTCCTTAAGATTTGTAAATTAAAGAAATTTCATCATTATAGTAATTCTGTTATTCTATTTTTTATACAAATCTGTGAAGAATTCTCATTAACGATAATTTCTCCATGATCATTTTTATCATTCCGTTAAATATCCTAAACAACAGGTTATGTATTGTATTACAATATCAGACACACAGGTACAAGATTTTGGTTGAAAAGAATAAAATTTAGTTTATTTCCCGAACGTTGTTCACTCGGCATGAATTGAATGTGTCATAGGACTTACAATGTGTGTTGTGTACAATACTGACTAATGACTTACAATATGAGTCACAACAACACATAGAGCCTTCTTAAGACCTAGGTTCCACTAAGTCTTAAAAGGTCCTAGATTCTACGTCCCAATTAATATAAATTCAAGCTTACGGATCATTTAATTGCTTGTTGAAAATTAATATTTTACAGTCGATCAAATTACTTGGGTAGTTAATCGAAATTCCCGGGGAGTCGAGTATGATGAAAACACCTAAAATACTCGGGTCCCGGGTACTCGATAATCGACATTGAATACCCTACCCATGATGTATTCCATACGAAACGAAATTTATTTAATGATAATAATAATTAACAAAATAATGTAGAATGAAAGAATGTAAAAATAGAAAGTTGATTGACGTTTTCTAAAATGGCATTGAACCTTTAATGAAATACATAATACTAATGGGAATTTTATCTTATTTGCATCTAAAATTATGCGCAAAAGAAATTTGTTTGTAATTAACAAAAACTCAAAAAACAAACAGGCACTTTGAATAATTAACTTTAGTGATTTAAAAATTAATTATATATTTTTAGTCTTCTTTCATGTCTGTTTACTGATATGTCAAATATCTAATTTGAATTTTTTTCATTTAAATTTTATCATTGGCGAAAAAATGGTCGCAATAATTTACAAATGCAATCACATACATTTTCAATTTTCACCTTAAAAATACGACCGCTATCTTCATTTGTGGTAATGAATCAGAAGATCCACAGTCATAAAAGTTATACATCAAATATTTTTGTATGTATGTCCGAAAGTTCTATGCACATTTTGTGTTTACATGATTTAAAAATGTTAAATTAAAACAAATACATGTGTATGAAGTTAGCACTCAAATACTTTTAAACTTCAACTAAATTTAAAGTACACACAATAATATTTAAAGAAACAATAAAAATTAGTTAAGATTCTTAGTAAAGTTTTGATAAAATTTTATCATTGTAAAACAAATGTGTAGAATAAATTTAGATCAATGTAACAAATTTCAGACGTCACTTGCGTTACTATTACATGTAAAACATCTCGAATTTATTTGCTGTTGATATTCAAAACAAAACCAAAGTCGGCATTATTGTTTGCACAGCACCTTTTAACACAGAATACAAACACTCGTTTAAAGTGTAAGTTTCCATAGAACCCATTGAATTATAATTATCCTTCGAATGAAACCACGATCGTCTTTGACCTAATTCAAATTTCAATATGACTGGCCAAGATGTAATCTTAAATCAATATAAAACTAATAACAAATTGAAAAATAATTGACGTTATAAACAAATATGAATATATTTAATTAACCAGAGGAATGTCATTCTATCTCTCTCAATTGTCTTTTGCCTATTATAATAAATTTAAGTATTTTTGAATTGTTTGTCATCCATAGTAAAACCTCAGATTATGAACAAAACACAAACATATGATCAGTCAGTCATATATTGTATATTATAATAATATTTAATTGTTTTGTTTGTTTTGAATAACAACATTGACACCATCAATTATATATTTATACACGAGTAAATAACTCCAACTTAATCTTTTTTTCAGTACTCGATGCAAGTGGTCGTAGAGAACCTGGTTTTGTGTGGGGCAACAATTATTGGCTTGGATCTAGAATAGCATGTGAAACAATAAGAATTCCAACATCACTCTACCTGGCGGACGTATACAATAGACTAGCGCATAAGAATCTCACCGAAATGGGAAATAAATTTCCAGTTGAATACAGGATGGTTTATGCACGTCATTTTCCAAAACTTCAAGTTGATGTTCAAATTATGGATCGTGTACGTATATCGAGATCCCAAAAATTTAAAACAAAATTTTTTTCTATATCTTAATTTTACAGAAAATACTTCATATGGGAATATGTTTTCCACAATCTTGTACAAATGAGGATACAATGATATTGGCTGATGAACTTCTTCACAACAATACATTTAAAGAAATAAATTTTTTAGATGAAAATACAACAACTTTGCTGACAAAAACGTTACATCTTAGAGATAATTTTACAACAGATGTTTTTGTTCAGATTATGATGTGAGATTTGATTTGAAATAATATACATAAACCATATAACTATTTTGTTTTATTTCAGCATAATCTTTGGCTTCAACATCTTGTGTGTCATTTTTGGAAGCTTTTATTTAAGTTTTCAACAAAAGAAACGTAAACAAAATTTCAATGAAATTCAGAAAACAATTCAAAATAGCAATAATAATAACAACAATAATACTAACAGTAATAATGGCAATAACAATAATAATAAAAACAGTGATCTTGAAGGAAATAATAAAAATAATGAGCTACGAAAAAAAATACAACAAAAAGGATTTCTTGAACGGTTTTGTAATTGTTATTCAGTTGTTGAAAATGCCAAACGAATAAAATCAACAAATTTGGGAAAGGAATCGATTGAAGTCATCCATGGGATTAGGTGAGGTGAGATTTTAAAATTATAGAAATAATAACTAAATGTTTAGATGTCTTTTGGAGTGAAAATAAATGTGTCTGAAAGAAGATATATGAACAGCAGGCTTATGTTTGCATAAATTTCGGGATGTTGAACAGTGTTGCAGTATTTTCGATAGGATAATTTATTTTTCAAGAGCAGGAGAAGAAGACACCAAGAATTTACAATTGTGATAATATGCGTTACATAATAAAAAAAACACATTTTTTTATTATGTTGTGCTAGGATTTTTGAATCAACCCAAAACACTTATTCAATTGTATGGAATTCTAACACAAAGTGTTTTTGATTGTATTTTTAAAACATGTTCCAAACATTCGTTGTGTTCGTTACTTTTCTAAACAGAATAAAATAAACAGCTGTTAATTTGATTCTGTTGCGCGAATAAGCGCAACACAATAATAGTACTTTATTACTAATTTTAACTCTAATATGACCGCCGATAATCCTTCGTGGTTTTATTTGGCATCCATTTGCTATTATTAATTAATGTTGAATTATTCTTTAGTTTTTTGAAGACTTCTACGAATCGACATCCTTAACTTTACAGCATATTACAACGAAAACGCATTTTAAGGCCACAATTCAAAACTATTTTTAAGGCCTCAATTCAGAACTGGTTAAGAATCAATAATCAATTAGTCTAACAAGACGGATTTCTGTTTTGTGAGACCGGTCTGTTCAATCAAGAAAAGATACTAATATTTTATTTTGCGCAAAATCTAACTTGTTGCTTTTACTACAAACCTTAAGTCAAATAACTTAAAAATAGGTCACAGGTTTTATACTTATATAACAGCGAGGTTTTGCCGTCAACCATTATAATAAGAGCCTAACAGACAAACATAGCACAGTAAATTATATATTAAAAGTTGACAAGTTTTGAATGATATCGATTGTTTTGTGCAACACTGGGTTTCTGGTAATATCGAAACTGATTTAAACTAATCAGTATACAGTTGAAATGATAATTAACTAAGTTCGCTTACACGGATGAACAAAGCCTGCCATCATGATAATGAATTAGAAAAGATATAACCTTGAAATATATATGCTAGGGTGGCCCTTAAAAACAAAATTTTTTATTTTTTATGCGGCACCCTCACATTTCGTGTGAATACCCATAAAAATATTATTTGAAAAATCTGATATCAATCGGTCAATTCTAAGACGTGCCTCCCTCCGGCCACTTAAAGTTGAGAAATTTTGTTCTGGACCTTAAAAAAAAACTTTTTTATTTTTTGTGCGACACCCCCTCATTTCGTGTCAATACCTATAAAAAAATTATGTGTAAAAATTCAAATCAATCGTTCAACTCTAAGGGGTGCCCCCGGCCACTTAAAGTTGAGAGGTTTGGTTGAGGCCTTACAAAGAAAAATTTAAATTTTTTGTACGACACCCTCCTATTTGGTGTCAATACCCATAAAAATATTATGTGTAAAATTTGAAATCAATCGGTCAACTCTAAGGGGAGCCACTTAAGTTGAGAGGTTTTTTTGTGGCCATTATAAAAAAAAATTTAAATTTTTTGTACGACACCCTCCCATTTCATGTCAATACCAGTAAAAATATTATTTGCAAAATTTGAAATCAATCGGTCAATCCTAAGACGTGCCTCCGGCCACTTAAAGTTGAGAAATTTTGTTCTGGACCTTAAAAAAAATTTAAATTTTTTGTGTGACACCCTCCCATTTCGTGTGAATACCTTTAAAAATGTTGTTTACAAAATTTATAATCAATCGGTCAACTTTAAGGCGTGCCCCCGGCCACTAAAAGTTGAGAGGTTTTGTTCTGGCCATTACAAAGCAAAATTTAAATTTTTTGTACGACACCCTTCCATTTCGTGTGAATACCTTTAAAAATGTTATTTGCAAAATTTTAAATCAATAGGTCAACTTTAAGGCGTGCCCCCGGCCACTTAAAGTTGAGAGGTTTTGTTCTGGCCATTACAAAGAAAAATTTTAATTTTTTGTACGACACCCTCCCATTTCATGTCAATACCCGTAAAAATATTATTTGCAAAATTTGAAATCAATCGGTCAATCCTAAGACGTGCTTCCGGCCACTTAAAGTTGAGAAATTTTGTTCTGGACCTTAAAAAAAAAATTTTGAATTTTTAGTGCGACACCCTCCCATTTCGTGTCAATACCCATAAAAAAATTATGTGTAAAATTTGAAATCAATCGTTCAACTCAATGCCTCCGGCCACTTAAACTTGAAAGATTTTGTTCTGGCCATTACAAAGCAAAATTTAAATTTTTTGTACGACACCCTCCCATTTCGTGTGAATACCTTTAAAAATGTTATTTGCAAAATTTGAAATCAATCGGTCAACTTTAAGGCGTGCCCCCGGCCACTTTAAGTTGAGAGGTTTGGTTCTGGCCATTACAAAGAAAAATTTTAATTTTTTTTGCGAAACCCTCCCATTTTATGTCAATACCCGTAAAAATATTATTTGCAAAATTTAAAATCAATCGGTCAATCCTAAGACATGCTTCCGGCCACTTAAAGTTGAGAAATTTTGTTCTGGACCTTAAAAAAAAAATTTTTTTTTCTTTGACATTCTCTCATTTCGTGTCAATACCCCTAAAAAAATTATGTGTAAAATTTGAAATCAATCGTTCAACTCTAAGACGTGCCCCCGGCCACTTAAACTTGAAAGGTTTTGTTCTGGCCATTACAAAGAAAAATTTAAATTTTTTGTACGACACCCTCCCATTTCGTGTGAATACCTTTAAAAATGTTGTTTACAAAATTTATAATCAATCGGTCAACTTTAAGGCGTGCCTCCGGCCACTTAAAGTTGAGAGGTTTTGTTCTGGCCATTACAAAGAAAAATTTAATTTTTTTGTGCGACACCCTCCCATTTCATGTCAATACCCGTAAAACTATTATTTGCAAAATTTGAAATCAATCGGTCAATTCTTAGACGTGCCTCCGGCCACTTAAAGTTGAGAAATTTTGTTCTGGACCTTAAAAAAAATTTTATTTTTTGTGCGACACCCTCCCTTCAGTCGGAGGCACGCCTTAGAGTTGAACGATTGATTCCAAATTTTGCAAATAATAGTTTTATGGGTATTGACACCAAACGGGAGGGTGTCGTACAAAAAATTTAAATTTTTCTTTATAATGGCCACAACAAAACCTCTCAACTTTAAGTGGCCGGGGGCACCTCTTAGAGTTGACCGATTGATTTAAAATTTTACACATAATATTTTTATGGGTATTGACACCAAACGGGAGGGTGTCGTACAAAAAATTTAAATTTTTCTTTGTAATGGCCACAACAAAACCTCTCAACTTTAAGTGGCCGGGGCACCCCTTAGAGTTGACCGATTGATTTCAAATTTTACACATAATTTTTTTATGGGTATTGACACGAAATAAGAGAGTATCGCACAAAAAATAAAAAAGTTTTTTTTTAAGGTCCAGAACAAAATTTCTCAACTTTAAGTGGCCCTAGAGGCACGTCTTAGAATTGACCGATTGATATCAGATTTTGCAAATAATATTTTTTGGGGTATTCACACGAAATAGGAGGGTGCCGCAAACTGTACAATGAAAAAAAACATTCTAGTGTAATCTAAGGGCCACCCTAATACGCACTTAAGGTTATTACTATTTTTGGATTGATCAATAAACCACAAAACTTAGATGAAAACTTACAGCACACACATCTGGTAGGAATAGGTTGGAATATAGATAGATATAATACGTACATAACATCTTGATTTTTATGGAAAATCGAACCGACTTTGTTTGTTCAAGTACCTTAGAGTTCTCATCGGCAATGCTCTTTACACCTTTTTATTTTCATTCCTTCGTACAGATAACGCAAAAACATTAACCTTTGCAGCTCAAATCGGCTGAAAAAATGTGTTATGTCGTTAAATATGATTTTGTATCCAAAACTAATTTGTAATCCCCAATGACTTCCGAGGTCTGAATATAATCTTTTATCACTAAAGCGTATTCTTGATAGTTGTCAGGGTAGGATAAGGATCTTTAACAAGAGCGGATCAAACTATCGTAAATGTTTTCGTTAGTTATCATATGTGATCGTAAGTTTTTTACGATTTTTTCTCTGATCTTAAAAGATGTCCAAGCCCAAACAACATAAAATAAATATAACCTTAAAAACATAATAATTCTATTTCTAATAAATACATTCCTTTTTTTTGCAGAGCAATTGGAATGTTTTACATAATAATTGGTCACATATTTGTGTACACCGTAAGTGGTAATGACAACTTTGAAATGATATTCCTCTATACAAGATTATGGATAATTCAACCACTTGTCGCAGTTGCACTTGCTGTTGATACATATTTTTTAATCAGTGCTCTTCTCCTGTCGTACGTGTTTTTCCAACGTTTGAGCACAGAGAAATCTAATCCTTTTATTTCAATACTAAAAGGAATTTTTGTTCGATATCTACGTTTAACGCCGTCATATGCCGTTTGTTTAACAATGACTGCTGTTGCTTCAAAATTTTTGAGAGATACCTCACAATTTTGGAGTTTAGAAAATAATGATGAAAATTGTTCAAAGTATTTATATGAAATATATTACGTAATCTAAGAATCTATCTATCGGTATCGTAAATTTTCAGGTACTGGTGGAGAAATCTACTTTACATCAATAACTTTTACCCTGCAACAGAGATGTGTATGACATGGAGTTGGTTTCTATCAGTTGATTTTCAATGTTTTGCTTTAACAACAATCGTATTGAACATTTATCGATATTTTAAAAAAACTGCAGTTGCACTTTTGATAATTATTTTTATTGCGGCTACAGCATATAATGGGTGGTTAGGATATCATTTATCTTATACATTCTCGTAAGTTTTTTATTTAGCCTAGATATTAAATCAAAAAACAATTGAACTTATTTTGTTGCATTACAGTGTCGATTCTCAGTTTAACACACTTGATTATTTGTATACACCAACATCGACGCGAATTTGTGCTTATTTAGTTGGAGTACTGACTGGATGGATATTAAGTGAAATCAAGTTGAATCCAATCAAAATCAATAAGGTATTTGAAACAGCGTGGATTATACAAATGTCATTCATTTTATCAATTTTTTCTTTTTCAGAAACTTGTTACGTGTTTTTGGATTATTGGTCCCTTGATAAATTTATCATTAATTTACTGTCACATATTAACCGAAACACCGTTTTTCATGTCAATTTTGTTCCCAGCATTCGCCAAAACCTTATGGGCGATTGGGATTGCTTGGGTGATTATTGCATGTACTGTTGGACATGGTGGTAAGTATTTTTCTCAAGTATAAATAGACAAAAATCGTATTGTATTGTTATTATTTCCTAAATTTTCAGGAATCGTTGCTAAAATATTAAAAGCAAAATCATTGCTTCCATATAGCCGGATGACATATTCTGTCTACCTGATTAATCCGCTTTTGATCATTTTCATTGTAATGACAACGGATATGCCATTCCATTTAGATTATTCATCACTGGTAAGCCACAAAAAATGAAGTTAGAAGAACAAAATATATTTAATTGAATTTATATTTTAGGCAATGCAATCGGTTGGAATTCTAACATTAAGCTTTTTACTAGGCTACATTTTTATGTTATTTTTTGAAAATCCATTTATAATGTTAATTAGAACTTATATAGAAAGAACTGTAAAATAATTTAGAAGATTTGATTAGTTGTAAAAGAGTTTTACTAGGCTATTAAACTTTAAGCGGTTTTCTTGGGAATGATTATGATATTATAATTTGGATTATACCTAAGAGAAACGGAAACTAACTTAATTTTATTTTAATTTACTTTTAAGTACCTTAATTATATTTTTTTACAATAAATAAAACTACCAATTTTAAGGATAAATGTTTATTGACAACGTGAGTTTTTTTCATAGAAAGAAGTTTTTTTATACAGATAATTGGTGCGAACAAAATTAATTGTTAATGTTATTACCTTAGTTTGATTGAGCGTTGTCTATCAAAAGAGGCCGTAATAACTCTGGTTATCATTGCTATACAGCAATTTCTTTTAGGTAATCGCAATTTCTCTGTATCACGGCGGCATTAACAAAATAGCTTAGATGAACTCGAGTTAATATTAAGTCTATTTGGATTTCAACACCAGAATGTATGTAGATACAACAATTTGAGATTGGAACCTAAAGATATGACTTATTATACTGAAGCGTTTATACTTTAAATACTATAGCAAGAATATTTAGCAAGCTCAGAGAAGCCCATAGAAAATTATCGTATTACAAAAAGAAGAAAACAGACTAAAATATCGTAAAATATACAAAATTCAAGTTCAAACTAAACTGACAATTCTGACATCTATTGACTGAATACGTTTTGTAATAATATTTTTAAGTAATTACTGAAAATTTAACGCCTGTTTGCTACCTTTTCTGATTTTAGTTTTACTATTTTCATATTTTTAAAAAAATGTTTATCATTTTTTAATCATAAATTATGAATCTTCAGAATTGTGTAACTGTTATTTTAGCTAATTTATTTTTTGTTAATTTTAGGACACTTCTTCCAAGTATTTATTTAAATTAAAAAATGGATAAATAATCGTCTTTCTCAAATTTTTTACGCGTCTGTATAGAAGCATTGGAAGAATCTATTGATTTCAATCATAAACATATAACTTTAGTATACTATTTATTACGATGTAATCGCCTGGGTGATAGTTCTTAGGTCAATGATGCTATACACCACGGCGATTTGACGCTTTAAATCCAAAGCGACTTAAGCGTCTGTTCTCCATGTTAGGAGCAGCTTGGAGGGAGCGTCTGTCTTAGATCAAACGGCTCGCTAAATGAACGTCTAATAAGGTTCTTTTGATAACTTTACATCAGAGCGGACCATTCATGAAAATTTGGGTTGGGCTTGAGGTTAACACCTTCAACCCGGAAAAGACTTCGTTAAAAATAAAAATCAGAAAGAGAATAAAAGAGTACAGAATTTTACTTAAAAATGTACTTTAGTACTCCAGGGGGTGAACTACTGCTAGGTAGACCACAACTACAGTGGGAGACGGACTTAATGAACGACCTTAAAAAAATCGGCTGCCGTGGTAATTATGTCACTGTTGCGTGTGGCCGTGGTGAATATTCGCAGCTGATTAGCTTTGAAATTAAAAATTTTGTATTTAGTAATTTGCCATTTTTTTCAGTACCTTAATAATTTGGAAAACAATTTTTTAAAATTTATCGTTATATATTTAATTTAAAAAGACGTAGAGGATGCATAGCAAACTTGAACTTTGAAATTTTGAAAAATTGTAAAACCAATTGAAATTAAATATAGGAATATGTTTTTATCATTGAAACTAATATTTTTTGTTGGCACACCCACGATGCAACCAAATATCAGTTGCTGAGTAGAAATATTTAAAATTTTAAAAGATTTTGAGCAGCCTTTTGTTCAGTCATAGTGTACAAAATATCACATTGATATACTTATATCGGTATATCGGTATACCAGTATAGATATTACTGGTGATAGTGATATATGTGTAAGTATTAAATTAGAATATTTTTACAAAACAAAATACACAAATTGGACATTTTGTAATGTATGTAGTAGTAAATTTCTTATTTTAACTGATCCATTCTTGGTCCGGTGCTAGTAGGGTTGCCTGATCTGGTCTGGTTAGTGGGAGGCTTTACATTCCTGATCAGAATTTCCTCAGAGTGTCAAATCTAGTCCCTACCAGTGATAAGGTATAGCATTATCCGACCCAGAACTGATCCATTATATAAAGCTAGTGCTTTTCTTGCTCAAAGTGCCTGATCCGGTCCCTGTCAGTGATAAGGTAGCATAATCTGACCCAGATCTGATCTCTTATATAATACAAAGGTCCATTGGTCCATGGATTGGCCTATTAAGAAATGGAATATTGGATATGACATCAAGATTTCTAAGAAGAAGGATCTGTATTTATACTTAACAACACAAAAAAATCAGTAACGGCTTACAATAGAATTAACCGAGTAGTCCATAACTTTTTTTTATCGAAAATACAAGATATTCAATTCAAAAAGCCTTACTACAGGTCTTAAAGATAAGCAAACCTTTCAATCCTAGAATCCTATTTTTTTTGGGAATTTGATTGAAATTTTGAACGATTTAATGGTTTACGGATGAAATTAATTGTTATTTAACTAAATACATCAACAAACAACATCAACGAATGGTGGACTATTCATAACACTCATATCATAACAAGAAAATCTGCCCTATTCACAGAAAAGAATAGTTCTGCATCCCAACGTAGTTTCGCTTCCAGTTAAATTTCAATTTTAAAATGTTTTAATGTTCATCTTATTTATTGATTCGGGCAAATCATTTTATTTGTACGATGTAGGGAACTAAATAGGACTTTAGACGGTGTAAGGAACTAAATAGGACGCGCAAAACACATTCACCTGCCGCGTCGCTAGCTCATGCTGGCGGGAATTCTGGTGACCAACCTCATCAACAAGAAATTTAGAATAAGCTAAAACAAACATCGCGTGTCCCAAAACACCACCCAGGTTTGATGAGTGGTTGAATTGACGAGTCACAACCCACTTTAAACATAATTACGTTAACGAATTATTTGAAATAACATATTGATTATGTATAGATGAATTTAACAGAATTTAACTGAAATAACAAGAAATAAACAGAAATACCAATAAAATTACCTTGAAACCATTACCATGAAATTATGTTTCTTGCCGTTATTTATTCAATAATAGATTAATATTCCTAAATTTATAACCAATTCTTGATTTTCAATCACAGGATCACACCACACTAAGCAGTATATACTTTACTTTTTCTTCATCATTATCATTTCTTGAAGTATAGGCGTGTATGGTGGAGAATAAAAAAAACACATTTAATCTTTCCAATGAAAACAAAATTTTATTCCCAGATTCAATCAAACTTTTCCTTTCTATTTCTTATAACTTAGGCATTATACTCTAATATAATGAATTATGTTACAAAAACAAAATTTATATTCAAAAAAAATAACGTAAAAGTTACACTACTGGGTTTTCAGTTATTGGCAATCATTGAGTACTATTATTTTTTTTATCTTTTTTAAAGTTGACTAAACTATTTCATATTACTCAAATTAAATTTCAGACCATAATTCCGGTCTCTCAGTCGACCAAAACCCTCTATCTGACCGTCCAATCCAATCCCCACCTCATTAACTGCCCAGGAATTCTAAGGGAACTCCCAACTGGCCAACTCAATTACCCAACACCAAGCTTTGTTTCTCCAAAATTAATATAGTTTTTATATAGTTATGTTTCAACAACTTTTTTATTTTATTTCACCAATTATTATTCTCCATACAATTAAGGCTTCACAAATTTTCTTTTCTTTTAACAGTTCAAATATAATTTTAAATGTCAACTAATTTTTATTAAATGTAGTATTTTCCATTTATGGAATATTTTTCGCCAATTATCTAATTTTATTATATATTTTGTAAAATTTCACCACATTTTTATTGAACACATATTATATTTATAAATTAGTGAATATTACACCAACTTAGTACTTTTTTTCAATTTTGACAATTTTAACATCTAAAACCGACTTACCACCAGCTCAACTCTTTCTTAAAACCACAAACTTTCAGCTACCAAACCCGAACTAATCCACCAAGAACAAATTCCATTTTTCAAGATATTTCTCATAACGCGAGCCAAAAGAAAAAAGAATTCTCAGCATAAAATATTATTTTTTTTGTAAAAAAACATTATAAAATTATATTCAATTAGAAAAATCTTTATAAAAATAAAATTAGTATCAAATAGCTAATGAAGGCAATACCATTTTGTAAATAAAAATTATGTATTGAAAAATATATATTTAATACTTTCGTTAGTTTTTGTAAGTTTTTCCCTAATTAATCAAAAAAAAATTAGAAAAAACGGGAACGGTCTGAAATTTGGAACATTTTTTAGAATAACTCAAAAACTGTGCACCGCAAAATTCTAAAAAAAATGCAATTGTTCTTAAAGTCGGTGCTCTTTCAAATGACACCCCAATCGCTTCTAAAGAAAATGGCAATGTTTCTAAAATCAAGTGCTCTTTCAAATGACACCCCACTTGACCTGGTTTTAAATGATGTTTTTACCCCTTATCATTTCCACCCCTTTAATCTGCCGTATCTGCCACTTTTCTTTATTTTTCATTAAAAACCTACTCATTTTTCTATCATTCCAAATATGTTTGAAGATTTTCGATCAGTTAGGTTCGGAGCTAATCGAGGTAAGAAAACACGAAGAAAACGTCATTTTTCAGAATTATACAAAAAAAGGTGAGGTGTAAAATTCCAAAATACGTTTTACATATAAGGAATGCTGAAATGAAGCCTTTCATATGATACCCTACTCGTCTCGATAAAAAAATGTATGTTCTCAAAGGCTTTACATCGTACCTCTGTAAAACAAACGAACACAACTTTATTTATTTTTTTAACCCGCCATCTTGTGTGGATAGGTTAGTTTTATAAGAACCTCAAATTTTAAGTTCATCGGATTAATGGTTCACGAGATAATCGAAATAATGCGAAAAACACGTTGTGCTCTCACCAAAAGTGTTCAGTATAAAAAACGGAACCCTAATAAATAAAAATTTAACACGGGTTTCCGGTCAGGTTTGGATGCACTTGTTGTTAGGTCGTCTAAATAGTATGAAGTACAATACTAGCATTGATCTCAAAGATGCTTTCTGGCAGATCCCTTTGGCAGAAGCGTCTAGAGACAAGAGAGCATTCACACTTGAAGACCGTTGTATCAATACAAGGTTATGCCTTTTGGGTTGTGCAGTGCCCATCAGACAATGTTTCGGGTAATGCACAAGGTGATTCCACACTAGTATCACGAACATTTATTCGTCTACTTGGATGATCTATTGGTAGTCTATTCCACGTTCCAAGAACATATGGAACTGCTATCTAAAGTTTCTACATTGATAAAAGCGGCTGGGTTAACAATAAACCTTATTGCAAATTTGTTCTGAAAGAGGTAAGATAGTTGGGCTTTTTGGTTGGTGAGGATGGTCTACAAGCAGACCCAGAAAAAGTAAGAGCTGTTGCCGAATACCTAGCTCCATCGAACGTGAAACAGATATGTCGTCCTCTGGGTATGGCAGGATGGTATCAGCGGTTCATACCAAATTATGCGAGTGTAGTATCTCCAATTACTGATCTTTTAAAGAAAAGCTCTGGTAAGCTGAAATGGACTTTGGAAGCCCAATTAGCTTTTGAGAATTTGAAAACTTTGCTGACTTCAGCACCAGTTTTAGTTAACCTTGATTACAATAAGAAATTCTTCATTAGATGCGATGCCAGCCTGACAGGGGTCGGTAGTGTTTTGTATCAGGTCGACAATGATGGACAAGAGTGTCCGTCAACCTTCATATCGAAGAAGCTTAATAAAGCTCAAAGAAACTACGCAGTTTCAGAGCTTGAATGTCTTGCGGCAATTCTGAGTGTTAAGAAATTTAGGGGCTATGTTGAGGGTCATCGTTTCACAATTGTGACTGATCACTTAAGTCTGAAGTGGCTTATGTCGCAGAAAGACTTGAGTGGTCGTCTGGCTGGGTGGAACCCAAAGCTCCAAGATATGGACTTTACCATTATCCACCAGGGGAATCGATTCTGATCGGTTTTGTCCATGTTTTTTCCATAAATTGTTCAAATTGTGTCCAATTCTCCAAAAAATATATTTCCACTCGGGCAGCACTTTCGTTAAGTTTTCGTTAAATTTGGATTTCTCTCCAAGTTTTTTCCAATTTTTGTCACCACCAAAATATGATAGGACTAAATTTTTATTGGACAAAATTTAAGGATGGGACAAAATTTTAAAATGGGTATTCAATGAATCCATTATACTATAAACAACAAAACACAGAGTAATTAAACAATGCAATATTAAACACTTTTAAAAAAGAAAAACTTACACGTAAATTAATTTATATCGGTTTTTATATAGTTTTTACATTTTAACCTCACTTAAACTCACGAAATACAAAAAAAAAACTCTTAAAGAAAAAACTTAAACCCACGGAATACACACTTAAATACACAACGATTAAATTAAATAAAATTCGCACACCTTATTATTTTTATATATATTTATAAAACTTTGTTTAATAACATTAAAGTCACTCATAACATCTAAAGGTCAAAATATTTAAGTTGTATGATACTATTTCAGACAAACGTTTTTCGTTCGATTTTTTTATTGCCGAATCAAGAAAAGACAAATTTTTCTTTTGTCCATTTTTTGTCCAACGTCTGTTCTCCATGTTAGGGGCGGCTTTCAGTGGACGTCTGTCTTGGATCAAGCGGCTCGCTATATAAACGTGTAAAAAGGTTGTTTCTGGTGACCTTAAGATGCAGAACGCTATATAAACGTGTAAAAAGGTTGTTTCTGGTGACCTTAAGATGCAGAACGATCAGAATCGACCCCCAGAAGGGGACCCAAAACATAGTTCTTGATGCTCTATTTCGTCTTTATGACGATACACACGAAGAATTTGCCGAAGCACTAACACATCACATTAATGAATTAAAGCTTGACGATGAAGGTTATCGGCACAAGGCATATATGGATATGATAGCTAAAGTATACGGATGTCACTCAAAGATTTTCCTAAGGTCAAAATTATAGTGATAAGCTGCATATTCGTATAGAACCAAGACCTGATGCAATTTCGAACGATGTGCCTGTGTGGAAGCTCTGGTTACCAAAACCGTTAGCTTTGGAAATAATTCAGAAACATCATAATGATAGCACTGCTGCTTATGGGGGTGTAAAGAAGACGTTGGAGTTGCTCCGACGTCTCTACCATTGGCCTGGCATAGCGGCACAGGTACACAATTATGTTGTGTCCTGTAAAACATGAAAACAGTCGTTCCGGCCCGGATCAGGGTGTAATAAAGTTAATCCTAATAGGGCATTTGCATCCGGCTCCTGTCAGAAATCACACTTTATTTCACTACTAGGGCGTTCCATATTTGTCCTGATCCGGCCCAGATTTCGAAAACCTATCTCATCTCATCCCAGTAGTAAATGCCGGACCAGGGCCGGATCCGAATCATATCTGATTTTCCAATTAAGGTATGCTCTATTTGTCCGGATCTGAGCCCCATTTCACTTTAATAAATTTCATTTGGTTAAAATTTATTATGCTCACAATTTGGTACTGTTCAGCATGTGGCGTTGGTAGATTCTACTTCGGAACAAATTGGTTCTGTGTAGGGTGTATTAACTGGAATCTAAGGCTTGACAGTTCAGACAACTAGACCGGTTGCATTAACAGCAAAGATTAGATGCTAGTTAATTCATCCTATAATTTCCATCCTTGAACTACCAACCTACATGTTGTGCATTATCATGATTTTCCATTCAGCAGATTACAAATAACTTTTGGCCTCACCATCGGCTATAGTACATTTGTCATCCACATTTTTTTTTATTAAAACAAGGTTATAATTTTGGATTTTTGAGATCAATTAAACTCAAGTAAGTAAAGAAGTAATTGGAATATTTTCAATTCAAAGGTATGGTTTGAAGTTTCTCAGAAAAAAACTACAATTCACAATTTACGTGTTTCGGATCGGATTCGAACCTACCCTCGTCAGTGCCCGGCTCGAATCCTTAGGCAGACACGCGATTCGATTACGCCGTTGAGGCGATGACAATTTCAAAGTTGAAACTTCTTCATCACTTAATTATTTTTTACTTAAGTTGAATTTTTCCACTGTCATTAGAAGGTTATAATGGTTTTTGTCTTATATGCTTGCACTCTACCAGCAATATTTGAATAAGAAAAAATGAAACAAAAACATTGCTGTGATTAAGTTCCTCTTCTAGCATTTTTTTTATATAATGAAACGGAATACAATAAATATTTCGATAATTAAACATAACCTGTTCCTTTTTTGCTAGTAAGAGAAGGTGTACATAAATTCGGTTCGTGTTTTGCAAAATAAATAAGTTGCAATAAAAATGACACAATGTAAATTGAATGTTATCTTTACGAGTTTTCTTAGGAGATAGCGGCAATATGTTAAATAATGACCGATGTTAAATAAACAAAACTTTTACGCTATTTGGTGTAAAAAATAAAATTTTGAGAGATTTTGTGAGTGATTAAGAGCAAAGTAATTATTGTAATTCACTTGAATTTTGCAATTTGACAGCATTTTTCATTTTCTCTCAGAAAAACTTCTTTAGAACAGTTTTTGTGTGTTTCGTGTCGGGTACAAATACAATACAACATTTGTGAACATTTGTGAATCTAATTTTGTTCTGTATAATGTTCTATATAGAGATGAGTGATGACACACTTCTACTAATTCAACAAGTCATTTAAATGTTTTTATAGCTTGCTCGAAAACTTATTTGATCGCCAATTTTTCATATATCCGAATTGATGAGCTAAAGTACTGATTATTTTTCATTCATCTTTTTAAAAACAAAAATTAAAAATTACGCTATCATTACTACTTTTTGAAATCATTGCTACTACGTCAACAAAATGTCTGTGCACAAACTTTATTTATAAGCGTAGCAGAGCACGCCGGGTCCTGCTAGTATGATATAAATTAGTTTGTGATTTAATATTGGAAAAACAATCATATTTCTTATGTCTAAAATGATAATCATTTTTCAAGTTATAATTTATATTTCAAATTAAAATTATTTCTCTTAGAACATAAAGAAAATAAACAAAAAAAAAATTATTATAATAAAATCATATTTTGTATCTAGAAATTGATGATAATAGTAGATTCTTACATGAACTTAGAATGAAGGCAATTCTTCACGAGGATGAAGTTTCCCCAAAACGAGCGTAGCGAGTGGAATCATCCGAGTGAAAAATTGCCATCATCCTAAGCGAATACAAGATGCTATTTTATCCACGACTGTAAAATATTTCGTTTAATTTCTAGTTTTCATGCAAAATTTGTATCGGCATATTGAAATAAAAACATCAAAGATAGCGAAAAACAAAACCAGTTTGTTGTTTAATTTGTTAGGGGAATATTTAATAAACTATAGAGCTGTTAAAGAATTTTAATCAAATTCACTAGTTGTGGAATGAATACAATTACAATGGAAGACATACGCATGGAAAGCATATATTCTTTAGTAGTCGTGGATAAAATAAATACCAAAATTATAGTTCATTGTTTGAGTTAATATAAATTATATGGAATATCATGTAAATGAGTTGTGGTATGAAAGTGCATTATCCAATGAGGCTCTTGTAAAATATCATCTCTGGAATAAAAGGTCAGAAATTTGATGAATCTGGGTGTTAAAAAAAATCTAAGTTAAACATTATTTCTATGTCGTGGTTGAATACAGTTGGTGAGAGGAAATATTATAAATTTTTACTGTAGCAAAATTTTCAAAGCAAACGAACCAGAAACAGGATCGTTGTATTGTCGGCAGGGCGTTTGGGCTACTGTTATTACAAAAAGTCAAAAAACAACGACGCTCATAAGCTAGGATTGAGTGTTATATGTTTAGTAAACGTAAGAAGAATTGTAAAGTGCTGTGGAATTACAACATCTAACCGAGCGACACACAAGGACGAAAGTCGCTGACAACATTCCGACAATTTTCAAGAATACAGTCACCACTTCAACATTTAAGATAAGTTTCTTTTTAGTTACATTTAATATATATTTTTCTTATTATATAATTAGGAATATAGAGATTTAATCGTTTCACTCATTTATGGATATATATTAAGATCATGAAATCTTAGAGTTCGTTTCAAAATAGGGATTTTTTCTGGCAAGGGCCATATTGAATTTTTTTCTTCCTTTTTTTGTATTAAATGTTACATCCTGGTTTAACTGTATCAAACGAGAAACAGTTATAAATTCACTAGTGACTAGAGCAGTGATCGCAAATACGTGGCACGCGTGCCAGACTTGGCACGTTTGAAAATTTGTCTGGCACGGCAAACATTCTGAAATTGTGTCCAAAATTGTCCTTGAATTCGCGTTTTAGAAATCATAATAAAGAAAAGATTTTTTCAGATATTTTCTAATAAGTTAAATATTACTGTTAGTCCAGTAAAAGACGGTAAAAGTAGTAGGTGAACCTCCAAATTCTTTGAATCAGCATCGATTTGCCTGAAATGCCTGAATCGATTCGTCTGAAAATTTTAAATTACGCTCAACACATTCTCCATTTCAAAATCTACCCTACGCGCTTTTATTTTTAGGGGCAAAAACTACCCCTTATTGTCAAAACTTATTAAGATGCAAATTAAATCTTAACAGATCGAAATAAAGATCACAACCACATATCTCAAACCTTAAAAACCACCCACAATTATGATTACATTAAAAAAAGGTACTACGGGCGACAAATTTATTTTCTTTTAGGTAGATTTCATATAAAATCTGCCCATTGCAATGGGCTTCATCTCGGAATTTCGGAAAAATTTTGATGCCAAACGACTATGAATGATAAGAGATAAACTTTTCAACTATAACCTCCGAGATTTTCAACTCTCTAACCCAATAGGTTTCAATGTAATTAGCATTAAACCTAATGCATGCCATTCAATTACAACAACAACTTCCATAAAAATATAAAAATATCACATAGAAATATTAAACTCATTATCTTTTTTTTTTTTTTTAGTTTTTATTTTTTTTCGCAAAAATTTAAAAAAAAATTAAAACAAAGCTGAGTCATTATTGTTTTAAATTAAGGAATATTTTCTTATATGCATATTGATAACACATTTACAAAAGTCTTCCTAAATTGTAGATATTTGAATTATTTGAGGTGTAAAAGTTGTTTGCCAATTTTAGAATATAAAATTATGTGTGGTGGTGTTGTAGGTGTGACGTTGTGACGTTGTGAGAACGTTTATTTGCTCTTTGGTGGATTTAATATGTTATTAAAAGTAGTTTTAACCAAATTAAATAAAACTGTTCCGAAATCGCATTGATAAAGTAGTTTCCGTTAATGTATTTAGTTTGGTTTGATAAATTTTTTGGATTATTCTGGACTTGGACTATTCTACTTAAATTTTTTATTTAAAATAATCTGACACATCCAATTCTATTTGTACACAAAGCTGTCTGGTCCCGAAATCTACCTATTTCTAGCGGATATACATGCCGCTTGGACTTTTTTTTTAATTTAACTATATTAAATTTAAATGTTTTTTCATTAATATTTAGCACATCGAATCCTCATGAGAACTATAATGACTGTCAATCTCCTCCTTTTCTTGATCTAAAATCGGAGCACTATTATGAAATCTTGACGGAGCATCCACTACAAGTTGCGTTGCAAAAACGTCCAACTTTTCGACAGATATATAATGCACCACATCCTTTTTTGCAATTACCGAAAATCATTTTTAAAAGGTTTTCCGCAGGAATATTTTGCAATCTGATGGGCTGCAAAGATAATTCTTATGTATTTTTATGAGAATTCTTCTTATGTATTCTTACTTTTGTAAACGACGGTTTATTTCTACCACCTTCATACTTTGTTCATGATAACTATCCAATACAACAGTAATATTATTACCGAAATTTCTTCTCAAATAATAGATGTATTCCCGGAAAAACTTCTACAAATGTGCAATTTTCATTTATACAAAAGCATATTTCAAAAACGGTTTATAAAAATACGTAAAAATATTTCTAAACAGTGAAAATTTGATCTTCATGCGGTTGAAGTGTTTGCAAAGGCAGTTGATGATAGTACAGATATTAACTCCGATGCCAGACTGGCAATTTCTTTGAGTTGTGCTACAGTTGGGAAATACGACAAACTCCTTAAACGAGAAACTTTGCAGGAACAAATTTTTATTGACACATTTTACGTTCGTGAAATTGTCTCCCTCGACGCTAACGCGTCTCGTGAACAAAAATGTCACTCACGAAAAAGCAACATTTTCATCTCTTGTAGCAAAATGTACTATTTCATAATTGGATTGGCACGCGAAAATAGCGATTATTAGAAAAAAGAATTGTTTTGGCACGCAAATAAAATTCAGTTACGAACCCTGGACTAGAGTATTATCCATTTTAGATATACATAGTTTGCGAAATTTCACATATACTTTAGTTATCGCTTCTCTGCGTTATGAATACGTATATAAGTAAGTATAAAGTTAGAAATTTATTATAAACATTTTTTTTTTATGTATGCAGTAGCAAATTTTCTAATTTTTCTAATGTATGTTAAAGAAAATTCCCTATTTTAAATTATCCGGTGCTGGTCCGTTTCTAGTAGGGCTGCCTGAACCGGTTTGGATAGATTTGTGCCGGATACGGTCTTTATCAGTAGTAGGGAAAGCCGTATCCGGTTCAGATCTGAGCCCTTACATAATGCTAGTCGGGATTATCCTTTATAGTAAATCCTTTATAAATATTAATAGTGAAATAATCGATTCGTATTATATTAAATAAAAAGTGTTAAAGTAAATTAAAGTTTTAAATAATAACTCTATAATGTCAATTTAATATACTATGGTAGGGAAATAAACGGAATTCATACACTCTTTTTGATCTTTTATTATAAGTTATGAATAAATACATAATTTTTTATTGTACTTTACGAATTACGACCCACAACTTTTTTTAACTCTAAATATTTATTATTTTTACATTTATAAAGTTCAATTGGTATATTTCATACCAAAGAAAGTTTCCTTGGTTAAAACCGATCCTTGACATTGTTTTGCAAAAACTGTATACCAAAATTGTTAAATATGCTTTACATAAAAATTTAGAGAAATCTCTTTACTCCGAATTATTAATCCATTTTTAACTATACATACATTAAACCTTTTACTGCATATTATTAACTACCCGATTATGAATATTAAAAAAATATTATTAACTTATCATGGATCTTTATCATCAAAGCTATGTTTTGTATGTCAATTTGTATTTCCGATTTTATCACACGTTAAACGAACTAATAATAATAATCCACTTCCAAAAAAAAAATTTATTTTATTTTGATTATTTAAGAGAGAAATTTTATTTTTTTAGACACTATTTCATAATAGTTATCTTAACAAGAAGCAAATATAATTATTATATCCAAAAAAAAATCTCAGTTTTCAATTTCATTTTAACTATAACTTTTGAACGATTCGAAGACTTTTTATTTTCTTTTGTTTCGCTATAATAATTTAAAAAGAATTAAGAAAAATCAAATTTTACTTTCATTTAAGAAATAAAATAAAATTTATATATATAAATAAATATATAAAAGTGTTTCATAATATCTTGTATTTATTAAATAATATCAGTGAAATAATATTTAATTTATTTTTTATATTAATATAAAAATGTGCAAATAAATAAAATCGAAGTTTTTCGATTTATGTTAAAAGTGCAAGAAACTTAAAATAATAAAAACGTTAAAAAATGAATTTGAAAAATATAATTTTTTTAATTTCTACTTTTTTCTATCAAAGTGTTACCACAAACGAATTGCTAAGTAAAAATCGATCTTGTAATATCAATTTGTATATGCAAAAAAATGATACGCAAGCATTTCACTCCACATCAACAATATTGATAAAAAATGATGTTAGATCACCACCAATTAAGAATGATCGATTGGAAAATGAAATATATTTAAAGAAAATATCTTTTCTTTATGGATTGACATCGTACGATGATTATCTAAGTGAAATACAGGAAAAAATAAATGAAACATGTTTAAAGGAATTGAAATTAATTAAGAATGGAATTGATGACAAAAGTGTTTGGGCAATGAGAGGTGAGTTTCATGTTTTTTATCAGCTAAATAAGAAAATACTATTACAAAATTTTACGACCTTTACCTCCACCGACACTAAAATAGGCATATTTGCAACACCTTTTTTAACCCAATCGTTAAAATTTAGTTCTGTTAAAGTGATTCTTTTGTGTTGAGCTTATAAGTTTTATGGTTAACCAAAGGAATAACGGAAATTATAGACGAAACATTAAAGTGACTCTGTCGGTCAATAATTATTTCCCTCCAAATAAAACATTACATATTTTGGTAAATAATTTATTTGTGGTAAATATGTGAAAAACAAAAACTACTTCTAGGGCCGATTGTATGAATGCGGATAGAAGATAAATTCTCGGATTAATCGTCGTTTGTATTGTATGAATCAGGATAGATTTTTTTTTTAATAAAATGTGTTGTGTAGTAGGAACATATTGTAAGTGTCACAATAACACATAAAAACCTTTGAAGACCAAGGTCCCACAACAACATACGTTCAAAGGTGTTGATGGACGTAGATCTTTCTTTTTTTGTTTTTTTTTATACCTTTTGTTGAAGAATGGATAACTAAACAAAAAATCTTATCACTGAAAAAATTTGACATAGGTTAAATATTTTATGATAGAATAGAGAAAACAAAATTAAATTAAAAAGTAAATAGCAAATATTTACAAAAATTTACTGAAACAAAACAAAAATATAGTTGCCAATAATCCAGCCGGTTGCATATTCCTTGATTCTGTGACGCACTGTCTTTCTTAAAGATTAAAACCCACACATAGTTATATGAAGGCTCGTTTCTTCAAGAAAGCAATAGCGTCTCATCATCAAGGATTATTTCACAGCTAAGATTGAGGGTGCTACCGTTGACTGAATACAGTTCATCCGCCACCACCCCTAAGATGTAACCTTGGCTAGTGATATCTCACTGCTATTGCCAGTGGTATGTGATATCTCACGTTAGCTCGTATGTCAATAACAGAGACTGGAGTACGCGGGATTATCACACCCGTAGATCAAAAATAAAAAAAAAATTCAAAACAATAAAAACTGATATCTCCATGCGGATAAAAAATCTATCTGAGGATTGTTGATCTATCCTTTGATCTATTTTTCTTCTATAAAACAAAGGATAAAACTTTTTTCTTGACATGCGCATAGCAGAAAAATTTTGTTTTGAATTTGTATTTATTTTTGAATTTAAGTTTCTGCGTTTCAAAATTTGTTTTTTGATATAAATTAAAAAGTAAAATAAATAATATTTTTAATATAATTTTAATATACATATTCAATTTCAATTTTGAAATAATGTATTTTAATTTATAATTAAATTTATTTATTTAATAGAAGAGTAAAAAAAAAAGTATTGCCACTTATAAAAAAATAAAAACTGCTATAAACTGCAATAAAAATAAAAATTAATCTATCTGTGTTCATACAATCGACGAAAAAAAGAATCCTTGGATGAAGATAGAATTTTATTCTCGGATTTTTTTCTATCTACTTTTTTCTACTTGTTCATACAATCGGCCCCTACTGTTGTGAGATTGAGATGAAAATGTGAACCTCGACAAAACTTATGCGCTGTTAATAAAAACCAGTAGTAACCAATGTCAAGGAAATTCATTTCATGTTTTCTGATTAGTTGATAAATAAATAAATTTAAATAAAATAAATTTCACTGTTTTATGATAAAGATAAATGAATATCAATATTTTTACCATCGAATCATCAATCACATTTTAACGAGATATTTCTGTACTTTTTTAGGGTTCCGTTTTTTATAACGAACCCTATTGGCTATTGGTGAGAGTAAAACGAGTTTTTCACATTATATCGATTATCTCGTAAACTATAAATCTCATGGACCTAAAATTTGAGGTGCGTATAAATCTAATCGATCCACATAAGATGACAGATACAAATAAAACTAAAGTTGTTTTCGTTTGGTTTACAGAGTTACGATGTGAGACCTTTAAGAAAATACATTTTTTTATAGATTCAAGTAGGGTATCATATGAAAGGGCTTCATTTCAGTATTCCTTAAAAATTTATTTTTGAATTTTACACCTCACCATTTTTTGTATAATTTTGAATAATGGCGTTTTGGCGTTACTAGGTTTTCTTGCCTCGATTAACTCCGAACCTAACTAATCGGAAATCTTCAAATGTAGTGGGACTGATAGCAAAATTAGTAAGTTTTGTATGGAAAATATAGGAAAGTGTCGTATACTCATGATTATATTTATCAAGGGGGTGGAAATGAGGAGGGGTAAAAACACTATTTAAAACGTGGTCAAGTCCAGTGTCATTTAAAAAAAGAGCACATAATTTAGAATATATTGCAATTTTGGTTAGAATTTTTCGGTGCACAGAGTTATTGTCAAAAAAGTGCGATTTTCAGACCTTTGCACCGCCCCTCCCCCCACCCACCTACGTTTCGACACTGATTTACAGAAAAATTTGTAAAAATTCACAGCTAGGAAGTTTGGTAAATTTTAAATGAAAATTATACCGAAGTCTAAAATAATTATATTTCTGTGTGTTTATATTTTAAAAAATTTAACAAATTTAGAATTTTTGGAATCTTTTTTATCAATTTGTTTTAAAAATAGACCTCGCAGTTAGAGGTTCTTGAGTGAGCGGCTCCAACAAAAAAATTTGCAAAAAAAAATTTTTTTTTTGAAACAACCGGCACTCTCACGGTCGCATTTGCAAAGCCAGATCAAAAAACCTTTTCTAAAAATGTGCGTTTTATTAATATCTTGGACAAGTTCGTAAATCAGCCAAATCCGACACATGGTTAAGAAACTAGAGGCTTTATACTAGAAAAAAACTCTGCTTTTTAGATCCGTTATAACGGCCGTTTAGATTCTAATATTTTTAAGAACTTCATAAATTTAGAATCTTTGAAACCTTTTTAATCAGTTCCTTTCAAAAAAAGACCTCTGCAGTTGGAGGTTTTTGAGTTACCGGGTCCAACAAAAAAGCTTGTTTAACACAAAATGCGTTTGAATCAACCGGCACTCTCACGGTCGCATTTGTTGAGCCAGAACAAAAAACCTTCCGTAAACATATGCGTTTTATTAATATCTTGGACAAGTTCGCAAATCAGAAAAATCTGACACATTGTTAAATAACTAGAGGCTTTATGCTAGAAAAAAAATTCGTTTTTTTAATCCGTTATAACGGCCGTTTGGATACTAATATTTTTAAAAACTTCATAAATTTAGAATCTGTGGAAACATTTTAATCCGTTTCTTATAAACATAAACCTCTGCAGTTAGAGGTTTTTGCTTTGTTGACTTCAACAAAAAAGTTTGCAACAATCCATAACTACAATTTCCAAAAACCTTATAACAGTCAATGAAAAAAAAAATAAAAAGGTTTGAATAGAAGAAATTAATTTTGTTTCTTAGAAATAAACTATTTTGATATTTTGCAGTAATTGGACGACATATGATATAGCGTAGGTTTGTGTCATAATCATAAATTGTCACACACATGTTCTGTGGTAGATTTGATATTTGTTTGTTGCAAAATTGGATAGATATAGTTTTGCATATATATGTAGCTAATTTTCTTTTTAAAATTTGTTCGATATCTGTTTGAAATTAGTTTGTGTTGTTTAAACTAATCTGATACATCAGATTCTATTGGCACACAAAACTGTCTGATCTCGAAATCTACCTATTTCTAGCGGATATACGTGCCGCTTGGACTTTTTTTAATTTAAAAACGTTTCAGGCATATCATAGAAGCTTTTAAATTTTCGTATTGCTGTGAAAAATAAAAGAACAAAGTATACAGTCTTTATAATGTTTTAAATTGGTGTTGAAGGATCGCTGTTAAGATCCGTTCAACGAAGATACATTTTTTTTCTTATAGCTTTGGTTAATGGTTAGGTTGCGCTCTAATGGTTAAGGTTATGTATATATTTAATAATGTTTTGATCTAACCACTTTAATTTGACGGAGTCATTAAGTAATATTGCAAATAAATTTGTTTAACTTGTTTTTTCCAGCAAACCGCAAATAGAAAAGAAAAGTTGCATAAACAGATAATTTCATTTTTAATTGAATTTAAAAATAATTTTTTCTTTGAGGGACATAATTAGAAAACAATTAATATACATAAAATGTCTTTACGTGTATTCATTGTTGATAATTATCGTTTGGTTTTGAAAAGCGTCCGTTGATTGCTCAAAAATCAAATCTGAGATTAATGTTAATTGACCTCATTGCTGCTCATTCTCAATCACATTTTTAAATTGGTAGGAGTACATTTTTCAAAACAAAAATTTTGATTTTTGTTCATTTACTTATGAATTTTTTCGATACTTTCTTATTTAAGATTTTTATTTTGTCTTAAGATGATATTTTTGTTTTTTTTGCACATAATATGTATAAAATTATTTAATACCAAAAAATTATGTAAGTTTTATATAAATATTTTACTTACGGGTATGTAAAGCTATGTTGTAATTCAGTGTTTGTGTTATATATAGGTTTATGGTTGTGTGATTATAGTGAAATGAATATACAAATAATTATTTTGTTTGATTGTTCTCGCACGACAATTAAATTGTTGCATTAGCGTTGATTGAGGATATGCCTATTTACAAACAATAGTAAATGTTATTTAAATATTGAAAAGTATAATTTCAGATTTTGTTTGTAATTTGGAATGGGTCGTCAATTATAAAATAGATTTGATCAATAATGGTTGTTTATTTTATTTTATAATTTATATTACCGTTTAAAGATTTTATCGAATTCGGCAAACCGGTTAGATTTTTATATAAAATTGCACATAAAACAATTTATCAACATTACATTGACAATATAAGACAACATTGTACTTGACAGGTGCTATGCTAATTTTCTATGCTTAAGCGATATTTAGTCTGTGTTGATTAAATTTTCTCTTTGAAACTTTTGAACGTTTTACAAATTGTTTCTTCAACTCTCTCTAAGCGGCTCATTGCCAGGCAAACAAAAAGATATGCTTGACTATGTAGCAAAGTCTCACTAAGTTATTTGAAAATGATAACAAAACGGTAATATTTGTTTTATTAAGATTATTTATCATATATCAAGAATTGTAAAAACTTTTAAAAATGCTAGCGAAATCTTGTGTCAATGAGTTGTATAAATGATTAACGACCAAGCCAAAAGTGCTTTTTTATGGCTATCTACAGTTTAAAGATATAAAGAGGTTGACATTTTTTTTAGGTTTATATGAATGAAACATGACTGTAAGATGAAATAGAAAATAAAAAAAATTTATTTTGATTTTCGTGTCATGAATAAGCAATTATTGTGAAATTATTCTATAAGAGATGTCTGTTTTGTATATACCTTAGGGTTATGATTTTTTGACTTTATTTTTATCAAAACTACTTTTCTGTATCCAAATTCGATGAACTTTTATGTACATGTTATAAATATTTTGATAAAAAAAATAAAAAAAACCTCACCCCGAGAAAGAAAATCCCAATTTTTTCAGAATTACCAAAAACAACACTGAATTTCAGTCATTAACAATCCAAATACACCTAATGAAACATAAGTTAAAATATTTTTAATGAAAATAAAGTTAAATTAGTTCCAAGGTTACCTTTTTTTGACGTAAGATGAGGATTGATAACTTACTGACCTCTATGTATTGTGAAATTAAGGTTCAATCGTAGAGTTTTTGGCGCATTTTGACAAGGAAAGCTTCAAGTTTGTGCAAGATGTTGTCGAATAATTGTGTAGCTGTTCCAATTTCAAGTCAGTCAATCTGGTGTTAGAAGAACCACACACAGAGAAACAACAATGTTGAAGGACAAATTTAAAACCTACCTAAAATTCTAAGAGTGGTATCTCCATTTTGGTGGCAAACATATATAGAAAAAATGAATATCAAGTTGTTCAAAAAAATAAGAGAAAAGCGATCAAATTGGATGCTGCACGATTAAATTATGTCAAAGCGGACAATATAACCGAATTAACAGTTAATACATTTAATAAATTTGATACATCGGAAGAAATAAAAATGATTGTAGCCGATACTACCATTGTTAGCACTGGAAAACGAAACGTAGTTGTAGTAAGGTTACAATTATTTAAAGAAAGAGTACTTGATGTGTCCCTTTTTGTTAGTTTCCAGCACCTTATTTGGGATAGAGTATTTCAATAAGTAATGGATAAAAGGATTTCAGATAGCGCAAAATTCCCGAATATTGAATAGCCGTTCGATTCAGATCTAATTAAAAATTACAACAAATTGAAAGAACGTTTTGTGAATGGTGAAGTGAAAATTAGTGATAAATCTTGATAGGGAGATTATAAGAAAAAAAGAATTTACTCTTTTATTAATTTTCAAAAATTTTCAAGCATTAGCTATGCTAGATGGAATGCAAGGGCTATATTGGCAATTTTTACATTTATTCTGATGATTAGCTCTCGAGTTAGTTTAGATGGAATTTGTTCGTTGATATCGTATGAATGGTCTGATTTGTGGTTTTTAAATCAATTAAATTACACTGAAAAAAACATGTCCTATTTCCAATCGAAATGCAATTGTCTCAACCTCACCGTGCGGTCACATATGGCGAATAAAACTACGAAATTGCTTCAACAACTCTACAATTATAAATCGATGAAGTTGAGACAATCACACGAAATATTTATGTGAAAATAAAATATAGTTCAATTAATCTCAAATATTTATACTTTAAAATGAAAAATTCATGATATAACGCCAAAGAAATTTTTTCAGGGAAATAGTTATTATCTTTATTCAACTACTGTTATATTGGATATAACACTTTATATTTTAAACAAACCTCATTCTGTTGTTAGGAAAATGTTATCTTGTAGTTGTCCCAATCACAGTGAAATTGTTTGCAAATAATTTTTTTTTGCATGAATAATCAACTGCCAACTTCGAGATGAGGTTGTCATGAACTTCAATTTTTTTTCAGTGTACAAGAATGATTTCAACAGAATATCTTTAATATATTGCATCCATATAAAAAGCTTTGCAAAGTTCCAAAAGTAACTGGACAAGGGAGCCTTCAGTAATTAATATACAAAGAAGCAGTAAGAATGCTGAACGCGCAATAAAAATCATTTGCCAGATTTGTATGAAAAATGCAAATATTTACAATAAAACACACACACATAAACACACATTGTGAGCAAAAAATCGACCATAGTATGTATGTTATAATGTTAATTTAGAATTTTTATGCTTGTTAGCATGGTATCTTGATATTCAGAAACGTTAATTTAAAAAAATTTATAATTAACACTAAAAAGCCTAACCTTGAGAAAAAAAAAATGTCAAATCCTATATATTGACATAATGAATTCTCATACCCAGGTTAGAAATACCAAGGCTTATCGAATGGGCCAAGCCTGGCCCAAGCTTGGAAAACTAAGAAATGATTATCAAGGCATGGCCAAGTCTTAGTCTGATACATTTTGTCATACTAAGCCAATGGTTAAAATAAATAAATATAAATTGTATCTTTTGACTACCATGTTTAGTTTTATACACACCTGTGTCTAAGGTTTGGGTTTTTTTGGTTTTAGGTAATTTTCTATCTTATTTTTGTTTTTGTAAGCTGCAATATATCCATATTTTTTAAAGTTTTTTGCATTATTTTGAATGTTGTTTTATAATATGTTACGCCTATGTATTAGTTGCCTGCTAAGTTTTCTTCATTCCTCAGTGTTGTTAGGGTTTGCAAGTTTGTCTTGTTTTTATGTTTTCTATTTAATGTGTCAATTATTTCGTTTTTATATCCGTTTTTACTGGCTGTGTATTTTATGTTATTTAATTCGTCTTGATAATTTTCTGCATTCATTGTTATATTGTTCAATCTATTGATCATGTGGTTGTATGCAGCTAGTTTATGTTGGTATGGATGATGTGATTTAATATTTATTGTTTGATCCGTTTGAGTTGGTTTTCGGAATATTTTGAATGTGTGTTTCGAATCTACATTTTTGATTGATAAATCCAATAAACTTATTGTGTTATTTTCTTCATTTTCTAACGTGAATTTAATGGAAGGTTCTATGCTGTTTATGTATTGTATATCATCAAATAGAATATGAAATAATAATGGAATCGGTAAAGAATGATATGGAAAGCACGATAAAAAAGAAAAGTGAAAATATAAAATTGAAATTAAGAAGGTTAAAAGAATCAAAACTAATAGAAATGGGAACTCATCATAATAACATAACAAATCAATATAGACCGCCACAATAGAATAGAAAATTACGCTGAAATACAATTTAACAATCCTCACTCCTCAGTAACACAAATTCGATACCTTGTGTTATACACGCTTTTATCAACTGAGCCATTCAGATGACAAGTTTATAGAAATTTTTAGATGGGTGAATTGAAACGTCATCAACAAGTACAATGAAATCAACTATTTCACAAAGAATGCCACACTTCAAGCGACTTGGTACATTACATTAACTATGTCTAATTAAGTTTTTATCCTAATTTTTAGAGTTTTTTCGATTGAAATTTCAAGACAATACTATTTTATTAAGTATGATAAGTTAATGATATTACATACCGGGTTCGATACCGCCACGAAACACGTAAAATTTTTTCTGATTAAAAATCTTAACATTTAATTAGAAGAATGCAAAACTGGTTTCAGAATTGAAAAATTCTTATTATTCATCCAGTGATTTGAGTTTAACTATGTACTCACAAGTATCTAAAAATTCTCCCGATCACCTAGCCTAGATCATAATAGATTGGTTTTTCAGATTAGCTGTTAATAACTAATTGTAATGTAATGAATATCATTAACTTACCATACTTAATAAAATAGTATTGTCTTGAAATTTCAATCGAAAAACTCTATAATTTGGTGTATTTTACAATTTATGCTCAGCAAATTCAATTGTTTAGCATCATCTATTATTTATTACAATAGAAAAACGGGTTAAATGTTTAACAACACTTCATCTATCATTAAAAACATTTTGTCAATTATACTTAGCTGGAGGGTATCCCACGGGTTCCGTCCCCCTCTTTACCCGCACGCCAACACTCTTTTCCTCTTTTCATCCGGCTTTGATATCACTACTATTCATCATAATCCTACCTCTTCTAATCTATTCTGTATGCACTTTCTGCGTAACTAATTTTACAAAAATACATAGTGAGGTGTACTTACTATAAAGTTTATACGATATATATTTAGAATTGTTTCGTTAGGCAAGTTGAACTACAAATGGGTGGAAATAATAATAAAAAGAAAATACTAGAACGGCAACTCTTGTTTTTCCTTATGTTTTTTACATAAAATGAAACTATTCAAAATTAATAGGACTACATGCCAAATAAATAATTAATTATCTTATTAATATAATATTAATTGTTTCCACCTAAACAACAAACTGGCAAAACACGAACTATCAGTGTCATTTAACGGCACTGTGTAGTGAGTCTTTATGAGCTCACTATATTTCATTATTAAAGAAAAGTACAAGGTATATTTCTTTAATAATGAAATGCAACGGTAAGCAAAATATGCTTGGCGTGTGCAAGCGAGCACCGGAAAACAAATGATATATTTGGCATGTGCGGTGTCAAATATAAATGCTTACCTCATAAATCCATTCGAAATAAAAGCATACATTATTAGAATAGAGATAGTAATTAATTAGACAACGAAGTGTACACACCTTGCTAAATAAATATAATTAATTAATTTAAATATATACTCTAATAAACTATATTTAAAGTGTTTTAATTAATTGGTAACTAAAAAGATCTCATCATGGCGACCGTGACTTCGTATAATACAGTGAATATAATAATTTGTGAAGTGGTTACTTTGTGAAAAAAAGAAACTTTCAATATAAATTTATACAAATAAAACAAACATAAGTAATGTTTAGTGATGGGCTCTCCATATTTAAAAATTGAAGAACCAACGCCCACAATTATTAAAGACTCAAAGAATCAAGGGCTAAGTAACCACAATGAAGTGATTAACACCATTACAAATTCAAATCAACTCACAAATAGCATATTGATTGTTATTTTAGTTTTAATAATAATCGCAATAATAGTGTTTAGCTGTTGTAAAGCCATACAAGTCGCTAACAATAAAATCATGAAAAGCATTAAAAGGGAGATTGCAAGATCTCGCATTGATCTTGATCATGTATAAAAACAATGTAACTCAACACGCAGATCTCATATCAATTCTAAAAAGATGTCATCAAATTTAATATTTTCAAAAAAAAATCATCAAGCAATAATATTAACACATCAAGATCATCAAGAAATATTATCTCATCCAAAAAAATCATCAAGAAATGGGACATATGGGATAAAGTTACACGATTGTAAGATTGTAAGTTATCATTTTAAATTAAATTTATTAAATGAATATAGAATTAGAATTTTTTTTTTCAATTTAATTATGTAATAAGTGATTAAGTAAATAATTTACTGACCTTTCAATTTTTTTTTTTAAGAAAAAAAGAAAAACAGAAAAATATGAAATTGAATAAGCAAAGAAAAGTTATGTTTTCGTTAAAATTTTACTAATAATTTTTTTTGTTGTTTTCGTTAAATGAAACGAAAAAAATAAATACTAAAATAAAAGAAATGAAATTAATTTGATCAAAATATGTTTAATGTGTTTAGTGTTTGATTTTTGTTATATTTTCTTTAAAATGCTGATGAAGATAATTCCTAAGGTATAATTGATTTCATTGAGGTATTATTTTTACTATGGTAGACGATAAAGTCATTTAGAATTTTAAAACATTTTATAAAATAATAAGATATAAAAAATTACTGAGTATTGTTATAAGTACATTGTTGTTCGAATTTTTGTTTGATTGAAATCAGAATATTTCAATAGTAACCTTGTAGAACACTTGTTTTCAGTAGAATATTTTTTTTTACTTGTAGAATACTTTTTTAGGTGTTTTGGCTTTCTTTTTGGTTCTATAGGTTTCCCCTATAATTTTTAGTGATTTATTTTCTAGAATAGAATATAATAGATTTAGTTTTCTAAACGTCCTACCATTCTCTAAGGTAGAATCTGACGAAATTAAATTTTTTTTTAACACACCTATTGACGTAGTTGAAACAAAAACAATGACGAATACTGCGTTAACACCAGTTTATATAATCTCCCTCGTCAACAAAATCATTACAGAAAATTACGATGGAAATGCTACAGATTTGACTCATTTCTTAAGAAAATTAAATGTAGTTAAAACTACAATCACAAACGAAGCGAACATAGCTCAAACAATTACTATTATTTTAACAAAATTAAAAGAGAAGGCTGAAGAAGCTGTACCGGATAATGTTACCACGATAGATGAAATTATTGATAATTTAAAAAGGAAATGCTCTGGTAAAACAGTTGAGCAAGTAAAATCAGCATTAAATAGTTTAACTCTCATAAACAAAGACCAATATATACAAAAAATTGTAAGTCTTAGATCTGAGTTATGCTTAGCATACAAAACTCTTGGCATGCCGATAGAAAATGCCAACAAAATAGCAATCAGCGATGTTAAATCCAACATCAAAATGGTTTATGCAACGAACAACAGCATTCAAGCAGCAATGTTGCAGGAGTATGATAATATAGATGAAATGGTAGCCAAGTTTAACGAGGCTATTAGTGCAGAAAAAACTGCAAAAGCGGCAAACATACTACGATTTACCCGTGGAGGTAGAGGTTATGGACAAATAAATAATGAGTATTTCAGACAAAATACTTTTAACGAACGTAATTTTAATGGGAATATTAATAGAAGAAATTTTCGTCAAAATTACAATTCAAATTTCAACCGTGGAAGACAGTTTAGTACCAACAATACATATTATAATAGAAATCGTCCAAATACGCTCAATACCAATACTTACGCAAACAATGCTAGAAGAAATGTTAGAGCAATAACTGATGTAACAGGAGACGAAGAGTTGGGGTTTCAAGTACAAAACCTCAGTCTAAATCAAGACTCCTAACACAAAAATTAAAACAGGTTTATACTATTAATCTAAATTATGCAACCGTCGTAAAATTTAAAATATCAAACTCTGATAGAATTAAAACTTTTCTAATAGATTCTGGTGCTGAAATTTCTTTAATTAAAAATAATAACATAACAAATGTTGACAAGCAAAACATAATAGAAATAAAAGGTGTTACAAATACCATTGTAAACTCATTGGGTACCTTAAATACAGAAATTTTCATTCCAAATTATGCACTTAAAGTAAAATTACATGTACTACAAAATGACTTGAATATACCTACAGATGGAATATTAGGGCAAGACTTCTTAAGTACTTATAAATGTATATTAAATTATGAAAATTGGACTTTAACTTTAAATTTTGATTTTAATGGCTCTAAAAGTGTTGAAATACCTGTTAACGAATCGTTCAATAAAAACATTCTGACAATACCTCCGAGAGCTGAAGTATTTAGAACTGTTCCGATATTGTTAAACGAAGATATGGTAATTTTAAACAAAGAATTAATACCAGGCGTTTTTGTAGCAAGTTCAATAGTTTCTTCTGGGAAACCAATTGTTAAAATTTTAAATACAAATTCAGATTCAATTAACATACCAATATCCAAATTTAATTTTGAAAAATTGACAGACTTTGAAATTTTTAAACAAAAACCAAATGAAAATAGTATCAGAAATACCCAAATTTACAATCATATTATTCAAAATAATAACCATATTAATGGTTATATTAGGAACAAATTTGAAAATTTAATCAAGAATAATTACGACATTTTTGGTCTTGAAGATGAACCTTTATCTTCGAATAATTTTTATAAGCAAAAGTTGAGACTAATGGATGATAACCCAGTCTATATTAAAAACTATCGATTGCCCAACTCTCAAAAACGAGAAATAAGAACACAAGTCCAAAAACTAATCGATAATAAAATAGTTGAACCAAGCATTTCTGAATATTCTAGTCCTATATTCTTGGTACCGAAAAAATCTCTACCAGGTTGTAACAAACAAAGACACAGACTTGTAGTTGATTTTAGACAATTGAATCGAAAACTGATTGGCGATGTTTATCCTATTCCTAGAATTGAAGAGATTTTGGATCAGCTAGGAAGGGCAAAATATTTTACAGTCTTAGACCTTTTAAGTGGATTTCATCAAATAGAATTGGAAGAAGAATCAAGAGATTGCACAGCTTTTTCTACAGATTTTGGAACATTTCGTTTCACCCGTGTTCCATTCGGTTTAAAAATAGCACCAAATTCTTTCCAAAGAATGATGTCATTGGCTTTTTCTGGTGTTGCACCAGAAAGCGCTTTTCTTTATATGGATGATGTAATAGTAATTGGTTGTTCAGAAAACCATCATTTAAAAAACCTTCAACAAGTATTTGAAACTTGTAGAAAATTCAACCTAAAATTAAACCCAAAAAAATGTTCCTTCTTCAGAAGTGAAGTTACCTTTCTTGGACATCAGTGCACTGCTGATGGAATTAAAATTGATCCATCCAAACTACATGCTATCAAAAATTATCCAGTCCCACAAAATGCAGATGATACCAGACGATTCGTGGCATTTGCTAATTTCTACAGAAAATTTATTCCTAAATTTGCAGAAACAACCGCTCCATTAAATAAACTTACGAGGAAAAATGAAACTTTCAACTGGACTCCTATCTGCCAAAAGGCATTTGAAATAATAAAAAATTATTTACAAAATCCTCCAATATTGCAATACCCAGATTTCAATAAAAAATTTATAATCACTACAGACGCTTCCAAGATTGGATGCGGCGCAACTCTAAGTCAAGAACATTCCAATAATGATCTACCAGTAGCATATTTTTCAAAAACTTTTACACGTGGAGAATCAAACAAGTCAACAATTGAACAGGAATTATTAGCAATCTTTTTCGCTATAAATCACTTTAGACCATACGTATTTGGCAATAAATTTTTAATTAGATCAGATCATAAGCCCCTAGTTCATCTCTTTTCCTTAAAGAATCCTTCCTCCAGACTAACACGAATTCGATTAGAACTAGAAGAATACGATTTTGAAGTAGAACACGTAAGAGGTTATACCAATGTTACCGCAGACGCGTTATCGCGAATCGCAATCGAAGATTTAAAAACTCTAACATCTTCTATTAAAACAATTCTAACCATTCAAACGAGATCGATGTCTAACAAAATACTAAATCCTAAAAATGACAAAGAAATTTCAGTAGAAACAACAAAAGTATTGTATGACAATAATGATAATAATCTTGTTAAAATTCCATGTCTTAAGTTTATTGACACAAATAACAACAAATGTTTAACACTATTGCTACAATGTCCTAAAGACAGAAAAGAAAAATTTAAAAATGAAGTGTACAATTTTAATGAGTTAAAATTGTTACCAATTAATAAATTTGTGAATGATGAAATTGACTTCGGACAATTTTTATCGAAGCTAGAGGCCTTAGCTTGCAAATTAAATATTTATAATATAAAGATATATACTAATGACGTCATATTTAAATACAATGATAGTAAAAAATTTATTAAATTGGCCAACATCAATTTAAAAATGTTAAATATAATTATTACAAAAGCGCGCAAAAATATTATGAATAAAGAAGAAAGAGAGAATATAATAAAAAAATATCATGATGATCCAATATTAGGTGGTCATACAGGACAAAGGAAAACTATAGCAAAAATAAAATCAGTTTACGAATGGAAAGGTATGTCTAAGGACATAGCTACCTACATAAAAAATTGCAACAAATGTGCTAAAAATAAAGTATTAAGAAAAACAAAAGAAAATCTAATAATTACAGAAACACCTAACAAAGCGTTCGATATCGTGCAAATAGATACTATAGGACCTTTACCTATAACTATTAATGATAATAGATATGCATTAACCGCTCAATGTGAACTAACCAACTATGTAATCATCGTTCCAATACCAAACAAAGAGGCAATTACAATAGCAAAAGCTTTAATAGAAAGAATTATTTTAGTCTTTGGACCAATGAAAACGATAAAATCTGATCAAGAGACAGAATATTGTAATTCAATTATCAAAAATATATGCGAAACTCTAAGAATTAAACATGCAATATCCACTGCCTATCACCATGAAACGTTGGGAAAAATAGAGAGAAATCACAGGGAAATAAATGTATTCTTAAGAAATTATATGAATTTAGAAACCAATGATTGGGATGATTGGTTGTCCATATATGCATTTTCGTATAATACTACTCCAAATTTAACCCATCTCTACACACCGTTTGAATTAATATTTGGTAATAGAGCTAATTCAATTGACGAAATTTTTAATGATAAAGTTGACCCTCTTTATAACCCAGATGATTATGTAAAACATTTAAAATTCAAATTACAAGTAGCCTTAAAAAGAGCCAAAACATTAATAGAACAAGAAAAGATAAGAAGAAAAATTTATTACGATAAAAACATTAACCCATTACAAGTATCAATTACAGATAGAGTATTTTTAACAAACGAAAATAGACATAAGCTAGAATCCTTTTATACAGGACCATATATTGTAAAAAAAATCCTACCAAAACACAATATAGTGATTGAGGATCCCATAACAAAAAAAGAAAAAATCGTTCATAAGAATCGATTAAAGAAAAATTAAGAATTAAGAATTAATCAAATTTAGCTAAATATAAAAAATATTAATATTAGAATGCTTTGCTTTCAGTTAGTAATTATTTTTAAAATTATAATTAAATATTTTCATTTTTATAGTTAGTTAATTATTATTAAAAATAGAATTTCAGTAATTTGATAATTCTTTTTAAATGTATACGTTATGGATTATTTTTTTAATTTAAGAATTTAAATATTGCTGTTAATTAAACTAAGCCTTCAGCTATTCCAAAAAAAGGAAGGGAAGAGTACGTAGTGTCTAAAAGTACAATCAAATCATACAAACGAATCATAAACATAAAAAAAAAATATTGTTTTAAAATTTGTAATTTAGAGACTGTTGTTATTTTTAATAAGTGTAATGCGTTCATTGTACTATTTGAAACAAGGCGCCGTTTCAAATATAATAATAACGATAATTGCATATACAATTAATTTTCATATTGACGATTGGCATGAATGATGTGAACATCATTCACTAAAAGAAGGGAGGTGTAGTGAGTCTTTATGAGCTCACTATATTTCATTATTAAAGAAAAGTACAAGGTATATTTCTTTAATAATGAAATGCAACGGTAAGCAAAATATGCTTGGCGTGTGCAAGCGAGCACCGGAAAACAAATGATATATTTGGCATGTGCGGTGTCAAATATAAATGCTTACCTCATAAATCCATTCGAAATAAAAGCATACATTATTAGAATAGAGATAGTAATTAATTAGACAACGAAGTGTACACACCTTGCTAAATAAATATAATTAATTAATTTAAATATATACTCTAATAAACTATATTTAAAGTGTTTTAATTAATTGTTAATAAAAAGATCTCATCAACTGTCATTAAATACAATCAACAGCCAAAGTACCTGGGCATTACTCTCGATAGAACTCTTTCTTTTAAACTCCACCTAGAAAATACGTCAAAAAAACTGAAAACGAGAAACAATATATTGTTAAAGTTGACAAGTTGAAAGTTGTAAAGTTGAAAGTTGTAAAGTTGACTGCCAGCTGCATGCCACGATGCGTACTATTAGTGGTACTATCAGGTCTACGTCTTTACCTTGGCTCCCTGTATTAAGCAATATCGCTCCACCTGTACTCAAACGCTCACATGCGCTTATGCGTGAACATGAAAAGGTAACCAACAACATCACGATACCCTTGCACGAATATTACGGTGACCATACTCGTTGTCGATAGAAGTCAAGAGAGCCTTCACATAAAACTGCGAGCAACCTGATGGCAACTAATTTTAATATCTTGGATGCCTGGGACACGTCCTGGCATCATTACAATACACTTGGGCTTTCTGTTACTAACCCGACTTCTACCCAACCTGGTTTCGATATCCACGTCATACCTGGACTACACTAAACCGAAAAAGAACGAATCATGGTCGTTGTGCTGATTCTTTCTACAAGTGGGGCATTTCAGAGTCCCCTCAATGTGACTGTGGAGCTCCACAACAAACCATAAAACACATTGCAACTGTGTGTCCAATTCGACGATACAATGGCAACATCGCAGACATCCATTTGGCAACGCCCGATGTAGTAACATGGATAGACTCACTCGATGTAAACATCTAATGTTTAAATGTTTTTACTTTTTAACTAAACGCGCAATCAAATTGATTGTAAGCTAATTTAATGTGTATTCATGTTTTGTTTTAGGTAGATTTCATAGAAAAATCTACCTTTTTTAAGTTTTATTTTTTAATGTGTCATAAAAACCATACGCTAAATCAAAATAAATATGGAAATTATACAAATTTGAACGAAAGGACAATAGCAATAATTTTAAAAAACTATATCATCGGTAAATTTAGAATCCAAATGCGATAAATAGATTTTTTATGGATAAAAAGGAATAATTGTTATGTTATATAAAACAAAAATAAACAAAAACAATAAAAATAAATAAAGGGTCCGCGTTGAGCCCCGGACCTTGCTCACAACCCTCTTCGTCGATAATGACAACGAAATTTTGTACTGACTATTTTGAACTTCTTTTTATTAAATCTATTTAAATTTATAAAAATGTATATTATAACACAAACTACTTTCTGCACCCAAAATATCAAAAGTTTTTAACGTGCATTCTTTTTAAAAATTTATATTTTTCTATGCTGTTATGTTTCTTCTATAGAACAATTTTCTGGTTTTGATTCCTGCCGCAATATATTTTTGATTTATTTAACTTGATTTAAGTAAAATTAAATCTATTCCGTTCCAACCAATTAATTGTAATAAAGATTTAATCTTGTAATTACCTTATTATAAATACCATTTACCAATTTACTATTTAACGTATAAATTATTCCTATATAATGTGTTCTACGACACTTTCGAAATTCTAACTTTTTTTCATACTACATATTACATATCTTGTGACTAATTAGAAATCAAAAGAAATTTAAAACAAAAATTACCATTCAATATTTTATTGGAAAAAATGTAAATCCATTCAAAAACAAACAAAAATATTGAGAAAAAAAATATTCATTCATTCTTAAAAAAAATTAAAACAAATGGTACAACAATCACCAATAGAAAATAGAAAAAATGAAAAAAGAACATGCCATAAAAATCCCCTGAACGCATTTTAAACATTACTTAATATTGACGTCACACCGTGTTAAAAGACAATAGCAATAACCTTAAAAAACAACATTATTGATAAATTTAAATACCTAAAATTGTCCGCAACTTTATACTATGTTTAAATCAGTCTTTTGTGATGCAGATGTCAACTCATATTGAAAGAGAAATACATACTCAACTAGTAGTTTTTGTTATTTCTTATTTTAATTCACGGGAATAAAATTATGGAAAAGAATGATCGGAAACCCACTATTTTATGAATTTTAGCACTGTCAGCAAGTTTAGCCTGTCAAAAAAAAATTAACTTTCTTGTTAATATCGAAGTGATAATAATTTGAACGAAACGGGAAAAGACAGTAGCAATAACTTTAAAAAACTACATTATCAATCAATTTAAAATTCGTAAAATGAAATTTTTATGAGTTGTATTTATGAATACAGGCAATAATTTTAATGTTATTAAAAAAAAATTAAAAAAAAAAAACAATAAAAAATGTACTACGCCAGGATTTGACTCTCGACCTATAGCTCCTTAGTCAACCTCGTTATCCATATTGCAATTTGAAACGATACGGCCGTATAGAGGGATAGGCTCACGCATATTACATTATAGATTTTGATGTTAAGCTAATATTGTAGAATAGCCTAGTGGTAAGCCTGTTGGGCTCGTATTCGGCGGATCCGTGATCGACTACCATCTATGTCAAAGTGTTTTTTAGTGAAACATTAACAGCCATCAAAGCACTGGTTTTATTTTTACATCAATTAACCGATAGTCAACCAATATGGTTGATAAATTGAAAAAGGACTCTATATGGGCACTCTATCACTCATATAAAACTAATCGATCACATTAGATTTTCAAGCGAAGCTCGACCATAAAATTGAGAGAATTCGATATTATATACAGGTGAGGGACACTTGTTGGTAGTCTACGTTCCTATATGGAATATATATGACAAAAAATATTGTAGAATAGATCAAATCATTTTATCACACAAGCCTATCTATCGTTCGTAATATTTGCCTAAAAATTGTGGTAGTATTGTATCTATTTTAGGGATGGTGATAGAATTTGATTATACACTCCCGTTCACCAGCTTAAGGAAAAGTAATTATTCACTTATATTCCCGTTTTGTTTGTCAAATAAGATTTTTTTTTATAATCAATTTCACATAGAGTTATCATCAATCGGGTAACAATATTTTTTTTAAATCAAATACCGTTAGGTCATGATTTTATTTTTGTAAAACACATTGTTTTTGCATTGTTCATTAGCTTAAGGCCAATCTGAAAAAATAGAAAACAAAGAATATTGCAAATGTTGTCTCCATTTTATTGGATTTTTCAATAGTAGGTGTGACCCCCATCTTTATTAATAACTTCAAAAATTCGAATGCAAAGTGAATTAATTATACAGCCATTTAAAAAAAATAAACTTATTTCGTTCCACGCTGCTTGTATGGCCACTATCAAAGCATCCACGGTCTCAAACTGACGCCCTCCTTCGTATACTTTTTGTGACAACCATCCCCAAATATTTTCAATTATATTGAGGTCAGGAAAGTACGGTGACCAATTCAAAATATCAACATTTTGTTGAGATAGCCAGTTTTTTGACAATCCTGGCGTTGTGAATTGGCGCATTATCTTGTTGTAAGGGCCATTCAAGAGGTCCGAAGATCTCTTTAATTTGAGGAAAAGTTTATTGGAGCAAGTTTTTAAGTTAAGAGTCACTTTTTTAAACTGAAGATCAATTGTTCGATAGTAGGTTATAGCTCCCCAGACCATAACACCACTTGCTCGGCTATGATGACGCAACAAAATTACTTCTTCCTTCCTCAAATCATGGTAATAAAAGTCTTGTAACATCGGGGCCATCAGTAACTTGTAAACATCGGGGCCATCAATATTAATTTTTTTTTCAGCTGAGAACACTATCTTTTTCCACTCATTTTTCCATTGCATTACTTCACGAGCAAAGTTTTTTCTTTTTTCTTTGTGGATTTGTTTTAAAACTGGTTTTTGTTTTAATTTTCGACGAACTATATTTTTATTATTTAGGATAACTCTTCTCACAGTCGAAATGCTGACTTTTACTCTACTCTGTACCTTAATTTTTGCAATAGATAAAGCTGAATTTGATGCGTTCCTTTATATTAGTCGCTTTTCTTTGATAGTTGTGGCAGAATACGTGCATCCTTGATTTTGGGAGCCATAGCCAGCAGAGTCAGAGAGGTAGTTGTTTACTGCAGTCTTACTACGGCCAAGTTTTTGTGCTATTGAACGACTGGTAAGTCCCATTTCTCTAAATGCTTCGATTTGCTTCGATCTTCTCGCGTTAACTACCTTTGGCCATTTTAGTGCTCGTTTTACACTTGGTAACATTTTAAAAATATTGCACTTTTATTTAAAAGAAAAATAATAATGCAAAACTATTTTAATATTTTAATTTAAATGTATTATTTCAACTGGCCTTAAGCGGTTAGTATATAGAATTCTTCCGTCACTTCCGATGACCTTGAAAATGGAGTATGTTGTACAGCGTTTTATACTGAACAACAATATATATGTATATAGGGCGCGGAGAACATTACTTGATAGACTTTTTTTATGTTGAAAATATCAATCATCTGATAGATTATTGTTTTGTTTTGTCGGTGAAATATTTTAAGATATAATATTTTATGATATATTATTTTATTTTTCACTCACTTCTGCAACCCTGCAGACCTTCGATCAATAGCGAAGTACTGTTGTCAAGTTTGGGGTGCTGCTTCTGTTTCCATCTTGGCCCTTATAGACTCTTCAAAAGCGGGCTATACGAATTGTGGGTGATCGAGTTTTGACATCAAAACTTAATTCCCTTCACCATCGTCGCACTGTTGCTGACCTAGTTGTTTTTTACAAATATCGTCATCAACAGTGCTCAGATGAAATCAGCAAAATCATGCCTCAAACTTATTCTTACCCCCGTTCCACTCGGCAATCGGCTAGCGCAACCAGTAAAACGGTCGAGATCCCGCGGTCATACTGGCAGATCGCAGAAAGACTGCCGAACTGCATACAAATGGAATAGTTTGTCGGAATCCATAGGGTTAGGTGGTTTAAACCGCAGAGGTTTAAAAAAAGCGTTCATCAGCACCTTAAAGCGCAAGTTGTTGTGGGACCTACGTCTTAAAAGGTATTTATGTGTTGTTGTGACACATATTGTAAACCCTATAACACAACATTTTTTATTTGAAAAAAAAAATTACTTTGGTCTGAAAGACCTAAATATTGCATTCTTGAGCCAAAAATGAAATTCTTACGCCCACTTTTTTGGCATTTCTTGACGTTTAAGGACCTAGTGAGTCTAAAAATAAAAAAAAAATGTAAGTTTGTCTGCCTGCCGGCCGGCCGGCCGTCACAACTTACGAAATCTAGAAAACCGCTGAAGGGATTTCAAAAAAATTTTTTTCTAAAAATAGGTTAACTCAATGGGCAGGTCCGAAAGGACGATGTGTTCGATTACTGTACCGGAAGTGTGTCAAAAAATCGTCAAGTGTGTCAAAATAAGGAAGTTTGCTAAAAAAGTTCATTTTAAGTGATAATGAGAAGTAACATTGAATTTGGAGAAATCTTGATGGTCGGGATTGGTTTGTGAGACCAAAAACTAGATTATTGCATTTTAGGTTTGTCAAAAAATGTTGTCAAGTGTGTCAAAAGAATGTTCATTTATTTTTTATCCAATTCTTTAGAAAAAAATAAAATTAATTATTTGGATGAAATGTAATTGAACATGGAAATTTTTGTTATAATTTTTGGAATTTTGAAAAAAAGTTTGTATTTTTGATTGTGGTATAATTTTTGCAATAATTTTATGAATTTTGGGAAAAGTTTAAATTTCATTTTATTATAATTTTTGAAATATTTTTGGAATTTTGGAAAAAGTTTGTTTTTTTTGATTTTGTTATAATTTTTGCAGTAGTTTTAAAATTTTGGGAAAAGTTTGAATTTTTGGAATATTATCAGAATTTTGGAAAAAAGTTTCAATCATTGGTTTTGTAATAACTTTTGGAAAATATTTATAGAATTTTGAAAAAAGCTTTTTTTGTGACTTTTAATAATTTTTGCAATATTTTATGAATCTTTGAAAAAGTTTCAATTTTTGATTTTCTTATAATTTTTGCAATATTTTTGAAAAAAGTTCCAATTTCTGATTTGGTAAGAATTTTTGGAATTTTGAAGAAAATTCGATTTTGTAATATGTTTCGAAACACTAAATGGAGAGGTTTTTGAGCAGTTTGCTAAGTGTACCATCTTTTCACAAAATTATATTAATTTTCTAAACAGAGATAAAATACTGATGCTTTTACAAAGAATTTTATTTTTGATATACATCGCTGCCCAAAACTAAAAACAATGTCCTCATAAAAGTTTTTGCCGAAAACTATATAAAAATCCTTAACCCAGACCGAAGTCTTGATATCTCAGAGCTTGAGATTTTAGTCCCTCAATATTTTTATTTTGATTTTTGTTCTATTGGTGTATACTGTATAGTATGTTAAATATTTGAAAAGAAAATAATGTTAAAACATCTATTTCCAAGTTTTTTAAGTATGAGTCAATAGTCAACATATTCTCCCATGTTGAAGCTAGAACTTTTTAAGATTATCAGCAATTATTAATACAGGCATACACGCCTCCTTGAGAACAACTATTTCAGCTGGATGCTGTAACAAAAACCAATGACCGTTAACACGGGAAACCGTTATTTTTTGACTGGCGTGTATTATTTTAACTATTCATGTAATATTTGTCTTTAGATGTGTTGTTGCCATTTGAATGATAGGATGAAAATATGAATTGAAAAAAAAATTTGTTGCATTGTAGTTCAGGCTACTATACCAATTTTGTTTACCATTTTGTGTAATGCCGTATATTAGTCAATTTACTCGTCAAACTAGAGTGATTGGGTTTTACGCCAGGTTTCATAACGGAATTAAAGTCTAGCCATTTTTTATTATTAATAGATAGTATCCCCTTGATTTGACTCATTTGGTTTTCCTTGGTTTGCGTACTTTGTTTGACTTATCTTTGGGGTTTAGGCAAAAGCAAAACTGAAGACTATTTTGAACAATTTCATAAGATACGCAGAGAAAACATTTAAACTCTTTTGCAATTAAGTCGGCAAATTTCCACCAGTCCTTAGAGATTTGTATGGGTCAAATAATTTGCTTACTCATCTCGTCTTATTAAGAAATATTATGTTGGTCGAACGACCCACATAATACCTTTTTGTTGGCGAATCTGATGAACATAAATCTCCACTGTGTTTATATCCATCCTCACTTTTGTTGAGGTTAGTCTGGGTTGTTTTTTCTAAGTCAATTTTCGCTCTCTGGAAGAGATTTGTTTAACCCTTTTTTTTCAAAGTCACAATTTTACTTGATTGCATCTCTGCACCTTCTGGACCGAATTATTGATGTTTGAGTATATATTGATGCTTGTAGATTGTTAGCTAGTCCAGCTCTGTTGTGAATTTGATTCTGTTACAAGCACTGTTAAATAATTTTACCGGCATTTTTAAAGAAATGTTTAATTTTACTGTCCGAGGTTCGATTTCAGAGATTTATCAACACAAACCTTATAATTTACATATTAATTCCAAATTTTACTGAAAATGTGGAAATGAAAAAAAGTAGAGATTTAATATTTATGATTATCAAATCTCTACTCTATATAAGATATAATTTTGTAATGTTTTATTTATTATTATTGTAATTTTATTTTAATTTATAGATTTACAATCTAAGGTATGGTAAGTTTTTAATTGGAAATCATTTGTTTTCGTTGGGTTGTTTGTAAATAAAATTACAATAACGAGGGAATTAAATCCTTTACTTTGAACTGTTTGAATGTAGGCTTAAAGATTTCTTAAATCATTTCTATTTTAACCAATAATTGCATAATTTTTAATCTTCTTTTTCTTTTTCCATGTATTAAAAACTACATTACAAAACTTCATTTTACTATCAGAATAATGCAACAATATTATATAACTTCAGCATATTTTTCTTTCATGTTCAAATAATAATGCATCATCATTTTAATTCAACTATAAAGTATATAACTATAATAATATTTACTAAACTTTCTTTTGATTTATGATTTAATATTTTGAATGAAAAGGTTTTTCATAATCGTTACATAAAAAATTAGCTCACAATATTTAATTGAGTTATTAAGTTTGACTAAGGGTCAAGTCCAAATGAAAGTATTTCGTTTGTTTATCATTGCAGTTATTTATTTGTTATGTTTTGGTTATATTTCGGTTAGAAAGGCGGGGGTGGTTCGAGAACACAATTGAAATAAATGTGTTATAACACGGGTTTTCCTGACTTTGAACATAACACTAAGAAACTCAACAGCTAATAATAAACAAAATTGCATTGTAATTTTTGTTTTGTATAAAATTAGGATTTTTAATTTGATTTTCGGTCAAGGATTTAATTTGATTTGAATTTTAATAATTTTTGAATTCATACCTTAAAAAATAAGTAATAGTTTTAGTTTTAGACAAATATGATCAAGGGTAACTAATTCACTTACGAAAATTTCAATAAACACTTTTACATTTAGTGACTGTGACGACGAACAATTAAACGGAAACACAAATTCAACTTTTAACTACAACTCAAAGTGTTTAACAAATAGTTTATACAAATCAATATAAATATTAATTAATAATTATTAAGTGAGTTTGCATAATGTTACACTTAGGTTGGTTAACTAAGGTGTTGTGATTTCAGTGAGCTAATGAAAACTGTTTTGCTAAAAAAAGATAGAGATTCTGACACATTTGTATTCAAAAGGAATTCAAAAAGCTATACGAGTTGAATGAGGCCTTTTATCTTAAAGATTAAAACAATCCTATTTTCAAACATAACTGTGTTAAGAAATGTCTAAGCTTTTTTGTTTCAGTAGAATTTTCGGTACAGAAATTAAGCAACATTTTTTTAACAAAAATTTTTGTAATTAAACTAATCGTTTGACAAGTGACACGCGACATGATGCATTCAATTTCATTTGAGCACTCCTATTCTAATCATGATTCAGATTCTATTCATGATTTGTTATAGAGGTTGAAATCACCGGTAGAAATAGAATTAAGAAAAAAAAGTTATAAACAGAATTATCACAAAGCAATGTTTTATTTTTAATTATAAACGCCTATACACGTCTGCTCTTCTTCAACCGATGTTATTGGTTTGCATTTTTGACGTTATATAAGTATTACGACGTGTACGCACTACTCGTTTTTGCACAGTTACTTTAGTAATATAGAAGCAAACTGATTTTTTTGCTCGTTCAGGTTAGTCAAAATAAATCTCTACATAACTCCTGCTGCAACCAATGTAATTAAAGATTTTAAAACAAAAATTAATTACATTTTTATGCATAATATGCATAATATGCTAACCAATGTTAAAATGAAATATGCTGTAGGTTACATAAATATTTGACTTTAGATAATATTAAAATATTGCATAAAAAATACCTGTATTTAAAATAATTATTTACAATACGAATAAAATACAAAAAAAATTTAATTCATATATAAACTTCTTGTAAGTGTGCCTTTCTTGAAAAAATATTGCGACGCTGATGCATAGGCTGACTTCACCACAGCTCTGGAAACATAGTGTTCATGGATATATAATGAGCTAATATCCATCAAATACTTTAATTAAAAGCTAATCAATGTTATAGATTTCGCGTAGTACTAATTATAAAACTATTAAAGAAAACAGCAGTATCCAAACAAACATAAATTTTGTTTTACGAGAAAAAGCAAAAAAAAATTTAACCGGAAGTGACAAACCGGAAGTTGGGATGCAGAACTGTTGTAAACCGTACTAAATGTTTATGTACCAAGTTTCATCCAATTCGATTATCAGGTACAGATATTATTGAGCTTCCAAAAAACAGGTGCTAGGGACACCACTTTGTTCACTATCTCTCAAAAACTAATCAGTTCCTTGCCATACATATTTGCATCTGTTTGCAAAGTGTCATCAAAATTCATTCACAAACGAATGCTGTATACTCCCAACAAAAATTGAAAAAATGGTGACACAATAAACAGGTGTTTGGGAGGCCCCCCCACCACTTATCCCAATATTGTCTAAAAACTAATCAGTTCTTTGTTACTTAAGTCTCCATCTTTTTTCAAAGTGTCATTAAAATTTATTAATGAATGAAGTCTGTATGCTCCCAACAAACTTTAAAAACAAAGTGTGAAAAGTCGGCAGTTGTATGGTAGACCCCGCCACTTTGATCAATTTGTCCCAAAAGATGATAATTATCATCTCACACTAATTGAAACCTTTTCCATAAGTTTCATCATAATCACTTCTTTAATGTAGGCTGTAGTGTGCATAAAGACACTGAAAAAACTTCAAAAATTACAAAAAAAAATTTTTTTACCGGAAGTAAAAACCGGAATTTGGGATGCAGAACTGTTGTGAACCGTACTAAATGTATATGTACTAAATTTCATCCAATACAGATGTTATTGAGCTTTAAAAAAACAGGTGTATGGGACACCATTTTGTTCACTATCGCTCAAAAGCTAATCAGTTCCTTGCCATACATATTTGCATCTTTTTCCAGTGTCATCAAAATTCATTCACGAACGAATGCTGTATGCTCCCAACAAACACTGAAAAAATGGTGACACAATAAACCGGTGTTCGGGAGGCCCCTTACCACTCATCCCAATATTGTCCAGAAACTAGTCAGCTCCTTGTCATTTAAGTTCCTATCTTTTTCCAAAGTGTCATTAAAATTGATTTATGAATGAAGTCTGTATGCTCCCAACAAACTTTAAAAACAAAGTGTGAAAAGTCGGCAGTTGTATGGTAGACCCCACCACTTTGTTCAATTTGTTCCAAAAGATGATAATTATCTTCTCACACTAATTGAAACCTTTTCCATAAGTTTCATCATAATCACTTCATTATTGTAGGCTGTAGTCTGCATAAACACACAGAAAAAAATTAAAAATTACAAAAACAAATTTTTTACCGGAAGTGACAAACCGGAAATTGGAATGCAGCTATTGTGAACCGTACTAAATACTTATGTACCAAGTTTCATCCAATTCGATTATCAGGTACAGATGTTATTGAGATTTAAAAAAAACAGGTGCTCGGGAGACACCCCCCCCCCTCTCACTTTCGCTCAAAAATCAATAAATACATAAATACAAAAATCAATAAATACATCAACAAAATGTCTACGCAAAAACTTTATTTATAAGCGTGGTCTACGCAAAAACTTTATTTATAAGCGTAGCGAAGCACGCCGGGCCCTCCTAGTATCAATAAACAAAATAATCGAAATAATATCGAAAACCTTCCATGTACAAAGACAAAAGACGACTGAAATGAAATACACTGAAATTTTATTAGAACGCATACAATACGTTTATTACTACCCACTACCAAAGAACATATGAAAAAAAAAATAAAAAAAAATAACACGATAACACGATCTAACTCAAAACCTCTCACGCATAAGAAAAACTTCGAAATGAAATTACGTTTCGAAATGAAATAAATGTACGTTTATTCACTTCTAAGGAAATAAATAAACTGAGAAAAAATAAATATAAAAAAGAAAATAAATTTTTAAGTTTCGTTTTTGTTGTTCGTTGTGCGTTGTTCGATAGCTAATATATAAAAAAGAAAATATAAAAAAAGAAAATAAATTTTTAATTTCGTTTTTGTATGCATGCAAACTTATAATGCATATGTATATAAAAAGTTTTTCGTATATAATAACTTTTTTATTTATGATCCGAAAAATCCCAATCCCAATCCCAGACCTAAGTTACAGTAATATCAGTTAGCACTGAAAATTTGAAATCAATCAAAATTCGACTATACTGTTAGATAGACATGTCTGTCTGTCTAACTATACTGATGTCTGTATGTCTTTATGTGATCTAACTATACTGATCCTTGCCATACATATTTGCATCTTTTTCCAAAATGTCATCAAAATTAAAAAAAATGATGGAAAAAACCACCTGTTGTATGGTGGACCCTCCAACCCTCCAATGCACTCCAAAAGCTGATAAAATCTTTCTCATGTTGCTTGAAAGCTTTGACTAACGTTTCATGAAAATCAGTAATTGTAGGCTACAGTAGCGATAAACTACTGAAAAAAAAACTTTTTAGCCGGAAGTGACAAACCGGAAGTTGGTATGCAGAAATATTGGAAACAGTACTAAAATCTTATATACCAAGTTTCCATAATATCGAAAGCCGGGATTAGAAGTTATTGAAGATTTAAACTTAGAGGTGTTCGAGAAACCCCCTCCATTTTGTCCAAATTTGAAATGAATCCAGATCTTCCATTTTCAAGTGAACCTGGATCATTTGCCAAAGTTTCATCAAGATCCTATGCAGAAAGGTCACCGATGTATACGAAAGTCAACTCCAAATTCTCCTCCGTTTTGATGACCGCAATAGTAGAGAGTGTATCCTTTTACTGTTTCGTGGATTCCACTCCTTGGCTATCTTAGTTCTTGTAATGCCACTATATCTAGTGTGTAGCTATCGATTTGGTTTGTAATTTTTAGTAGATCTCTTGGTCTTCTGGGGCTTAGTGTCAGAAACGCCAGGTTCCCATTTTTAAATCGTAGTCCAGGTACAGTTTCCAAGGTCGTTCTTGAAATTAGTCTGAGATAATCCGAGGCCAGTGTACAGAATTCATGAGCAATAATTTTTTACGGAAATGGGGTGTTAGCCCTTCGCCCAACCCAAATTTTCGTGAATGGGTTCATCCTGCATCTTGAGGTCACCAGAAACAACCCTTTTACACGTTTATACAGCGAGCCGCTTGATCCAAAAGAGACGCTCCCTCCAAGCCACCCCTAACATGAAGAACAGACGCTTGAGTTGCATTGGTTTTATGGTGCCAATGACTCGCCATGGTGCAGAATCATTGAGTATAAGCAGTATTTCCTCTGCCCGTCTCAACTACAGCAACCTAATTTTGTTAGCGTCACCCAGGTTGCTCGGCGTGGACGTAGAATCAACCAACCAGACTAGCATTATATTAGGGCTCAGATCCGGACCGAATTTAGCTTTCCCTATCACTGAAAAGGGTAGGTCAGGCTGCTTGACCAGGTAACTGATTAGAAAAATAACGCCTTAAAATATCCACGCCAGATCACATCCCTGTCACAACTGGATCAGTTCAAATAGGATATTTACTATTACGGTTGTGGAAGTGTTTATCTGAATAAAAAAATCAATCAAATCAAACAAGATCAGGCATAGATCAGGCAGTTGATCAGCTCTAAGATGTGGGCTTTTGAGAGTACGTGTCCCGAAACGAGTCGACGTGGTGCACACAAGGCAGTTTGGTGGAATAAAAACCTTGACAAGCTAAGATAAAGACACAAACCACTTCTAAAAACTCGTGATAAAGCTGATTAGGCTCTGTACAGTGAAGCAAGGAAACTTTTCAAAATTATTAATATGCTTATTCGTAAATTAAAGAAAAAGTTTTACGAGTATTGTAAATACAAGTATTTACGAGTATTGTAAATGCAAGTATTGTAAATCGATTGAGACCATCACAGAAGCTGATCTATTGCGAACTTTGATAAAGGTTCCTTTAGCGAGACTGGATAGTCTAAAATTATACAACGATACTCACACTTCTTCTTCGAAAGAGTATTATACAGCACGTGATAAACGGCTAAACACAGACGGCTATGGCGATGATGTTAGTTTTCTTTTGAAAGAATATGGGACATCTTTGATGAAAAATGCGTAATACCCTAGACATTACCAACAGTTGGTGTCGGCAGAATAGTGTCACAATCAATGATTCTGAAACACAGCTCGTTGCGTTTACCAACAGAAGGAAATTAAACAACTGCACTCTCCCTTCAATCGATAATAACACACTAACACTATAAGACAGTGCAGTATAAAGTGTCTTTGTGTTAATCTCAATAAGTGGGGCAAACGCAACTGGAGTTCTGTAGCAATGCAGGAGGGGTTTGAGTGGCAAATGGAAACTGACGCCAAATCTGGTCTACTGGTTGTATAAAGTGGTTGTCGGATCCATTGTCAGCACGGTTCTCGAACTTTTGTTGCGAATGCGATAAAATAACTGGAGGCGGTACAACGGCTTTCTTGTGTCACACGTGCTACCAGGTCAATGCCTACAGTGAGGCCTTAAGTTAGGACATGTATTTGTAAGAACGGAGGCCCTTCTGGAGGCACTCCTGAGAACTACCATGGACTGTATGAAGTCATCAAACGCTATGGAGGGATCTGAACGAACATCTGACAGATTTTTATATGCCGACTAATGACACATTATCTCTAAAAGGGCCTATACACGATCAGTATTGAATGACAATCAACGTAACTGACATTCATGGTTGACTGTGTGTACATGCCTGACTGTCAAATTTTTTAACTGGTGCAATTTTAAATATGTTTTAATTTTTATCATCAAGTCAAGTTTGACATTCATGATTGATCGTGTATGGGCCCAATAACTGCCTTTCGAAAGTAATAAAGAGTTGTAATGCCAACGATAAAGAATCGGTTTGTAGCAGGTTCAGGAAGTGCAGTCCACTCTAGAAATGAACATGTAGGCTACAATTTTGACTTATCGAATATTGCAGTTTTTCGGGCAAAAGTATTCGCCATAAATGCAACATCGAGGCGAGGAACGGAGATTAAGTGATCTGGCATTAAGTGATCATTAGCATTTTATCTGATAGCTAGGCTGCTCTAAAAACTCTAGGAATCTACATTATAAAACAAACATAGTGTAACAATCCTCTAGGGCCTTGAATTATCCCGGGTTTAAGAATGGCATATCAGTGGTATGGGCACCGGGCACAGTGGAAATCTCGGCAACGAAAAAGATAATGAGTTGGCAAAGAGCTCCGTCAGGAAGGCTCATACGTCGTGAACCAGCAATTGACATATCGAAAGGTAAGGTAAGTTCGCTAGTCGAACAGGTTCTCCTTCGAATCAGCAACTAAACTCCCAATGGAGGAACTCTAAGATGTTCACTCCAAAGGTGAACCAGCAACCCACTGAATTTCTGTTAAATCTGACCAAGTCAGTAGGCTAATCGTAAACTTTCTAACAAGTCAGGCAATGATACAACGTGCCGGTTTTGTTTTGAATAGAATGAATCTGACTCTCACGTTGATGGGAGAATGTTGGTTCTCTTATTTATCCGAAGAAGCATGTTAGGATCAAGATATCTAAGGATAGATTTTTTTGCAAAGCAGACCTTTCAAGGCTTTTGGTTTTTTTCAAAAAGCCTTTCAGCTTTTGGACATGAGGACATACAGGACTACATGTCAGCTTATCATTACATATAATAATTTTGATGTCTTAAATCTATCAAAATTTTTTTTTCAATTTTATTACTTACATCAAATTAAATCAACGAAATACACAACTCCGTGGTGTGTACTACTCCGGAAACTCGAGTAAATGTTTCACGAAAAATTATCGGAAAGTCATATTTATAACAAAACCATAATTTATCATTCCAGCTCTCGATTCATCAGGTTTCCCAAAATCTGGCTTTATATTGGGTGACAGTTTTTGGTTGGGTTCTAAAATTGGATGTGAATCTCTTCAAACAAAACTGAAGTTAACGTTTACAAAACGGTACGATCGTTATATGAAAGACAACCTTATGTCTGACTTATCTCCATTCGATATGCAATTTCGAATGTTACACGCGATACATAGATCACCATGGCAATTGGAAATGAAGTTCTTGGGTGAGGTACGTACTTTTAAGACATAACTGTTACTAAATAATTTAAGAACCTTTTTTCTTTTAGGGCATTCTTCATCTCGGTCTTTGCGTACCAAAAAGCTGCTCAAATAACGAAATTAAAACAATGTCACAAAAAATATTCGGCAAAAGAACATTGCAGATACAACAAAACTTAGAATTTTATCCCGATATAATTCAAGTCAAGGATTTGCAGTTGGAAGAAAGGTTTTTCAATAAAATTACGGTAAAAATCGCTATGTAAGATTAATGAATCAATGTTAACATATAAAATAAAAATAAATTGCAATGTTATTTAAGTGGAATTACTGTGGCTACACTATTGCTTACTTTGTACGGACTAGTCACGGAAAATCGTGATGAAGATCGGCATTTTATCGACGCTTCGACAATTTCTAAGAAAACTTTATTTGACAGAGTTCTAAAGTGCTTTTCGGTTAGAGACAATTTTGAATGGTTGTTCAAAACGGATTCTACGCCCGCTTCTATCCCAGTCATTAACGGATTGAGGTAAAGTTAAACTTTTTTTTCTCTATATATGGAAGATTTTTATAATTTTTAATTCTCAGATCGATTGCATGTTTGTGGATTTTATCGTTTCACGTTCATTGGTTTATGCATTTTACACTTGAAAATGAGGCAACATTATTCACATATGCTGAAGACTTATTCTTTCAATCTCTAGCCAATGCTCCAATATTAGTAGATTTATTTTTTACAATAAGTGGATTTCTCCTATCATGGAATTTTTTACAAAACAAACAACAGTGTATGGAAATTAAAGAAAATACGTTTTGGAGAAATATAATTTTGTTTGGAAAAATGTTGTTCCAGCGTTACATTCGGTAAGTCCATTGTATAAATTAATTGAATTGCTTTTCTTGAAAATTTTTATCTTTTTGTTAAAGATTATCGTCGTTATATATAATCGTTATTTTAACAACTGAAATTGGAACTAAATATTTATCGGATGTCTCACAATTTTATATACACGAACGAAATGATTTAACATTTCAAAAATATTGGTGGCGAAATTTTTTATATATTCAAAACTTATTTCCGGTTAAGGAATTATGTGCAAACTGGACATGGTCGTTGGCATGTGAAATGCAATATTTTGTAATATTCACTGGATTACTATTTGTTTTTGCAAAGTATGTTTTTGGTTTGATTCTATTTCAATTTGTGTGTTTTAATGATACCGTTTTGGGTGAAAATTGAATATGGTTGGAAAAATTACGTTTTGATTTAACTTTATTAATTTTTGTTAATTATTCATAGAAAACCAAAGTTGGGGAAAGGGCTTTTTCTAGTGTTTTGTATTGCAGCTTTTGTTACAACATTGGGCATCGCATTTTATAAAAATTTTAACGCAGCGTAAGTATTTTGAATTTGAAAAATGTTTAAAAATCTTCAAATATTTAATTTTGTTTTAGATTTGATGTTTTATATGAAACAGGAACTCTTTTATATATTGCACCGTGGGCACGAATACATCCATATTATGTTGGAATTTTTGCTGGATATTATTTATATCAAAACAACGGACAAATTTATTTGGATAAAAAAAGCAACCGATTGTTTTGGTTACTGTCCACTACGATTAATCTATTATGCTTCCACGCAACGTTTATTAGGGATATGCACTTTTTAGCTGGGTCTTGCGCATTAACATTTCAACGTTTAATGTTTGGTGTATCCGTTGCTTGGATAATTGTTGCTAGTATGACGGGGAATGGAAGTAAGTATTTTTTATTACATGTTTAAAGGGTTACATTTTCAATATTTAAGAACTGCGTAAGTAAAAATGTCAAGTTCTAGATGCAATCTAAAAGTAAAAATGTCAGTTTATTTTTGTAACAATGACTTTTTATACATTCTCTAAATCTAAGTTTGATATTTTCTAGTTATGGTAGCATTACGATCAAATTAAGTCAATCACGAGTAGAAACACAATCACTTATCAACCCAAAATTTGTTGATTGACTAAAATATTTTTATTAGTCCGTTAAAGATTGGTCGTCTTTACTCATCTTAAAAATTGTAATATGACTATTTTTGTCAATTGCGTGAAGCAAAAATAATTTTCAATTATGTATTTATTAGAATAACACTTACTTGTTTTATTTTAGATTGGTTTACCAACTTTTTGGGGCAAAAAATATTCGTGCACATCAATAAATTATCATACGCAATTTACTTATTAAATCCAATAGCAATCACACTGATTTTTGGATTAGATAATACAAGTTCTCATACGGATCTAATAGGAACTGTAAGTTTTTAAATAGATTTAAAGACAATACAATCAAATAATTAATTAATTTTTAATATACATTTTTTAGTCAATCATCACATTATCATTAATGATAATAATTTATTTACTTGCGATTGTATTCTCTCTATTTTTTGAGATTCCATACAATCGCTTATCGGACGAATTTTTAAAAAGTCGAAGAAAAGTAGCACAAAAATTACTATAAAAAAAATTGCCTCTAATTTTAATTAGTAATTAGGAATATTTTAAATTAAATTTAATATTTGTCGTGATCACAAATTTAGACGTTAGTGAGACAATTAGTGAATGTTTGTGTAGTTTTATAAATGAAATTATTATTTGTTTTGTTTTATAAATAAATATTTTTTTTTACTTAATGTTTTATTTTTGAAATTAAATTTGCAACCGAGAAACGCCATAAGTTATCAGTGTTATAAAAAATAAAAGATTTCAATTTTTGCATTGAAATTTATGAGTGATGTTAATAAATTTTTATTAGTAATTGACATATGCAATTACGTTTTCAACTAGATTAATTTCTTAACATTGTAGCCGTGATTTTTTTATCAATTTATTCAAATTCTTCGATAATGCCATTATGTACAACAATTAGCATATGTTTAATCGACTAAAACATTTGTGTTAGCATACATAGAGCAACAGATATAGCATAAAGCCAATAAACATGTAATTCATCTGTTAATGTAACAATTTTATTTTACATTATCTACTGGTGTCGTAAGGTCTAATATAAATTGACCAGAGCCAAATCGCTAAAATGTGGGACAAAATGCAAAAATTCTTCAAAATACTAACTAATTAGAATTTCTATTGCGAGAAAGTGGGACGTTCAAAACGTGCTAGCTAGATTGTGCATAAATTTACTATTTCTGCTTTTATTTACTATTTAATTCTTCAAAAATTCTTTTATTTTAATTGGACATTTTTCAACCATTAGGAAATGTTCGTATATTTTCAAAATTCTTTCTTGTGCTGGCATTAACGCCAGCCATCGAGTTTCACTGTATCCAAGAATTTGGTTATGTTTGACATTACTTTTGCCGCAGAACTCCTTCAACGTCTCCAGTAAAGACAGCTATCCATACATTTTTGTAACCCTACCATTTACATCAAGTGGCATTAAATCAGCAGCAGTTCTTATTGCATTATTTAGAATATAGGCTGCGAATCCAATACCCAATACATTCTGGTTCAAATTCGAGTTTAGCTTGCTTTTAATATTTTCACCCCTTGACGTGACACGACTAAAATTGGTATTCGTGTTATCAGCGCAAATTGCAACTAACTTTTTGTCAATGTTAAATTTTTTAAGAATATACTCTGATATTTGTTCCGATAATAATAATGAAAAAAAAATAATAATAAAATATTCTTTGCTCAAGCGAAGAAAAAAATTCCAACAATCTAACCTTTACTCCGTCATGCTCTCTAAAATATCGAAATAGAATCGAAAATGTTTTTATTTCCTTATGATTCGATGCATCAGTATAATCCGTGGCAAAATCTGCAACAGAAAAATCTATTTTTAGTTGGTCTAGTTCTAGTTGCGTTGTTATATTTTGATTTTTTTATAAAAGGATAGTCCAATTCAATATCGTATGAGAATTTGCATAAACGTTTTCTATCCGTCATGATTTGCACGAGAGTATAAATTTACCTTTTATAGTAGCACTAAGCTTTTGTTACACAAGTAAAGACTGCAAAACAATTGAAATAATTTATTTTAATTTTACTAAATAATTAATAACTTTTCTGTATTCTGTAAGTATACCTTTCGTTCTATCTTTTACAAATCTATACCATTTAGGTATAGTTTAGTTTTTATGCTTAAGTTTTTATGCTGTTTGCTTTGTCTGTTCTTTATTGAGAAAAAAATTATAAATTAGAAAATTATAATTTTACTTTTGGGCTACCCAGTAAACTTATATCACTCCTCTATTTTGTTCTTTCAGAGCGCGAAAGTTCAAATTCGATGCTTTCACACGTTAAAAACTTCGAATGCTCGTTCAATTATGCATGTATTGTTAGAAAAATTAATATAAAGGATGACGAAAAGATACTAATTTTGTTCTTTTGCAAATCAAATGAAAGAACAGGAAAATGTAAACACTTCAAAGGAGTAAAATCGAAAAAACAAAAATTTTACTCTTACGAGTAAGAACGATATTCAAATTATAAACATTTTAATTTTTGGATATTATTTTAAAGGATTCAAGTGAGTGCTCGAATAAAATAAAATTGTAAACTCTGGTTTGAAATTTAAATGTTTATGAATTTATAAGGAAAACAGAATCTATTTAAGTAAAATACTTTGTATTTTATTTTTCCTAACATACTTTTGGTCTCTCGTATGTACATACACCGTGGAGATGTTTCTCTAAAAAAAGAAACCTTTTCGCTGAGGAAGATATGTTAGAGATCAAAAGATATATGCAAAATAAAATGTAAATTATTGAAGTGAAAAAGACTGAGTTTAGTATTTCTAAGAAAATTATAGTTAAAACACCATTTTAGTAGAAAAATATTGCACTGGTTTGTTCTATCAATATAGTTAAATCAACATATGCATAACATTATACAAACTGCAAGAAAAAAATGTGAAGCGATCGTTTTGACTGAGATATTGCACAAACTTTACGTATATATAAGGTTTTTTGATTATTTCGATAATACGGTAGACCAGGAAATAAAGCACTAAACCTAAGAAAATTGGTAGAGTAAGATGGAATGAGATGCGGTTTTTTGCATTCAATTCAGGAAGCCGTTCGAAAAGTTTGTGAACATAGCCACTTTTCGACAAATAACCTCTGGAGTACCTAGGGGCCAAGGCGGGTTATATGCACCTCATCTCCAGGGCGGGTATGTCTAACTCATATCCTGGAACTTTCCATTAATTCAGCTTGAAATTGATCGAAGCTCGTTACTTGGGGGGTTTTGGGGCCGTTGAACACGAATATGATGTCTGCGATGACCCTCGGAGTACCTAGGGGCCAGGGCGGGTTATATAGACCTCATCTCTTGCAACTTTCCATAAATTCAGCCCGAAATTGATCGAATCTCGTTACTCGGGGGTTTTCGGGGTCGCTGAACACGAATATGATGTCTGCGATGACCCTCGGAGTACCTGGGGCCCAGCGCGGGTATATTTAACTCATATTCTGAAAATTTCCATAATTGAAACTCGATTATTTTATTTTTTTTTATTTCTTTTTTTTCTTTAATTTTTTGATTATTGAAAAGTTTTACAAACATTTTTTTCTACTACCCAACTTAAAAAATCTACTTTTGATGCTTGTTCATTGCATCGAAAATTTCTTTTTCGTCACCAGTGATAAAAAAACCTAAACAAATTACTTTCGTACCTAGTGACGAAAGTAATTTTTTAAAAGCCATCTATTTTTGAATTTCTTAACTCGAATAAATTATCCTAGAACACCCGTTAAGAGAATAAATTGATTGAATGAAATAGTTTTGTTAGTGTTAATTTGTCTGTCTTGGAAGATGACGTTAATTAATTTTAGATTTATTTACGGACAGTTTACATTAAAAATGTGAAAATAATAAAAGTTAACTAAATAAGATTTATAATATTCTTTTAAAATAGTTTGGTAACAAACAATTGGTGTTAAGATACTTAAAAAAAAATTCTTTCACCTATTTATTTAAGAAAAATGAAAAAAATATTTATTTACATAAAATATTTTACGTTGCTTTAAAATATATCAGGAATTTACGTAATGTCATCCCCATACAAAAACTAAATCAAAACTGTTGTTTTTATTTTAGAAATCATAATCATAAATTTTAAGCTTGATTTTGTTTATTACAAAACCTTTTTTAGTTATAAGCCTACTAGACGCGAAATGCAAAAAACAATAAACATTTAAAGATGTGTTATTTAGTGATTTTAGGGACTTTATAGACCAAATAGAATAAAAATATAGAATTTTGTAGTGTAAATAGAATGAAAATATGTATATGTAAAAAATTGACGACTTTTTTGTATAAAAAGCCAATCAGGCTTGTAACTAAAGACGGTTTTTTATGCCATAGAAATTGGATAATTTATTCAGACTGAGTCATCTATATGGGTAGTTCTACAAACAAAGGAATTTTGGACGGCTCTGCTCATTTCGTATATTAATATGAAAAAAAAATTTTTCTTTTTCAAATGAAATTTGTAAACCTTAACTATGTCTAGCTGGTCACCCAAAATAAAGCCGTTTCGAAATATATTTCTTACAAAAAAAATTATTCAAAATGTCAAATTCTCAGTCTTCTGGCGTGTCCTACCTTGAAAGTCAAATAATCAATGATTCTAAGTGTGTAGAGACAAATTTACACTGTAGTAATAATTTCGAATAATGAAGCTTTAATAATGTGAAAAAAATCATAACATTACTCTATATTTCATATAAGATATATCCTATTAAAGTTTGTCCCACTAATTTGTTATTATTCTCCTGCCCAATCAACACATTGAAAATATTGGAAATTCATATTTCTATCAAGTTATCGCTCGTCACAGGAATTAATTAAAGTTCAATAAATATAATATTGCAAGTGTTTTACTTAGTCCGAGGTTTTATCAATCAAAACAGTCATCATTACTAGCAAGATCGTGTGTTGTCCAGTCAAATTATCAGTCCCCTGGCAAGCATTTTCGTAAAAAGTATTTTAATTACAGGTAATTTTGTAGTTTTTTACGACGTGAATATGTATTGCCTTGCTATAGAATCCGTTTATTTTTTTTAGACGTAATTTTGTCATTTTTAAGCGAAATACTGATAAATTGATAAATTCTCAGTCTCCTGATCTCAAAGTGACTTAAATATTTGGGATTTTGACTTAAATAGATGTTTATTTCGTATTTTGAGATAATTTTGAGTTAATTTAGGAGTAAGAAGGAAATTTTTTTATTGTGACTTGTATTTTTTTTTTTTGACTGGCCACATTCAGAAAAGTGGAAAGAACGTCATCAACTTTAACTAAAACTACTTGCCAGAACTTATACGCAAAAAACATGTCGTGCCGTAATTTGCTCCATTTTCTTCCTTCGTGTGTAGAACTACCCATATATTAATAGCAGAAATATAAATATAAATTTTAAAGATTTTGTTTGGATGTTTATATGTTTTAAAATTTGAATTGTATGTAATTATCTATGAATAAAAATGCTTAATTTTTAAAAAAGTAGTAGAAAAAGTACAGTTTTCTACTCGCCGAAAATCATATTTTGAATCTCGCGACCATTATCAACCTCGGCTGATAAACTGTCCTCTCGCTTCAAAATATGTTGTTTTCGACATCGTTGAAAAATATACTATTACGTCATATCTTCTAAATTTTTTTGTTCGCAACAGGACATGTAAATGATGCGACCGGCCCTGGCTGATACTCGTATATTATTATGATGGTTTTATAATAAAAGTAGTTTCCCCGCGCAATAGAAATTTATAATCTCAGTGCGCATGTCTATTATTAGGTTCCACTCTTTTTCTATATTAATGTACGCACTATAGAGTTATAGAATACAATCACAGATATTATATACGTTGAATAAAACCGTGCACGTGTATCAGAAGTTCTTTTATTGAATTTACCAATAATAACAGATTTTTTCTATATTCAAGAAATTTATTATAAACATTACGAAAGTTCCCAGTATATACGCAGGTAAGTCAATTACCCCCGAGTAACGAGCTTCGATCAATTTCTTGCTGTATTTATGGAAAGTTCCAGGAGATGAGGTGTATATAACTTGCCCTGTCCCCTAGGTACTCCGAAGGTCATCGCAGACATCATATTCGTGTTCAGCGAATGAGAATCATTAATGGAGAGTTCCAGGAGATGAGCTAGGTATACCCGTCCTGGGCCCTAGGTACTCCGAGGGTCATCGCCGACCTCATATTCGTGTTCAGCGACCCCAAAAACCCCCGAGTAACGAGCTTCGATCAATTTCGAGCTGAATTTATGGAAAGTTCCAGGAGATGAGTTAGACATACTGGCCCTGGGCCCTAGGTACTCCGAGGGTCATCGCCGACCTCATGTTCGTGTTCAGCGACCCCAAAAACCCCCGAATAACGAGCTTCGATCAATTTCAAGCTGACTTTATGGAAAGCTCCAGGAGATGAGTTAGACATACCCGCCCTGAGCCCTAGGTACTCTGAGGGTCATCGGCGATATCATATTCGTGTTCAGCGGCCCCAAAAACTATTTCTGTGATCATTGACCAAGACATGAATTTTTTTTTAATCAGATCACTGAGTGCACTTTTAAAAATGCATTTTTCTTATGCACGGGTGCAATATGCATTTGCCGAAAAGTGGCTATGTTCACAAACTTTCCTGACGGCTTCGTGAATCGAATGCAAAAACCCGCATCTCGATCCATCTTACTCTGCCAACTGCTTAAGTTCGGCCTATTTTTTTGCTTTATTTCCTCGCCTACGGGGAATATGGTGGAACTATTTGTTTCGTGCGGCGCTTCGTGGGACAGATTTCTCCGTGGACAACGCAGTGAAATTTGGGACATTCGGGACATTTGGGACGTCTGGCCAGTTTAGTCTAGTAGTGTCTATTTGCTGCAAAAGTTAAAGTTACCAAAAATTTGTATTTTCGTTAAAGTGGTTTAAAATTATTTTTGTAAATTTGCTAGTTTCTAATAGATGACGTTTCCTAATCATATAGATTTATATGCCCACTCACGAAAGTTTACATACCTTTTTTAAAACTCTGGTAGAAAGATTACAAACCCATAGAGAACCAAATAACAAAATAAACCGCTCAGATTGAACAAACATTCTTGGGCTTCAAGAGGCTTTAGGATTCATTTATAATAAAATATTGTAGTAAATGATTCAAACTTCTAGTCACGTTGGAATTATATTAAAGTAAATCTTAGTTGAACAAATTTTAACAAACATGAAAAAGACATTGAAATCCATTAAAATATTTCTCAACCAAAACCTCTCTTTCTTTAATTTAAAACAATTTTTTCTACATTTTTGTTATTTTGTCTTGAACTTCAATAATTCATCGGTTGTTCTCTTTTAGTATTAAACAATTCTTTAAGACGATCGAGATACGTTTTTAAAGAATAATAATAATAAAATTAAAGCATAAATTAAATTTTTATAGAAATAATTAAAAAATGGATAAAATTGAATACGTGTTAAGTGAAATAAAATTGTTTATAATTGAACCAAAACTTTTAGGATTTCCTCTTCTGTAAAGGATTCAAAACTATAATTATTAGTTATAATCTATTAATAACGATCGTATAATTAACGCATAACCGTAAAGTTTTAGAATTGTTATTAAAAAAAATTAATATATGGGATAGAGAGAAAGCGAAACAAAAACATTTATATTATAAGTTTGTTTACTATATTTTGGTAAGAAATACAAAAAAATTTAAAGAATGTGGTCACTGCATTTAATTTATTATTAAATATTAATAGTTACTAGTTTAAAATTATACAGTCTGCATAAAAGAATGCGAAATAAGTTTTAATTTTTGGCAGAAACATAATTACTGAAAGTTTCTGTTCAGTTCAAGAAAATGATTGTTCATATTACAACGGTTTAGTTAGAAATTCTTTTTTGTGAAGGTATAAATAATTTAAGATCATTACTAAATATTGTGATGACATGTAAAAATTTACATTATATTGCGTACTATGTAAATAGTGGGTGAGGTTTTTATTTGTATTATATTCTATTGTTTTAGTAAAATATTTTAAAATCGGTGAAAAAAACATGAAATCCAAATGTTCTGTAAAGGTAATTGTTTGTTGAATTTTTTGTACATAAAGTGTTGTGACAAAATAATGCTCTACTCTACTTAGTGCTCCCTGTTACCAGAAAAAGTAATTTCAATGTCACTTGACTTTATAAAGTGTAACATGGCTTAATGCATTCTTGTATGTGTATCTGCCAAAACTGCTTAGCCTAGTGTGATTCGTTTTTTAACGTCCTCACTCATTTTATGGTTTTTTGCTGCACTTTACTCTCAGTGAGTAAAACAATCATACACGGGTCTTCATACTTTCTTGGCACTTGTTAATTAAGGTGACAAGATGGTGTTGTTGTTGATTCAGTAATCAGGTGATAATTACGAAATTGGCCAACTTAAATTTTTCAACAGTACTCTATGTCTTTTAAACGGGCAAATAAATATCCAGGGCAGAAAGCACTCCGCGGTGATGCTCCACAGCTTCTCTTTGATCTGGTAAAACATAACTAGTAATTAGAAAATAATTGACAATCACCATGGTATTCTAAACTATTTCATAAGTTTTTATCCATAATTTTTAGGTAGATTTCATATAAAAATCTACCTATTGCAATGTGCCTCATCTCGGAATTTCGGAAAAATTTTGGTGCCAAACGACTATATATGATAAGCGAAGACGGAAAAACAAAAAAAAAACATTGTATATATGTATACACAAACGATATGAGATATAACGAAAACGACCGGCACTCTCACTGTCGCATTTATTGAAGTAGATCAAAAAAAATGTCTGTACATGTGTGTTCTATTAATATCTTGGACAAGTTCGTGAATCAGCAAAATCCGACACGTGGTTAAGAAACTAGAGGTTTTTTCTAAAAAAATTGATTTTTTAAAACCGTTATAACGGCCGTTTGGATACTAATATTTTAAAAAAATTAACAAATTTAGAATCTTGGGAATCTTTTTTATCAATTTCTTTCTTTTTTATCAATTCTAAAAATAGTCCTATGCAGTTAGAGGTTCCTGAATGAGTGAGCGGCGCTAACAAAAAAGTTTGCAAAAAAATGTGTTTTTTGAAACAACTGGTACTCTCACGGTCGCATTTGTAGAGCCAGATCAAAAAACTTTTTTTAAAAATGTGTGTTTTATGAATATCTTGGATAAGTTCGTAAGTCAGCAAAATCAAACTCATTGTTAAGAAACTAGAGGCTTTATACTAGAAAAAAAATTGGTTTTTAAATCCATATAACGGCCTTATGGATACTAATATTTTTAAAAACTTCTTAAATTTAGAATCTGTGGAAACATTTTAATCCGTTTCTTATAAATATAAACCTCTGCAAATAGAGGTTTTTGACTTGTCGGCTTCAACAAAAAAGTTTGCAACAATCCCCAACAACAACAATTTACAAAAACAACTTATAACAGTCAATAAAAATAAAATAAAAAAATTTGAATAGAAGAAATTAGTTTTTTTTTCTTAGATATGTGTCCCTTAGGTTCAAAAACGATCTATTCCACTTTACGAGTTTTCGAGATAAATGAAAAAAACTTTTTTTTTTTAAATTATTTACAAAAACGGTGATTTTATTGTTTAATTCATTTCTTTAGGTATTTTTAATTAATTTGTTTGAAGTGTAAAACAATGTAGGTAGTAAAGTTAAGCTGGTATTTTAGAAACAATTTTGGAATAGACACGTTTTGAACTTTACACCATGGAATAGGTTCGTTTTGAAACACATTGCTGCCGGAAAAGGTATGTTTTGAAACTAACATTTTGATTGATCATTTGGTTTTCTGCCAAATCGCTGGCTTTTCGAATTTTTAAACCAAGAATTTTTTACCACGTTGATTGATTTTAGATAATACAATAAAACAAAATATTGATTTCTTAAATATCTGTCCGGGAAATGTCCGGGAATCGGGAAAAACAACTCTATTTTTTTGAAATTTCGTGGTGCAGCCTGTGATAAAAAGTATTCGCACATTCCCACCATAATAAAATTTTTATTCTGGCCACTACATCCGTCGGCCACTAAGCGAACTGTGTCTATATTGTTTAGATTCATGTGGCAAAGTCGATGGTAAACGGCCGAAGCTATTTCATTGGAGCCCATGGTGTGAACATTCACTGTCCAGTAAAACAGAAAGACGTTGTCTGTTGTGAGAGTAGAATGACCAGTTCCCACAACCATGCCAAACAAATATATATACATTGGCGGCTGTTATATGCGGCTTGATCCGGAACTTTTGGCAATGGCTGAATGAATCGTTTATGACTAAGAATGTTTATTTTTTTTTTACGCGACTGTTCGCTGATAACGGGCGATTCAATTAAATCCATTTTCTAAACAATATTCATAATTAAAATTAAATTAAATTAAAAATCCATTTTATGTATTATAAAATAATTACTATTTACTTACTACATAATATAAAAATTGATGTAGCTTACAAAAAATCAACCACTTTCAAACAAATATCACGATCGATTGATTTTTGCATATGATTATTATGAAATAAAAGATTTTGGCGCCAAACGCATGTTTTGTTTTTTAACGACATGATTCTTATTGGAATAGATTGTTTTTGATTGCAAAATAAAATGGAATAGCTTTCTTTTGTTTAAAAAGTTATGACGGAATAGATTGCTTTTGAAACGTAACTGAAATTTGGTACCCAATTTTCGCAGAAATAGATACATATTTTTGAATTTTTGCTTTACGTATACTTGCAGTTTAATGGAAAGAAACGAAATCAATTAATAACTAAAAAATTTCAAAAAGTGGAATAGATCGTTTTTGAACCTAAAGGACACATATAAACTATTTGGATATTTTGCTGTAATTGCTTGTAATATATAGAGTAGTTTGCTTTTTTTTTTTTCATATAGTGCCATAAATTGTCATACACATGTTCTGCGGTAGATTTGATATTTGTTTGTTGCAAAATTGGATTGATGTAGTTTTGCTTATTTATAGCTAATTTTCTTTTTAAAATTTGTTCGATATCTGTTTGTATTTAGTTTGCTTTGTTTAAACTAATCTGATACATCAGATTCTACTTGTACACAAAACTGTCTGATATCTAAATCTACCTATTTCTAGCCGACATCCTGCCGCTCGGACTTTTTTCTATTATAATATTTTTTCAAAAGTATTTTTTTTTATTCTAAGTTAGGCATGTTTAGTGTTAATTATAATAAATTATTAATAAACGTTTCTGAATATCCGAAGATACCATGCCAACTAGGGATTGGAATTAAGTTTGAATAAATTAAGTTTCTCTAAGAAATTTATGGACGCTAACTTTGAAATTTTGAGGATTAAAGCTATCAGGAAAAGCCCATGAAGGTAAGGCGTTTCAGAGATGAGAGACTCTGTTGAAAAAACCACGTTCAAAAGCAACAGTTCTGAATCTTTTTATATGAACCGTGAAAGGATGGGCTACAAAATTTGCTCTGGTGTTACGCGATAGGTTTTCTAGTTCAGGTAAAATTGATTTAATCTCTGCAGAAGTTCGTTCATCCATAATGTATTTGTAGAGAATTGTCAGCAACATTTCGTCTGTGCTGTAAAGAATCAAGCTCATTAGTAAGAGTGGAGTTGCCAATCAGTTTAATAGCTCTGCGCTGAATAGAATCAAGGCACTTTAAACTACTCTGGAACGATCATATAATGGCCATGGCAAAGAGAGCGTCAAGAAAACTCGCGACCTCCTCAATAGATGTAAAAAATATTTTACTTCGCATCAATTACTCCACATTTATAAGTCCTATATTGTTCCCTGCATGGAGCATTGTTGTCAAATTTGGAGCGCTGCATCTGTTACTATTCTAGCTCTTTTGGACTCTGTTCAAAAGCGTGCTATACGAATCGTTGGTGATCGAAATTTAACACTAGATCTTGATTTCCTACAACATCGTCGCACTGTTGCTGATCTCGTTGTTTTTTATAAATATCACCAGCAGTGCTCGGATGAAATCAGGTCCATAATGCCTCAGACATATGTTTTTCCCCGTTTTACTCGTCAATCGGTTTGTGCAGGCGGTCGGACTGTCGAGATTACTCACTGTCATAGTAATAAAATGCAAAGGGATTTCTTTGTGCGTACATCGTACAAATGGAATGCTTTGCCCGAATCAATAGTCTCGAGTGCCTTCAATCCACAAAGATTTAAAAAAAGCGTCCCCCTATACCTCAAGACGCATGTTGTTGTGGGACCTAGGTCTTAAAAGGTATCTATGTGTTGTGACACATTTTGTAATTCCTACTACACAACACTTTTTATTGAAAAAAAAAAAACAAACTATCGCATCTCGAAGACAGTTACCGAAAGAAAATTTTAAAGACTTTCACATGGCTATAACAGAACAAACTTTGACACTTCGCAGTCTATTATCGGAATCAGAATTGGAATTTATTCTGCGACGAAATATGAGTTCAGCTTTGCAGAACAAGCTAGCAGGATGTAGAATAACATCGATTCCGGATTTTGTTACCCAATGTATAGAAATTGAAGACACTTGGAAGAGATTGGCTTCAGAGCAACAGCATTTTTGGCGGTTTGTTAACGAGTTTACCACTTTCCCTCCCTCCTGATTTGTGCACCAAACTCTGATCTCAATTTCAAAGAATCATTCAGACCTTTTAACTCATTTGCAGAGCACTACCCATCTTCACTGAATGAAATATCTGGAGAAAATTTTTTAAGACAGTCACTTCATAATCCGTTTACAAATAACCAACCAAATGTACGGTTTTCAAATCCCATCACTACCAATAGTGAACGATGGACTTCAAACGACAATCTGGCTATGATCAGCATTTTATAAGATATTGTTATGGGTGTGGTTCACCTAATGAACTGCCCAACTTGCAGCCCTGCAAACTTGGGAAACCAAGTGCGGGAAGTGAGACAGCCTCCTCCTCCCGTGTAATGTACACGGCCAAGACATTGACAGAAGAAGCGGCAACCAATACTTTCCCCGAGGTGAGTCGCAGGCACCCATAAATAATTTATCTGCAAACTACAATTCTTTCTCGTTTAGTTCAAACAATCCTTATAATGATGTATTGCTCGAAAATACTCTACAACCTGAGTCAAATACTGAAACAAACGGCTCCACAAATCCGTTTTTAGATCTTTCTGAAACTCTACATGGTCAAGAAATAAGTCCTTCGTGTCATAAATCTGCACAGACTCCTGTTCAGACAGTCGAAAATAAACCGGATCGAACATTAAGGTATTGGGCACTTCGTCGAAATATAACAAAAATAATTTCCGAATCTTTATTTCACCGGAATTCGGTTAATCGCCCATATGCTGAGATAATGATAAATGGAACCTCGTACCAAGGCTTGTTAGACAGTGGGGCTAACATAAGTGTGCTCGGAGCAGGCTCAGGGGATTTTTAGATAATAATAAGTTTAAAGTTCATAATTTACCTAGTTTTTTAAATACCGCAAGTGGGGAGAAGCAGCGGATTTTTGGACATTTATTTTTAACAGTAGAATATTTAGAGAAAACGAAACAGATGCGCTTCCATATTGCCCCTGGCTTGACTCAACCCCTTTATCTTGGCATGGATTTTTAGGATTTATTTGGAATAGCACCGGCTGTGGTAAACGAACTTCATTTAAAAGGATCAAATATTGAGTCCGAAAACTGTCATGAGTTGGACCCATATTCGAAAGAACGACTCACTCATATTATTGATTAGTTCCAAGTTCCACTAAAAACGGACTAGGGAGAACTGATTTAATAACACATGTCATAAAAGTCAGTGAGGCTACGCCGGTTAAACAACGACACTACCCTGTGTCTCTAGCTGTTCAAGTTGAAATATACAAAGAACTCGACAGAATGTTGGAGCTGGCGTTATAGAGAAGAGTCAAAGTGCTTGGTCCTCTCCTATTGCTGTCGTTAGGAAAGGTGACAAACGAGTAAGATTATGCTTGGATGCTCGAAAGGTTAATGCAGTTACTGAAAAAGATGTTCATCCCTTGCCACTCCTTGACGGTCTATACAGTCGGCTGGACCAAACGAAATACATTTCCTTTATCGACTTGAAGGACATCTTTTGGTAAATACCACTAGAAGTATCGTCATGAGATAAGACAGCATTTACTGTACCAGGTCGCCCACTCTACCATTTTACTGTTATGCCTTTTGGGTTGTGTAATGCCCACAAACCTTATGTAGACTAATGCATAAAGTAATTCCCCACCACTTGCATGATAGAGTGTTTGTGTACCTGGACGACCTGCTTGTTTTATCGGCACATTTAGAAGACCATCTTGCATTGTTGAGTATTATGGCTAACTTATTAAAATCTGCCAATTTAACTATAAACATTGAAAAAAGCAAGTTTGTAGTTAAAGAGACGAAATATTTAGGACATATAATCGGAAACGGGTTCATTCGAGTAGATAGTGAGAAGGTGGTAGCAATATCAAACTTCTTCGTGCCAAAGACAACTCGGCAGCTACGACGTTTTCTGGGCATGGCAGGATGGTACCGGCGATTTGTGTCTGGTTATACCAATATTACAATTCCTCTGACGAACCTGCTAAAGAAACCACGAAAACTAAATTGGAATTATGAAGCGCAAAACGCCTTTGAAGTCCTGACTCGTCAAGGACTCGTGGTAATCATCAAATGAAATCGGCTTGGGCCCAGGAACTAATACATTTGGCTACCCAATTTTTAAAAAACATATTATGGGAAACACGTTTGACTAGAAACAAAGAGCAAAGTTTAAAATTTGGATGTGTCCTCCTTTCGCTGCAAAGTCCTTGAAGAGCATGTTTCTGAGTGAATCTAGATTCAGCTACTTCCAAATAATAGAAACAGTTGGAAAATATCAGGTTATCGCTAATTATAGAAGCATTATGGATCAATAGAAATATTTGGGTTGGAAAATATTAGGTTGTTTCAGTTATAGTTATTAAAAGGAATCGTTTAGCTAAATGAAAAGCTAGTTGAAAAATACTAGGTATTGGAAGATTAAATTTCATTTTTCGAATTTAACAGACGAAATTAAATCAAATATAGAAATATGTGATTACCAACAATTTAGTAATATTTTGGAAAACAATTTCCTGCAATTTATACGAAGATTTGTAGACTTTGAAGTATTTCGTCCAATTACTTCATTTTTAACTTCACCATTTTATAAAATAAATATAGAAAATATGGCTGTATTAATCGAAAAAAACATTTAGTATGGATGTAGGTATAGCTTAGAAATGCAATTAATTGAATTACAAAGCGACATGGTTTGAAATCGCGTGATCAGTTTGATATATGGAACTTTATTTCCATTGAAAAATTTCCACTTTTAAAAGATGTTTTTCTTAGAATGCATTCATGTTTTGGGTCCACATATTTATGTGAATCAGCAAGGTCCAATGAGCAAGGTATTTACAACTTTGAAGGCTACACCAGTCATTTTAATTGTAGAGAAAAAAGATCAGGCGGAGTAGCAATATTTGTTCACTCTGATATTGCAAGTAATTTATTGGCATCGTTCGAAATACAAGGCACTAGTTCACTTGTTGTGTATCTGCCTGTTTATCGGATAAACATCATTGCCATCTATAAAGATCACAACACTGATGCGAAGTTATTTTTAAATCACATTGATTATATACTAACATTATTCAAACGTTCCTACATATTGGGTGACTTTAATATGAACCTTCTTAATCTCGATAGTGATATAGAAATTAGAAACTATTTTGATACTATATTTACACAGGGTTTCATGCTACTCAACAAAATACACCGCAGTTATGCCACAAGATGTGAGAATAGAGTTCGAACAATAATTGATCATGCAATTACAGATATTATTAACTACAAATATCACCTAACATATACAAATAGAAGAGTTGCTGATCACAAATCACTTGTTCTTAGTGTTGATTTAAATACTGTAAAAGCTCCGCAGACTTATACATATTCGGTCCTTGATTATGAATCAATTATTCGTGATAAAATGTTCTCTGCCGATAGCATTCTGAAAATTAAAACGTTTGACGAACTTGTCAATTATACAACAAACGTTATAAAACATAACACCAAATCAATTGTTAAAAAAGTTCACAATACATCTAAAAAACCTTGGATCACTGATGAAATTTTAAATTTAATTGCTGAAAGAAATGTTTTTTACAAGTACAAGCAAAAATATCCTCTAGATCAATACATTTGCAACAAATATGCCTACCTTAATAAATTAACGCGTTCCAAAATTCTTGCTGCTAAGCATAGTTTTATCGGTGGAAAATTTTCAGATAATTTGCATGACCCTAAAAAGTTCTGGAAAACTATAAACGAACACATATTAAGGAAGTTTTACAAAAATAATACGAATTTATTACTCCAGATAAATAATACAATCATTTCAAATCCGCTTGAAGTCTGTAATGAATTTAACAAATTTTTCATTAATGTTGGAAGCGTCACAGATTCTCAAGTAAATATCAACCAGACTCTAAACTATGACTTAAATTTACCAGTAATTGAACAAACTTTTTCTTTTTCGCATACTTCTGCAGAGGCAGTCAATGTTATTATACAAGGCTTGAAACGCTCATCTGCTACTGGCTACGATAAAATCTCTTCAAAGTTTTGTAATAAGTTTTCCGGTTCTATCGCATCAAAATTATGTGAATTAATTAATGAACATATTGATTTAGGCTCATTTCCAAATTGCTTGAAAAAAGCTAAGGTTCTCCCGGTTTATAAAAATGGTAACAAGCTTCTAGTAAATAATTATCGTCCAATTTCTATTTTACCAACGTACTCCAAAATATTTGAAAGGATAATTGCCAGCCAATTGGGGCAATATCTAAAAGACAATAGTATCATTCATGAAAATCAGTTTGGTTTTACAGAGATGTCATCGACACTTTCAGCCGTTTCAACATTCTTAACGTTCGTTCAAACTAATATGGATCAGGGGTACATTGTTGGTACGACATTCATGGATGTGAGTAAGGCATTTGACTGTGTTGATCATGATACTCTTGTTGATGACTTATCTCGTATTGGTATTGATCAATCTGGTATGGATCTATTCAAATCTTACTTATCTGGGAGACAGCAGTCTGTTACACTGAATAACATAAGTAGTGAGACCATGGTTGTGAAAAGAGGTGTCCCTCAAGGCTCAATCTTGGGTCCCCTCTTTTTCAATATTTATATTAATGACATGTTTTATTTGAAACTGTTTGGTGAGTTGGTCATGTTTGCCGACGATGCTGTCTTGCAATATAAGGCTAGATCAAGTATGGAATTGAGGGGGATGATAGTTGCTGATTTAATTGCAGTTAAAAATTTTTTGGCTTCCAAAAAACTGACCCTTAACTTAAAAAAAACGTCGTTTATTGTGTTTGAAAATAGAACATCGGTTGACCTAGATATAGTTGTTGACGGTATTTCTTTGGAACGTGTGTATTCTGTAAAGTATCTTGGTTTACAAATTGACTGCAAACTCAAGTGGAACATAAATATTAACTCAATCAAAAATAAGATAACACCTTTCATCTTTGCTTTGAAACGATCTAGGGGTGCAATCACAGAATCTGTTGCATGGTCAATTTATCACGCTTACATAATGCCACATCTCACCTATCTTAATCCAATTTGGAGTCACTTAAAAAAAACGTCGTTTATTGTGTTTGAAAATAGAACATCGGTTGACCTAGATATAGTTGTTGACGGTATTTCTTTGGAACGTGTGTATTCTGTAAAGTATCTTGGTTTACAAATTGACTGCAAACTCAAGTAGAACATAAATATTAACTCAATCAAAAATAAGATAACACCTTTCATCTTTGCTTTGAAACGATCTAGGGGTGCAATCACAGAATCTGTTGCATGGTCAATTTATCACGCTTACATAATGCCACATCTCACCTATCTTAATCCAATTTGGAGTCATGCTTCGGCTGCTCTACTTAATACCTTAGCAAGACTTCAAAATAGAGCTATTAAGATAATCAAAAAATTGCCGTTCTTAACGCCTTCTTTCCTATTATACTCACCACGAACACTACCCCTGTCAAAATTAAGTGACTATGAACTACTGCTTTTCATCCATAAAATCGTTAAGTCCAAAATAAAACACAACTACCAGCTTCTTCAAGTTTCGGACATTCATGGATATCACACTAGACGAAGAAATGACTTTCACATTATAAGGCATAAAACTGCTGTAGGCAAAACCAATTTACTCTGCATTGGGTTGCAAAAATATAATTTACTTCCTACATCTATTAAAAATGAAATTTCTATGTACAAATTTAAATCATGTTTAAGAGATTATGTGTATAATTTGCTATAGGATCTGCTGTTGATTGTTTTTCGATTTTTTTCTTTTCTTTTTTATAATATTTGTCTTACTGTTGTTGTTTATCACATGTAAATTTTTATTCATGTTAATAGTTCCGTATTTTGTAAGCCACATATAGCTTTGCTGCTGTGGTTGTATTTATAAAATTGATTATATTGAAATAAATAAAGTAAAAAAAAAAAAAAAAAAAAATCATCATTTTCTCATATGAATTATGTAAAATCTAAATACCGTACACGTATGACTGAAAATCATCTTGATGATTGCTTACGTTTAGCTGAAAGTAATTATGAAACCGAATACTCAAAAATAGCTAATGATATATTCAATGTCAATCATCTCATTAAATAAAGAAAATTTTTGTTTCTATGAAAACCATTTTTTGATTACTACATTTTACTAGCACGCCAATTATTCTCATATGGTCGATCGCCATTCGTTTGTGGGAAAAAAGTAGCTCTTTGGGTCGAAAAGGCACCCCTGCCCTAGTGCAACCAACTTTTTTTTAAATCGAGAAATCGGACTCTAGCAAAAACTATGTTCGATAAACAGAAAACATTTGATAACTGCAAACATTTAATGTTCAATATAAACCAAAAAAATTATAAGTATGTTAAATTTTGTACCACTTGTAAAACAACTAGTAAAGTGCCAAAAAATTCTTCATCTGCATTATTTATTTAACTTGTGTAATCTTGAGGTTTGGTGAACCGCGATTGTCAACCAGTTGGTCGTGAATGCGAATACACCCTGCAGTTGGGGCTCAATTCAAGGGAAGGTTCTAACGACCAACCCAAGTTCGATAATAGTGTGGTATTTGGAGGCTTGTCGTTTTATATATTTTAACAAAGTTAACACTAATGCTTTTAAACGGTTTTAAATTTGATTTATACACAGTTTCTTTTGTTTATAATTTTTAACACACTGAAAACTTTATTATTCTAATTTTATTATTTTGATAAGATTGGTTTATTTCTACTTCGGTTTATTTTAATAAGAGGACTGCTTGTAATGAACACTTAGACTTTTACTTAACTGATCGCAAAAACTTAAAACAACTCTTTGATCGACAAGCTTAAACCAACTGCTATTCAAAAACTTAGAATTAGCAACTTATTTTAAGTTTTAGATAATTTACCTTAATTGGCATGTTTTTTAAAATGAATTGCGATACTTAATTTTTTTAATGAAATTGACTTATTTGATAAAATTACTTTTGTTTAAATTAATTTAGTTAAGAATGCTGAATTTTAAAATAAGAATTTACTTATTTGACAAAATAAATTAAACTTTATTTTAAAACTTGTGTAACCTAAATTTACATTTGAATTTGAAACCTTTCAGAGAGCCAAATGCTATAAGCATTTTCCATTAATGCGTCCGCCTGTCAGCTCAATGCCAACACCCAAACAACCTGAATTGAGAATAAAGGTTGTTAGTCTTGGTGTTGCCCTGAATGTAACAACCGTGGCACGAAGTACAGACGAAAACATCTACTGGAAACCATTGAAACAATACCTGCCCAGCAGATGTATCTCTGTTATCGTCCACGCACATCACATCCACCAGCAACACTCTAACAGGCTATGCTCTTACGAAATTAAATCGAAGACAATGAAAAAACATTTAAAATGAGCATAGCATTGTAAAATTTTTCACTCATTCGAGAACCCAGGGTCAGACGAAACAACACAGGGTGGGATGGTACTGGCTGAAACCACCAATGACCAACAAGGTCCATCACCTGCTGTTTCGTCAACTCCGACCTTTTCAACGAATGAATGAAGAAAACCTTACTTTACTTGGAGACCGCGGGATCGTAAATCCCGATAAGCATTAGCCTGAAGGGCTAACACTCACTCCTGCGGTATTCACTAAAACACAAATAACTATTTAAAAAAAACTAAATCTACAAATCAAAAAAAAATTGTTGTCTCCAGAACAACCCTGTTTGGATCAAAAGACCCAAACATTGTCGCTCTAGAGCCCCACGTTGGGCGCCACCCAACAGCACCTAGGATCTCCAGAAGGGAGATCTGCCATGGCCCAACCTTCCCTATGAATTCACTAATATCATTATCTTACTATTAAAATATCAAAAAAAAAAACAGCAAAATACAAAAAAAAACTTCCCTGTTGCTGGTAATTTTTCCTTGGTCGTCATCTGTTGCGTATGTCTGTGTACTTCGCCATTATTTCCTCTCATTGATTTAAAACAGTAGAAAAAAAGTATAATTAACTTTATAGTAACTTTATTTAAACAAAATTAGCACCATCCATATACATATTTTGATACTCCCAAAACTGTTTAAACTTAATACACTTAAGACCATCATTTGCACGATAAAATCTTTGGCTTTTAATTTATTTTCATTTAACCAATTAAAAACAAACTCTCTAGTTATTAGTTTAATTTTAAATTACAAATATATGTACTGTTTTCAATTACCAATATTTGGTTTCACTTGATAAACATAATATTTAGATTTATTTTGTCACATAAATTTATTTATTTCCTTTAGTATTTTTTTTTATTTTCAAAATTAATTTGGCTCTCATGATAAACACTTAGTTTTCACTCTAATCCACTGTTCAACTTCATATCTAAAATTCACAAAAAAACTTGACCCATCTTCCAACCAAAACCCCGCACACCCCGCACACCCGCACTAACTCATTAACTACCAACTCAATATTCCAAAAACCAATTAATTCTTTTTAAAAAAATTTTCATCGCACGAAAAATAGAAAATAACATTTTTTTTTGGTCAGCATAAATTTTGTTTTCACCTTGTCAAGTGTCAAATTTTAGAAACAATTTAAATAATTGAGTTCTTACACACAATTGAGTTGAGAAGTATAGTGACTTCAAAGATCCCTATAGTATATTACTATAGGTAAAGAGGAAATGGAAGCACAACTCACATTGAATATCTTGCCCATTACAATATCTTGTGTTACACACTACAGTAGGGTACACTGCCGTACCACAACCCTCCCTAAATTATATTTAAATTAGCACGTCATTTTAAATAAATTTAAATAAATAAAAAACTAAAATTGCAAAAACAATCTTATTGACACATTTACATAATGCTTGCTTTAGCTTCTGTCCCTTCTTTACTTTTATACCATATCATCAATAGAATGTCGTTTTTAACATTTCCTGTATCTTTAACGTAATAACTCTTAGGGCCGATTGTATGAATGCGGATAGAAGATAAATCCTCGGATTAATCGATCGTCGTTTGTATTGTATGAATCAGGATAGATTAAAAAATCTATCCGAGGATTGTTAATCTATCCTTTGATCTATCTTCTATAAAACAAAGGATAAAACAATTTGTTTTTTTTTCTCTTGACATGCGCATAGCAGAAAAGTTTTGTTTTGAATATGTGATATAAATTAATAGTATTTAAGTATTTTTAGTATTTTTTTTTTATTTAGTATTTTTTTTTTTTTACAATAACGCTATACCGGTCCCCCAACAAACGTAACCCAAACTTTTTCAATATACTGACAAATATTGTGGACGAGATTAGAGCAAAGTCCCCTAATTGTGAAGTTATCGTTACCGGTGACTTCAACGTCCACAACAAACCATGGTTGGAATTCTCCAAATCGACCGACGATGTTGACAATAGTGGAAAACTGGCAGAAATTTTTGCCGCGTCTCAGGGCCTATTCCAAATTGTTAAAAGCCCGACTTTCACTCCCCGTAGCGGCGGTGATAATAGTTTTCTTTTAGATCTCTATCTTACCACAATGCCAGATATTACGAGTGTCGATGTCGCGAAAGGTAGTATTGGAAATTCTGATCATTATTTAATCTCATCAGTTATCAAAACTAATTTACTTAAAACTACAGCTCCCAAACCCCGTAAAATATTTCACTACTCAAAAATGGATAAGAGTGGTCTTCAAAACTTTTTCCATGGTTTCCCTTTCGACCGTCATTGTTTTTACACTGACAATGTAAATGTTTCTGCTCAAAACTTAACAGAAACCATCCAATTTGCTATCAATAAATTTGTCCCTTTCTCCATAGTAGAACCCAAACAAAAATACTTGTATTCGAAAGCTGCCAAAACGGCACTTAGAAATAAACGTAGATCTTTTAATATTTGGATTCATGACAAAACTCCCACAATTCGATCCCAATATCTAAAGGCCAACAAAATATCTAACCAGATTATCTCAAACGAAAAGTCTGAAATTGACAGAGCGAAAGCCTCAAAACTTACGTCTATGTCTGTTTCTGACAAGAGTTTCTACAGTGCCATTAATTCTTTAAATTCTGGTACAAAATTTTCTATTCCGCCTATTATTGATGGTGATTTAATCGTCAATGATCCCGCAAGAAAAGCTAACTTGTTCGCTGAACGCTTTGCTCTGAGCTCCACTGTTTTGGAAACTCCTAAAGAAATACCCCAAATCCAGTCTTCAGGAGTTAATATGAATGAACTTCACTTCAAACCCAAAATAGTCGCTAAACTTTTAAAGGGGTTAAACATCAACAAAGCCTCAGGAATGGACAATATTCCACCCATTATTTTAAAAACCTTTTCCAAAGAACTTGCACCAACTTTAACTAAAATATTCTACCAATCCTACAAATCTGGTATATTTCCCTCGTGCTGGAAGTTGGCAAATGTCCAGCTCGTCCTCAAAAAGGGACCAAAATCCGATATCTCAAATTATAGGCCAATAGCTTTACTATCGGTCCTATCCAAAGTCTACGAGCATTATATCAAAACACACATTTCAAAATTTCTGGAAGTAAATCATTTAATAGCCGACAGCCAATACGGTTTTCGAAACAAAATATCAACTACCGATCTAATAAACTATGTAGCGCATTCTTGGAACAACATACTTGATAAAGGTGGTGAAACATACGTTATCTCTTTAGACATCTCCAAGGCATTCGATCGAGTCTGGCATGCCAACTTAATCAACAAGCTCGTTGCGTACGGTTTTCATCCCAATGTTGTGAAGTTGATTCAAAATTTTCTATCCAACCGATACATTTCGGTAACCTTCGACGGATTTTCTTCTGAATCTAAACTAATTAACGCTGGTGTACCCCAAGGCTCAGTATTGTCCCCAACCCTATTTTTGATTTATATCAACGAATTGTTGACAATCACCAGCAACCCAATAAATAGTTTTGCAGATGATAGTACTCTGCACAAGTCGTTCGAGCCCCTTTCTTCAAAAGGTAAAATGCACGAACGAATTAATCCTGCCCGGAGAGACGCTGCCATAAACGTGAACAAAGACCTGAATAAAGTCGCCGACTGGGGTGACCAAAACCTTGTCAATTTCAACTCTACCAAAACACAGCTGTTGATTGTTTCCAGATTAAAGACCGAGTTCCCCAAAGATATTTTATTCAGTATGATGAACCAAGTGTGATGAACCAATAGGTGAATGTAAAAACATTCGTTTATTGGGTGTCACAGTTTCAAATGACCTACTCTGGAACGATCATGTCTTGGCTCTCTTGGACTCTGTTCAAAAGCGAGCTATACGAATTGTGGGTGATCGAACTTTAACATCAAAACTTGATTCCCTACAACATCGTCGCACTGTTGCTGACCTCGTTGTTTTTTACAAATATCGTCATCAGCAGTGCTCATATGAAATCAGCGGCATCATGCCTCAAACTTATTCTTACCCCCGTTCCACTCGGCAATCGGCTGCCGCAACCGGTGAAACGGTAAAGATCCCGCGCTGTCATACTGGCAGATCGCAAAGAGACTTCTTTGTCCGAACTGCGTACAAATTGAATAGTTTTGCCGGAATCCATATTCTCAGGTGGCTTCAACCCACAGATGTTTAAAAAAAGCGTTAATCTACACCTTAGAACGCCAGTTCTTGTGGGACCCAGGTCTAGACCTAGGTCTTAAAGGTATTTATGTGTTGTTGTGACACATATTCTAAACCCTATTACACAACACATTTTAGTGTCTATTTCTCCAGCCTGACATATGTGCCAGGCCGCTTATTTAAATGGTGACTCTAGATGAACTTCCGACGTTGATTCGAAATCTGCTGTCAGGTCGTGTCAGGCTGCCCTTTTTAACGTAGTTTCGGTGTCAGGCTGCTGAAACACATTTCGCCGGCCTGACACCATTTCTCCAGCCTGACATCGTGTTTTCACTCCAAAACGCATTATTTTTTATTGGCAACACGTTTTTTGTACAAATTTACAAAAAACATGTTAGCCTGACACCTGCCTGACAATCTTAAAAAAATTAAAATTTTAAACTTTGAACGATTTTCTATCATTACACACAGGCAAGTTTACTTATTTGAAAAATACATGCAAAGGCAAGCATCAAAATGTACATTTTGTCATATAGATGTCGTCACTTACCATTAGTTTTGTAAATGTAGCTAACTTCAGATTTATTCGAAATTGTAAACTTCAAAGTGAACACAATAAAACTTATAAGTTGTTTAAATCAATGTCTTATTTATTCATACAATAATAAATAGTTTAAATAAATACAATATAACAAACAACGATACATTAATACATGGTGTCAGAAGTTTAGAACCAAAGAAAAATTAGAATAGTTGGATATTTTCACCAAAAATATTTCACCAGAAAAACAAAATGGCATCATCGTTCCGCATAGAACCATTTGTTAAAGAAACTTCTTATTAGGTCATTCCGACCGAGGTCATTCGGCGAAGCAAATGACAAAAGGAAAATTGCAATATTCCAAATTGTTTGTGGAAAGGATTTAAAAGACACTTACGAAGAATTTGGTTATACTGCGAGTGACAAACCAACAATCAAAGATGTTTTCAAAAAGTACGACGAAGATTTTGCTAAAAATGCGAACGAAATATTTGCTAGCTACCAATTTTGGAATATTTCGTTAAAACAACACGAGGGAGATCTTTTTGACGAATTTTATAGAAAAGTACAAGAAGCAGCCGTAGAATGCAATTTCAGAACCTCTCTTTCAAGAAATATAAGAGACAAGATAATCATAGGAATAGAAAATGGTGTTTTGAGAGAAAGATTCTTAAGGGAAAAAACCGTAACTGAACAAGAAGTTGTAGAGCAATGCAGAATTAGTGAAAAGTCGCACACAAGATTTTTATGCATGGCAACTCCTGGGTTGAAACAGGAGCCACATATTGATGTTTTGAAAGCAACCGGAGCTAAACCAAAGGAAATACATTGTAACAATTGTGGAACAACACATCCGATAAGAAAGTGTCCCGCATTCGGTCATAAGTATTACTCATGTGGAAGAATGAATCATTGGAAACAAGTATGTAGAAAGAATCAACATAAAGCAATTTCAACAAGAGCATGCAGATCACTCATTCATTTCGGAGTTAGTGGTGGATTCCATAAGAGCATCGGAAAATGATTGGTTCGCGAATGCATTGTTCAATAAAATCTACACTGTCAACTGTAAACTTGACACTGGCGCTCTAACAAATGTCATTTCGAAGCAACGCCTCAGTAAGATAAAAATCTGTCAACCTAAGATCTACCCAACAAACAAAGTTCTAAGAGCATTCGGCGGATCCAAAATAGATGTTTCCGGAATATGTTATTTGGATGTCAAATTAAATGGTAAACTACAGAATTTGTGTTTCTTTCTCTCTACAGCTCTACAGCTGATACAAAAACTATCATCGGCTTTGCGGCTTGTAAGGGATTTGATATGATCAAAGACATCTTTACAATAGCCTCACAAGATCATCAGAAATTACTGCAGAAATATGAAGATGTGTCAATTACTTTGGCTGACAACGCAGAACCTCATATCGCCGCTCCTAGAAAAATACCATTGGCATTCTACGTACCTGTCCAGAAGGAATTAGAAAGGATGTGTCAAGAAAACATAATCAAACTACCGTCTTCCCCCGAAAACAACGCCTAGGCGTTGTGTTCGAGGGTGAGCAATTTTTCGATTTTCTTAAAAAGTGATATAATTATTCGAATAGAACGCTGTTTCAAATAGAAAGCTATCTCGAATAGAACGCCACTCGAAGTAAGCGATTTTTAAAAAATTTAAATTTAAATAAAACTTTTGTTGTAAATAAAACATAAGTTAGCAGTTCAGGGGCCCTATTCTCAAATATCACATCCATTTTCCACATGTGGACATCTGTCAAAATTCCCTGCCAAGGGAATTTGTATTTTCCACATGCATATTTCACATCCAACCTAAAACCGTATTCTCGAACCATTCGTAATTTTTTATTCACCACCCTTTAATTGAAACTAATTCATTGTGTGGTAAATTTATTTTTGACATTTTGTTTATTTATTTTCATGAAATTTTTAATGTAAATGGCTGGATTAGATGAATTAGGTCTTCTTTTTGCTAATTCTGCAGTGGAACAGGCAGAGGCAATGGAATTTACCCGAGGTATTCATCAACGACAACATTGTTTCGATCTGAAAATAAATTTATTTATTCGAAAATAAATTTATTAAATTGTTTCGGATTAATAAATCTATGGCAAACAACATAGAGTCAAAACAACAGAAAAAGCAATTTTTTTGGCAGTTAAAAAATATATAACCAAAATCGAAAATTTAGACACAATCAAATATGTACATTGTACAGATTTAATTTTTTATTATTTTCAACGTTTGAAATAAATTTTTGTCGTCGCGCGCAGGAAAAGTTAATTTATTTCTAACAGTAAAACTCATTTTTCCATTAGTTAAATATAAGTTTTAATAGAAAATTTTTTCGATATAAAGCCCCTACGAAAAATTTCAGCCAAATCAAAAATGTGTCGGTCAGAAAGGTGTCCGGTTTGTAAAAGAATGATCCATAAACATTAATCGTTCATCATATAATTATTGTCCACTTCCACAACGTGGAAGTAATATTGACGTCTTCTAGTTTGCAAAAAGCTACAATCTTCATACCACATGATGTCGAATACCTTTATGGAGCTTGGCGTTGTCGTTCTCGTCAATAAGATCATTTAGATTGGCTTCAATTTCTAGGATGGTATCGCTTATAATACTACTTAGCCACGTACCGATCGGTTAGAAACTGATTTTGAAGTTTTTAAAATAGTCAAAAAGAGATTTCGAGTTTTTCTCTGTCAAAAATCAATTGCTTTCATGTGAAAATCAAAATACGTATGATATTATTTATCATACATGTAGTGAATGCCTTAAAAAAATTAATTTGTATTCATAATTCAATACATAACGCCTAGGCGTTATATTTGAATAAAACGCAGGGTAGGCGTTCTATTTGTCTACAACGCCTAGGCGTTTTTTTCGGGGGAAGACGGTAGTGGGATGGGGGTGTGACCATAGAGGCCACGCCAAGAACTTCCCGTAAGATTAAAAACTAACCAGTTACTGGATAAGGTATACTAAAGTACCAAACATAAAAAAAATTGTACAATATAATTTAACTGCAATAAATACAAATAAAAAACGAAAAATTACAAAATAAATATTAAAACAGATTTGAAAAAAAGTCAACAAAAAGTGAATATTAGCTCAATGAGGGTTTTTAAAGCCTTAAATACGCAAAATTAAGATTTATTTATTATACGAAACATCAATTGTAATAATTTCTTAAATAGAATTTGAATGTGTACGTGCAGTTTGTAATCATATTTAAATTTAATAACATACTAACACTCATACTGCCAACTGCGTTTGCATAAAGAAAATAACACGTAGTTTTTTCACATTTTGTTAAAAATCTCAAAAACTAAGATAGCAATTATTTATACAAATCACATTATAAATGCCTGACATGATGACAAACAATATCGAAGCGTCATGGCCTTGATAGCATTATTTAATCTCATGATATTTGCAAGAGATGATTTTCAGTTTTTTGGAAACTACTAAAAAACAACTGATTCAATTTCGCTAGAAAAAGACTGGGCTCTAAGTTAGGCCAAGATACATCGATTGCGACCACCTTCATTAAAATCAACCCATTCGTTGGGCGAAAATTCTCCACACAGCGATATACACACACACACACATACAGACTGCCAGCTAAAAATAGTCCAAACAGCTTCAGGAGGTCATGAAACGTAAAGATAGCATAAAAATTCCGATTTCGAAAATCGACCCAAAAACAATAACTTCCCATATTGGGAAGTTAAAAAGTCACCGAACCTATTGACTGGGTAAGCAACATGCACGTAATTTCTAAAAAAGAAAAAATACGCATAGTATTTGATCCAAGACCTTTAAACAAATTCATCAAGCGTCCTCATTTTCCAATTCCCACTGCTGATGAGCTACTAAGTAAATTAAGTGGTTGTAAATTCTTCACTGTTTTCGATGCAAAATCCGTTTTCTGGCAACATAGATGAGAAGAGTTCTCTTCTGACAACATTTACTTCTCTTTTTGGGAGGGAGGTTTCGTTTTCTAAAAGTTCCTTATGGTTTAGTGAATGCGCCGGAGGCTTTTCAACTAACAATGACAGATATATTCAAAGATATTCCGGAGATAACACCATACTTCGATAATATCGTCATTGGGTCAAAGCCAAAAAAAGAACATTTGGTTTTGGTTGAAAAGTACTACAAACCGCTCGTACTAATAACTTAAAATTTAGCAAAGAGAAAACACAGGATACTGAAACAGAAATTGCTTACCTTGGTCAGAAAATAACATCAGAAGGAGTACTACCAAAGCACAGCAATGTCAAAGCAATAGCTGAATACCCGACACCGAACAACGTCGATCAACTCAACAGATTCCTTGCTATGTATAAATATCATATTAAGCACATCGAAAATTCATCACACAAGACACATCCACTACGGCAACTGCTTAAAAAGAATTCTTGTTGGCTTTGGGATGAAAATGCTGATAAACATTTCAAATTACTTAAGGAAGATCTGCTAAAAGCGCCAATACTTCAAATATTTGACAGTAAAAAAAACTTGTTCTGTCAGTTGACGCATCAGGCTATGGTTTGGGTGCAACACTTATTAAAAATGGAAAACCAATAGCATTTGCTTCTGCTTCGTTGACTCCCACACAGCAGCGCTTTGCGCAAATCGAAAAAGAGATGCTAGCTGTAGTCTTCGGTCTTCAACATTTCAATTTCTTTACTTTTGGACGCCGAGTGATTGTTGAGACGGACCATAAACCTTTAATTGGTCTCAAAGAAAAACCACTTGATTCTATTTCGCCACGTTACTCTTCAATATATCCCAGGTAAAGATTTAGTTGCTGCTGGCACTTTATCCAGATCTCCTGTGAATGATAACTTCGACTGTGCTGATGATTCAAACACTCTTGACGTATGTATTCTTGCTACTGCATCAAGTCATCGTTGGAGTTCGCTCAAGTATGACACTGAAAATGATCAAGTGCTTCAGGAAGTGTCCTCGTACATATCAAATGGATGGCCTACAAACATCAAAGACGTAAAAACTGCTGCAAAACCATTTTGGCATCATCGTGACAGCTTATACATTTCTGAAGGGATCATTTGTAAGGGTAAGCAGATTGTTATTCCTAAACTATCAAAACAGCAAATACTCAAAACCTTGCATGATGATCATGACAAGATACCCGCGACTAAGACAAAAGCGAAGGAAAATTTCTTTTGGATTGAAATGGATGAGGAAATTGTTAACTTCATAGCTCAATGTGAAATTTGCCAAAAATATCAAAGATCCAATCAAAAGGAACCTATGCAAGAACGGGTGCTAGCAACAAGACCATGGCAAAATTTGGGCATAGATTTCTTTCACTTAAAAGGAAAGAATTTTTTTCTAATCATTGACTACTTTAGTAAGTATGTGGAGTTAGAAGAATTGAAATACTCAACAGCATTTGATTTTGTTCATGGAAAAATGAGGAAAAGTTTCTGTAGACACGGTTTCCCAGATGAATTGATATCAGATCAAGGTCCACCTCTCAATTCATACAAATTTGCTGAAATGATGAAAAACTACGACATTCACCATAATCCATCATCACCGAGATACCTGAAATCAAATAGACAAGCAGAAAGAACAGTACAAAGTAACAAAGCATAAAACTTTCTATGCAGAAAGCATTTGAATGCAGTAATGACATGTACGACGTAATACTAAATCATAATTCAACTCCGCATAACAACTTGCCGTTACCTGTCCTAGCTTCTATTTGGTAGAAATATTAAAGGAAAAAACATTATACATCCAGAACTATTAAAACCAAACTACCCAATAGAACATGTAGCTCAACAGCTTAAGCTGAATCAATCGACACAAAAATACTATTATGATCGTCATGCAAAGCCGTTGCCAGATTGTCATGAATGTGATAATATCTGGTTTCAACAAGAACCTCAGTCTTACTGGAAGAAAGGTCAAATAATCGCTGCTAATAACAAATCTCGATCCTACACCATAGGTTCCGAATCGGGTAAGCAGTAATATAAGAAATCGAGTGTACATAAGACAAAACGATTCAATCCTTCAAAACAACAATGAGAATGTAAGTCCCTCTGTTGAGGACTATTATCCGATATTTCCATCATCTGTAATCAACATTGAAGAATCAGCTGGAAGTGAATCCTCTTTTCACTCCATTTGCGAAGAATTAAACAATGACGAAATTCAACATCCACCAGCACCAGAGCTCTCGGATAATAATGATGATCAACAGAAATTTAATATTATAAAAAAGGACGTGTCAGATAGATGTCGTCAGTTACCATTAGTTTTGTAAATGTAACTCAACAATCAGCGATTTGCGTTTGTACGGACTGTTAAATTTATGTTTTGATGTTTGCCTTTGTATGTATCTTTCAAATGAGTGTAAACGTACCTGTATGTAATGATAGAAAATCGTTCAAAGTTTAAAATTTTAATTTTTTTAAGATTGTCAGGCTGTGTCAGGCTGGTGTCAGGCTAACATGTTTTTTGTAAATTTGTACAAAAAACGTGTTGCCAATAAAAAATAATGCGTTTTGGAGTGAAAACACGATGTCAGGCTGGAGAAATGGTGTCAGGCCAGAGAAATGTGTTTCGGCAGCCTGACACCGAAACTAGGTTTAAAATGGCAATCTGACACAGCCTGACAGCAGATTTCGAATCGGCGTCGCGAATTCATCTAGAGGCATCATTCAGAAAACCAGCCTGGCACATATGTCACGCTGGAGAAATACACACATTTTATTAAAAAAAAAATATAATTTTAATATATTCAATTTTAATTTTGAAATAATGTTTTTTAATTTATAATTAAATTTATTTAATAGAAAAGTAAAAGAAAAAGTATTGCCACTTATAAAAAAATGCTACAAACTGCAATAAAAACAAAAATAAAAATTAATCTATCTGTGTTCATACAATCGACGGAAAAAAGAATCCTCGGATGAAGATAGAATTTTATCCTCGGTTTTTTTTCTATCCATACTTGTTCATACAATCGGCCCTTAAATCGAATGTTGCTTTTATGTTACACAACCGTCTCAATTGACTTTCGATTCCCGTTTTTTCTGTTTGTTGTATTACAACATACCGTCAAATTTTTGTTTAAAATTTATACATTATCGATTCACTATAAATTTAAATTAATGATTTTTCCATTTGTTTTACAAACAAGAACTAAAACATTTATTTGTTCATCCACCTTAATTCCACTCCACATTAAATTTTTAATTTTTATGTTCCAACAAATTTTCGGATAAACAATTTTTTTTTCTATTATTAGAAAGTTTTCTTTTATAATTTTATTTTAAAAAGAAAACAATCTATTTTATTCCAAATTAAGCTTGCCTCTCGACCTACAACCCGGTCACTTCAACTTACTAAATCCAACTACCCAATCTCACTATCCTGCTTTAACTATCGAAAAAAGATTGACAGCATATTTTGTTTTCCCATCAAAGCCCTGTTTTAGGTAGATTTCATATAAAAATCTACCTATTGCAATGGCCTTCATATCGGAATTTCGGAAAAATTTTTGTGCCAAACGACTATATATGATAAGCGGAGACAAAAAAACAAAAAAAAAAAAATTTATATATATATATATATATATATATATATATATATATATATATATATATATATATATATATATATATATATATATATATATATATATATATATATATATATATATATATATATATATATATATATATATATATATATATATATATATATATATATATATATATATATATATATATATATATATATATATATATATATATATATATATATATATATATATATATATATATATATATATATATATATATATATATATATATATATATATATATATATATATATATATATATATATATATATATATATATATATATATATATATATATATATATATATATATATATATATATATATATATATATATATATATATATATATATATATATATATATATATATATATATATATATATATATATATATATATATTGTTGAGGTAGATCAAAAAAATTTTCTGTACTTGTGTGTTTTAATAATATCTTGGACAAGTTCGTGAATCAGCAAAATCCGACACGTGGTTAAGAAACTAGAGGCTTTTTTCTGAAAAAAATTGATTTTTTAAAACCGTTATAACGGCCGTTTGGATACTAATATTTCAAAAAATTTAACAAATTTAGAATCTTTGGAATCTTTTTTATCAATTTGTTTTAAATCTAGACCTCTGCAGTTAAAGGTTCCTGAATGAGCGGCTCCAACAAAAAAGTTTGCAAAAAAAAATTTTTTTTTGAAACAACCGGCACTCTCACGGTCGCATTTATAAGGCCAGATCAAAAAACCTTTTCTAAAAATGTGCGTTTTGTTAATATGTTGGACAAGTTCGTAAATCAGCCCAATCCAACACATGGTTAAGAAACTAGAGGCTTTATACTAGAAAAAAACTCTGTTTTTTAGATCCGTTATAACGGCCGTTTGGATTCTAATACTTTTAAAAACTTCATAAATTTAGAATCTTTGAAACCTTTTTAATCAGTTTCTTTCAAAAAAAAAGACCTCTGCAGTTGGAGGTTTCTGAGTGAACGGCTCCAACAAAAAAGCTTGTAAAACACAAAATGCGTTTGAATCAACCGGCGCTCTCACGGTTGCATTTGTTGAGCCAGATCAAAAAACTTTCCTTAAAAATGTGTGTTTTAATAATATCTTGGACGAGTTCGTAAATCAAAAAAATCTGACACATGGTTAAGGAACTATAGGCTTTATACTAGAAAAAAAAGTGTTTTTTTTAATCCGTTATAACGGCCGTTTGGATACTAATATTTTTAAAATCTTCATAAATTTAGAATCTGTGGAAACATTTTAATCCGTTTCTTATAAATATAAACCTCTGCACTTTGACTTGTCGGCTTCAACAAAAAAGTTTGCAACAATCCCCAATTACAATTTCCAAAAACCTTATAACAGTCAATGTCAACCTTATAACAGTCAAAAAATAAAAGATTTGAATAGAAGAAATTAATTTTTTTTTCTTAGAAATAAACTATTTTGATATTTTGCAGTAATTGCACGACATATGATATAGAGTAGGTTTGTGTCATAAATTATCACACACATGTTCTGTGGTAGATTTGATATTTGTTTGTTGCAAAATTGGATACATATAATTTTGCTTGTAGGTAGCTAATTTTCTTTTTAAATTTGTTCGATATCTGTTTGAAATTAGTTTGTTTTGTTTAAACTAATCTGATACATCAGATTCTACTGGCACACAAAACTGTCTGATCTCGAAATCTACCTATTTCTAGCGGATATACGTGCCGCTTGGACTTTTTTTTTTCTTTTATTCTTTCCATTTTCACATAATTATGGTTGCATGTATTTCAAAATAGAAAGAAATTTATTTAGACAATTACTTGGTTCGCACTTGTGTTTTGCACACAAGTGGGTTAAGAAGTTTTTGAGAATGTATATACACATTTTCAAACACAGTTTATAGTATATTACTAAACGTAAAGACGGTTGACACAGAGAATATCTTAACCATTACAAAACACAACTAATAAAGCTGACTACATTGGACCTGAGAATCATAAAAAAGATACGAAATGAGAGGTGGTCGAGCTTCAACCCAAACCATAAGATAAAGGTTCTCATGCTCCACAGACTGAGCTAGCCGGGCTAAACGAAACAAAAAAAACTAAAGACAAGGACCTAATCAAGGAGAGATACTCAGTATGAAACAAAATGTAAACAATACAGAAGAAAGCACGAACTAAAGGGAAGCATTTATAAATAGGCTCGGCGATAAGATAAGAAGCCCTGGTAACAATATCAAAAATCCCTTTTACTGTGTTTTTGAGCAAATGTTTTTATACGCATATATTCTTCAATGTCTTCAAGCTTAGAGGATTTCCGATTTGTATTCATCAATTTTTTTCTTATTTTATTGAGCTGGAAAGAATCAATATTGAGTGTCGAAGTCCCAACTAAGCAATCTACGGTTTTATATCCATTTATGAATTAGACTTTGTTCTACCGCTGCACTCATTTTCAATAAACGGTTTGCAATTAATTGTTTCACAGTAAACATTGTGTTTACAGCATGCTTCGATTCAGAAACAACAAATTAAAAATTATATTCTATTCTTCCTCTACCGCGCAACAAGAGGCACCACAATTTTCGGAAGGTATGATAGAGTTGTATGTGAGAAAAATTAATTCAAAATAAATCTACCTTCAATAAACATTTCTATAATTTTATTTCAGGAAGAAAACTTTGGACAAGCTAGCTTCCATCAAGTTATTAATTTAAACTCTCAAAATTAATAGAATTAATAAAAGAGAAATTATAACAAAATGGGGATTCGTCGCCAAAACGGGGTTAGTGGTTATGAAGAAATGCCTGGCATAAATTTACCAAATACAATACATTTATCACCAAATAATAGTCTTAACAGTAACATTAGTAACAGTACAGATAACATTTCTGCACCAGATTTAGAATTAGCATCTGTTAGCGTTGTTCCAGATGGTAAAAAAAAATTTATAAAATAAAAGTAAACGTAATATAATTAAATTAATTTCAGACACATTTACTGTAACACAAGCTGTTAACGCATTAGGTTTTGGTTGGTTTCAAGTAAAATTATCTTTATCGGTCGGATTATGTTGGATGGCCGATTCAATGGAAATGACAATATTAAGTGTTTTAGGACCTGAATTACATTGTGACTGGGGTATAACTCGATATCAACAAGCGCTAACTACAACCATTGTTTTTCTTGGAATGATGTTAAGTTCAACATTTTGGGGACAGTTGAGTGATCGTTATGGACGTAAGCCAGCATTAACACTATGTGGTGTTTTGTTGTTTTTATATGGCTTACTAAGTTCTGTTGCACCAAGCTTTGCATGGTTACTGCTATTGAGAGGATTGGTTGGATTTGCTATTGGATGTGTTCCACAATCAGTAACATTATACGCCGAGTTTTTACCCACAAAACAAAGAGCAAAATGTGTTGTTTTATTAGATGTACGTTTTTATATTATTTGACTTTCTTAGCATAAAAACAAGTTTTATTTGTTGTATTATATTTCAGTGCTTCTGGGCATTAGGAGCATGTTTTGAGGTGGCACTCGCTCTAGCAGTTACCCCTTATTTAGGATGGCGTTGGTTGTTAGGATTATCAGCTGCACCATTATTTGTGTTTGCTCTTATAACACCATGGCTACCAGAATCTGCCAGATATAATGTTGCTAGCGGTCAGTCCGAAAAAGCTTTAGCAACTTTAGAAAAAATTGCAAAAGACAATAAACGTCCAATGTTACTAGGCAGATTGGTAGTTGAAGGTCAATCAAGCACAAGGGGAAGTTTTAAAGCTTTACTCAGTCCATCATTAAGACGAACTACACTTTTACTGTGGTTTATTTGGATGTCATGTGCATTTTGTTACTATGGATTAGTTCTAATGTCAACCGAATTATTCGGCGGTGACAATAAAACTAAAATACCGGGCGTACCAGATGATTGCCATCCGCTTTCGACAAATGATTATATGGATTTACTATGGACAACGTTGGCGGAGTTTCCAGGAATTTTTGCAACAATTTTTGTTATTGAAAGATGTGGGAGAAAGAAAACGATGGCTTTTCAATTTTTACTATATGCTGGATGTGTAATTCTACTAACAACAACTCACGAGTAAGAATCACAATCAATTCTCAATTACTGATTTTAAAATAATTTTTTTTATTATGATTTCAGTCGCGTTTTCCTTACACTTATTCTATTCCTCGCTCGCGGAGTAATTGCTGGGTTATTTCAAGCCGCATATGTATACACACCAGAAGTTTATCCGACATCATTACGATCGGTTGGTGTTGGTGGATGTTCGGCTTTAGCACGCTTAGGTGCTATGGCAACACCATACGTTGCTCAAGTTTTATTTCAAAATTCAATTTGGAGTGCAGTTTCGGTTTATGGAGTTTTTGCAATCAGTGCTAGTATTGCATGTTTGTTGCTTCCTTATGAAACTAGAGGTGCAGATCTAGCATCTTAAGAAATAATACATTTTCTGTGGTATAATATTAGAATTAAGAATTAAGTTTACTCAAAATTATAATATTTGACTTTGACTGACTGACTTAAGCTAACTAGGATGTATATATGGATGGATGTATAAATTTTTATGATTGTTTTTTTTTTTTGACTCTTTTTTTCTATTTATTTATTCAAATAAATTATTTATGTTAACTAACTTAATTATTTATTTCTAATTTACTACTCAGTATTTAAATTACAATTGTTATGTTTAACATAACGAAGTAACCGAACTATCGTAGATGGCGTGATACCTTGTATACGACTAGCTGCCGCAATCTGCAATAAAAACATTATTTTTGTAATAATTATGCTTTTCTTAATTTATAATAATGAAAATTGTAAAAGTTATAATATAATCATACAACGTATTTAAGTGCAAACATATTGACTCTGGCAAGAACGACGTAAACTGAAAACCATTTATTTAGAGTTTGTAGTGCAATTTCCTAAATTCTGCTCTGATTTTAAAACCAATATAGTTGTTTCTTCAAAACTTTCTGAAAAACCTCTCGCCCAACTCTGGTTTTGAGTTTGTGGCCGTCCGTGCAGATTTTGGTTACATCTAATTTCCGAAAAAACTTTTCCAGAAGCATAAAAGGATTTCCAGATTCATCCTAAGGTCTATAATAAATAGGATATCAACTTGTTTTACATCTTCCTCTGCTAAGCATCCTTCCGAATGTACCGTGAATTGGAATCGAATTTAATCATAAGAACGCCAAACCGCAAAAAATATCCTGGAACTCAAACATTTGTCTTTTATTTGTTTATCTAGCAAACTCCCAATTATTATTTGAAGAAAATTCCAGTAAAATTACTTTAAGTATAAATAAAGTCAATGTTTCTATTTAAATCTTAAGATTTCACAAAAATGTTTACACTTCAATTTATTTGATCACTTTTATGGGTTAAAACCTCAAGTAAAGTACAGTACTATACCGTATCGTTCGAAATTTCGATGTCTTCTAATAATATATTTGCTAATCAGTAAGTATCAAGTTAAGGATACTAGAAAGTCTTTCACAGATCGATTGATATATTTCCTTATTAAAACCATAATCAATTAGGTTTCTTTAATTTGATATTATAAGGAAAACGAAGTTGTAAGACCAATTATATCCCTTACCATCCCAGTTCCACGTTCAATTTGTCGTGAAACCAGTTGTATTAAGACAAACGTTGAAAACATATATTGTGAACAACATCAGACTAAAAATACTTACCGACAATGGTTGAATATTTGTCAACTTTTCTCTTTCTTCTTTTGATATTGAGAGCGTCTTCCTAAGCCAACAAAAATAGTTTATGAATTCTAAATAATTCTACATGATTAATCAAATAAAAAAAACTCACGCAAAATAATCGAAATTACTAGGAATTATCAATCCTTCATCCCGTCTAACTTCATTAACTTCTTTTTCCTGCTCATGAATTGCAAATTCATACAGAGATTCAATCTTTAATCTATCACATAAAATTCGATCATCTTTAGCCCAACCTAACAATTCCGGTTCTAAATCGATTAACTGTTTCAACTCAACACAATCCGATACAACTGATAACATTTCGAAAGCATTTTTTTGGGTTGTATTTTTAGATGCAGATAGGTTTAGAGCATTTCTCCACAAACTTGTAGGTCGTGTCATTGATTTTAAGATATTTGTTGCTTTATCTAATTTGCTTTTCATTTCAATCATTTTTCGATATCTTTCCACTGAAACTAATCCAAGTTTATATCCTTTTTCGGTTAATCGAAGGTCTGCGTTATCCGGACGTAACATCAATCTAAATTCTGCTCGACTTGTAAACATTCGATATGGTTCGTTTGTCCCCATTGTTGTTAAATCATCAACAAGAACGCCTAAATAACCTTCGGAGCGGCTAATTGTAAGAGGGGATTTGTTTTGAGTTTTGGCAGCAGCATTTGCTCCAGCTAATATTCCTTGTGCTGCTGCTTCTTCATATCCAGTTGTACCGTTAATTTGACCGGCTAGATATAATCCACTCAATCTTTTTGTTTCTAGTGTAGGAAAAAGTTCTCTCGGATCAACAAAATCATAGGTCACGCCATAACCTGGTCGAACCATTTCGGCATTTTCTAACCCCGGCAATGTTCGTACTAATTTAATTTGAAATTCAGCCGGAAGTGTGCATGACAATCCATTTGGATAGATAAGATCGCTTTCAAATCCTTCAGGTTCCAACCATATTTGATGTGATTTTGCACCGAATCGTAAAACTTTTGATTCGATCGATGGACAATATCTAGGACCTGTTACTTCTTCGGTAACATGTCGATTTACATGTAAATTTGATTTTACAATAGAATTAATAGAATCTGTCGTATATGTTAAGTAGCATGGCAGCTGATCTTCTGCTTTCAACCAAACTTCTGAATTCATAAACGAAAATGGAGCTGGAGGATTATCACCGTAATGTTTTTCCAAATTTTCGTAATTGATTGATGAGGCTAGAATTCGTGGAGGGGTTCCGGTTTTTAATCGAGCTAATTTAAATCCTAACCTATCTAAACTTTTAGCTAATCCAATTGCAGGTTCATCACCAATTCGGCCAGCCGGCCTGACTTCTAATCCTATATTTATTTGTCCTCGTAAAAACGTTCCAGTTGTTATTACGATGGATTTTGTGTTAATGATTTCACCGTTTGATAGAACAACCCCTCGACATGATTTAGTATTTGAATTCGATTCATCGTATAGTATGTCTTCAACACTTGTTTCACGTATTTCAAGATTTTCGATTTTGTTTAATTCTTCCTGTACAACTTTTTTATATAATTTACGATCGATCTGTGCTCTGGGACCCCACACAGCCGGTCCTTTTCTTTTATTTAAAATTTTATATTGAAATCCTGATTTATCACAACATCGTCCACAAATACCATCTAATGCATCCACTTCTCGAATTAAATGTCCTTTACCTATCCCACCGAACGATGGATTGCATGACATCTCACCAATTGTTTCTTTCTTATGTGTTAATAATAATGTTTTGGCACCCATACGTCCAGCTGCCGCACAGGCTTCTGTTCCAGCATGACCACCACCAATAACAACGACCACCACCAAACTCCTCGCTCGCGGAGTAATTGCTGGGTTATTTCAAGCCGCATATGTATACACACCAGAAGTTTATCCGACATCATTACGATCGGTTGGTGTTGGTGGATGTTCGGCTTTAGCACGCTTAGGTGCTATGGCAACACCATACGTTGCTCAAGTTTTATTTCAAAATTCAATTTGGAGTGCAGTTTCGGTTTATGGAGTTTTTGCAATCAGTGCTAGTATTGCATGTTTGTTGCTTCCTTATGAAACTAGAGGTGCAGATCTAGCATCTTAAGAAATAATACATTTTCTGTGGTATAATATTAGAATTAAGAATTAAGTTTACTCAAAATTATAATATTTGACTTTGACTGACTGACTTAAGCTAACTAGGATGTATATATGGATGGATGTATAAATTTTTATGATTGTTTTTTTTTTGACTCTTTTTTTCTATTTATTTATTCAAATAAATTATTTATGTTAACTAACTTAATTATTTATTTCTAATTTACTACTCAGTATTTAAATTACAATTGTTATGTTTAACATAACGAAGTAACCGAACTATCGTAGATGGCGTGATACCTTGTATACGACTAGCTGCCGCAATCTGCAATAAAAACATTATTTTTGTAATAATTATGCTTTTCTTAATTTATAATAATGAAAATTGTAAAAGTTATAATATAATCATACAACGTATTTAAGTGCAAACATATTGACTCTGGCAAGAACGACGTGAAACTGAAAACCATTTATTTAGAGTTTGTAGTGCAATTTCCTAAATTCTGCTCTGATTTTAAAACCAATATAGTTGTTTCTTCAAAACTTTCTGAAAAACCTCTCGCCCAACTCTGGTTTTGAGTTTGTGGCCGTCCGTGCAGATTTTGGTTACATCTAATTTCCGAAAAAACTTTTCCAGAAGCATAAAAGGATTTCCAGATTCATCCTAAGGTCTATAATAAATAGGATATCAACTTGTTTTACATCTTCCTCTGCTAAGCATCCTTCCGAATGTACCGTGAATTGGAATCGAATTTAATCATAAGAACGCCAAACCGCAAAAAATATCCTGGAACTCAAACATTTGTCTTTTATTTGTTTATCTAGCAAACTCCCAATTATTATTTGAAGAAAATTCCAGTAAAATTACTTTAAGTATAAATAAAGTCAATGTTTCTATTTAAATCTTAAGATTTCACAAAAATGTTTACACTTCAATTTATTTGATCACTTTTATGGGTTAAAACCTCAAGTAAAGTACAGTACTATACCGTATCGTTCGAAATTTCGATGTCTTCTAATAATATATTTGCTAATCAGTAAGTATCAAGTTAAGGATACTAGAAAGTCTTTCACAGATCGATTGATATATTTCCTTATTAAAACCATAATCAATTAGGTTTCTTTAATTTGATATTATAAGGAAAACGAAGTTGTAAGACCAATTATATCCCTTACCATCCCAGTTCCACGTTCAATTTGTCGTGAAACCAGTTGTATTAAGACAAACGTTGAAAACATATATTGTGAACAACATCAGACTAAAAATACTTACCGACAATGGTTGAATATTTGTCAACTTTTCTCTTTCTTCTTTTGATATTGAGAGCGTCTTCCTAAGCCAACAAAAATAGTTTATGAATTCTAAATAATTCTACATGATTAATCAAATAAAAAAAACTCACGCAAAATAATCGAAATTACTAGGAATTATCAATCCTTCATCCCGTCTAACTTCATTAACTTCTTTTTCCTGCTCATGAATTGCAAATTCATACAGAGATTCAATCTTTAATCTATCACATAAAATTCGATCATCTTTAGCCCAACCTAACAATTCCGGTTCTAAATCGATTAACTGTTTCAACTCAACACAATCCGATACAACTGATAACATTTCGAAAGCATTTTTTTGGGTTGTATTTTTAGATGCAGATAGGTTTAGAGCATTTCTCCACAAACTTGTAGGTCGTGTCATTGATTTTAAGATATTTGTTGCTTTATCTAATTTGCTTTTCATTTCAATCATTTTTCGATATCTTTCCACTGAAACTAATCCAAGTTTATATCCTTTTTCGGTTAATCGAAGGTCTGCGTTATCCGGACGTAACATCAATCTAAATTCTGCTCGACTTGTAAACATTCGATATGGTTCGTTTGTCCCCATTGTTGTTAAATCATCAACAAGAACGCCTAAATAACCTTCGGAGCGGCTAATTGTAAGAGGGGATTTGTTTTGAGTTTTGGCAGCAGCATTTGCTCCAGCTAATATTCCTTGTGCTGCTGCTTCTTCATATCCAGTTGTACCGTTAATTTGACCGGCTAGATATAATCCACTCAATCTTTTTGTTTCTAGTGTAGGAAAAAGTTCTCTCGGATCAACAAAATCATAGGTCACGCCATAACCTGGTCGAACCATTTCGGCATTTTCTAACCCCGGCAATGTTCGTACTAATTTAATTTGAAATTCAGCCGGAAGTGTGCATGACAATCCATTTGGATAGATAAGATCGCTTTCAAATCCTTCAGGTTCCAACCATATTTGATGTGATTTTGCACCGAATCGTAAAACTTTTGATTCGATCGATGGACAATATCTAGGACCTGTTACTTCTTCGGTAACATGTCGATTTACATGTAAATTTGATTTTACAATAGAATTAATAGAATCTGTCGTATATGTTAAGTAGCATGGCAGCTGATCTTCTGCTTTCAACCAAACTTCTGAATTCATAAACGAAAATGGAGCTGGAGGATTATCACCGTAATGTTTTTCCAAATTTTCGTAATTGATTGATGAGGCTAGAATTCGTGGAGGGGTTCCGGTTTTTAATCGAGCTAATTTAAATCCTAACCTATCTAAACTTTTAGCTAATCCAATTGCAGGTTCATCACCAATTCGGCCAGCCGGCCTGACTTCTAATCCTATATTTATTTGTCCTCGTAAAAACGTTCCAGTTGTTATTACGATGGATTTTGTGTTAATGATTTCACCGTTTGATAGAACAACCCCTCGACATGATTTAGTATTTGAATTCGATTCATCGTATAGTATGTCTTCAACACTTGTTTCACGTATTTCAAGATTTTCGATTTTGTTTAATTCTTCCTGTACAACTTTTTTATATAATTTACGATCGATCTGTGCTCTGGGACCCCACACAGCCGGTCCTTTTCTTTTATTTAAAATTTTATATTGAAATCCTGATTTATCACAACATCGTCCACAAATACCATCTAATGCATCCACTTCTCGAATTAAATGTCCTTTACCTATCCCACCGAACGATGGATTGCATGACATCTCACCAATTGTTTCTTTCTTATGTGTTAATAATAATGTTTTGGCACCCATACGTCCAGCTGCCGCACAGGCTTCTGTTCCAGCATGACCACCACCAATAACAATAACATCATAATGTTGATTTGTCGAATATCTTTTTTGCGATCTAGATAAAAAACTTAGAATTATTGTAAATAGATAAACATATGACAAAACGGTATACCGAACATTTTTGAAGCATGATAATTTCAATTTAAGGTAATTTATTGATAATCGATTTATTCCGCTAAACATAATTGATTATTTGAAATTTATTCTAGATTTTAAAATATATCAACTTATTTTATTTAACTTTATTTTCGTTATTTTAAAGAACATGTTTTATCGTGCATGTGTCAACCAAACTTTTGTTATGATTGAATTAAGGCTGTTGCATGCAGATTCTATCATGGACACAAAAGGCCTTTATAGACTTATAGAAATCAAACTTATTGGACAAACAAAGAAATTTGACGTTGAAGTGAAATAATTTTATATTTTGGACTTAATTGGAAACAAACGTTTAAGATGAAGGTCGTGAGAGTTCCGCGATACTTTTGAGGTATATATCAATAAATTTTCGTGATGGTAACAAGTGACATTTATGTCGTGTTCTTTGGCAAAAAAAAATTGATCTGAGATCAAAAAAACTTGATCTGAGATCAAAAAAATTAGCTGTCAGATCAAATTAGCTGTCAGTTTGTGTTCTTTGGCAAAAAAAGATTGATTTATTTTCTGATCTAGATCAAGTTTTAAAAATCTAGATTTTTTGGTAGATTTTACAAATACATTGATATATAATTTTTAATTGTCAAATTTATGTAAACAAAAAAACCCGCCAATTTAACTATTATTATTATTTTGTTTAAAAATAATTTATTATTATTTAAATTACTAATTAATAATAAAGTTATTACAAATTAAATGATAAAACGTAAAATCTATCATTTTCAAATGTAAACATAACCAAACATATCAACTGATAGAACAGAAAGTCAAAACAATTTACTACTACATTTACAAAAGTAGATTGATTTATTTTAAGCTGTTCGTTGGCAAGCAAATAAATCAATCTTTTTTCGATCAAGCCAAAGAACACGACATTAACTAACCCATTATTATACTATAGTATAGAGAGAAATCCTTTCATTAAAATCTGGATCCTCCTCCTCTTGATCCAAATTCTGTAACTGTGAAGTGGTGAAGTGTTAAAAATTTCTTCATATCGATTTTATCATTAATTTTTTATCATTTTACCATTTTTGCGATTCTATATGAGATTAGTGTCAAAAAATCTAATAGCAAGCCGCGCTCTGTCAAACGTCAAATATACATAAAATTAAATGTTTATTTTAAGTTTCAACACAATTTGAACGTAAATTTTTACAAATTTAGATATATATAACTATTTTAGAAATTAAATTTGTAAAATTCATCTGCATTTAATTTAAAAATGCAATTTTTAAAAACCAAATCGCATTGACGTTTTGCTGTTTTTTGACATAATTGCTGTGTGCGAACTGACGAAATAATGACAGAACACAATTTTTGGTGAAGGAGAAATTTATAAAAACAAAATTTTGACATAAGGTGAAAAACTTCGTAATAATTATGTTTGCTGTTAATAAATATATAGAACATATATACTGATATAAATATTACTTTGTCACTTAAAAAAACTTCTGTAATAAATTGTTGTTCCTCCTGAAATAATCTGTTATGCCTACTGTCACAATTTGATGATGCTAAAAAGCTATACCATATTTTGACGTTTCGTTATGGTGAATATAAATTCCAAAAAACAAAATTTTGACAGTTAATATTTGTCATCTGTCATTATTTCGTCGGTTCGCACACAGCAAATGTCAATAACAACAAAAGAAACGATTTCATTTCATTGCCAAACAAAACGTCAGAGTTAACTTTATTGTTTTATAACTTCACTCACTTAAGCCGTGCATTCACATAAAACAGAAACAGAAACTGAAAATTTTCAGTTTCTGTTTCTGTTTCTAATTTGGTTGACGGTGGTGAATAATAAAACAGAAACCGAATTTTAAGATGGCAGCTGTCATATTATATTATATATGCCAAAATTAAAATATATATATTTAACCCAATCCATATATAATTAACCCAATTAAAATTGAAAAAATTATATTAATATAAAAAAAATATTGTAATTCAATAAACTGTGTATTTTATTTATTTATTATTTATCGCACATAATAATATCCATAAAAAAAATCGCGCTAAATTCAACGTAAATTATTTTTGTCTAAATATTTATTTCTTAAAATAATGTACAATCCCGTTACATAAATTTAAAATAATATGTTCACGTGACAGTTTCTGGACCAGAAACAATTAAATTTTAATTGTTTCTGGTCCAGACAAAACAGACGAATTTTCAGTTTTTGTTTCTAAATTAGGTTTCTGTTTCTGTTGCTGTCAAATTTGTATGAAATTCGGTTTCTGTTTCTGTTTCAGTTTCTGTTTTATGTGAATGCACGGCTTTACCTATTTTTGCGGTGAAGTGATAAAAAACTTATCACTTTCACAGTTACAGAATTTAGCTGCTGAACATTTTTCCAGAATCTCCTCTACCTGGGTGGTTATTTTGTAGCATTATCTCACTAGGTGAGATAAAAAGTGAGATAAAATATTTGTCTTTGATCGATTATATTAGAAAAAAGAAATCATTTAAATATAATTTTTTATCTCACTATTTATCTCACCTAGTGAGATAACGCTACAAAATAATCACCCTTTTGTATTGTACATCATAAATTTTGAGAGGCAAATGGAAACTTTACTTAAATGTCAATGTCATAAAATTGACAAACGTCAACAACACTATAATTCACTAGACATGGTATTTAAAAAAAAAAAATTCTTTTCTACATAAATTTTAACATAAAATTTATTTTTTCTAGAAATCAAGTATCAAAAAAGTTATAATCTATGGATTTATATTACATTTATTTTTTCTACTATCAATATTTGAAATCTATTTCCAATCGCCCATAATTGAAGGGCTGTCGCCGCTTGAAGACATCGCAAACGCACCGGCACATCGATTAGTATTATTTGTGGCTGATGGGCTTCGAGCTGAATCATTTTTCAAAAATGATTGTGAACGAACACCATTTCTAAGAAATTTGATTAAAGAAAATCGAGCGATTGTCGGTTTATCACACACACATGTACCGACAGAATCACGACCCGGTCATGTAGCATTAATTGCTGGCTTTTATGAGGATCCAAGTGCTGTGGCAAGAGGCTGGCAAGAGAATCCAATCGATTTTGATTCTGTATTCAATCGAAGTTCGAAAACATTTTGCTGGGGAAGTCCTGATATTATTGGTATGTTTCCAAAGAAATCTGTTGCTGGTCGAATTGTTGTCGATTCATATCATCCAAACGATGAAGATTTTTCTGGAAAATCAAATACAATTGAGTTGGATAATTGGGTTTTTCGAAAAGTGAAAAGTTTTTTAGAAAACCAAAGCAATGATGAATTTCTTCTAGGAAAAGATAAATTGATTTTATTTCTACATTTATTGGGATTAGATACAGCTGGGCATGTACATAAACCATATTCCGAACATTTTTCGAATAATTTAATTGAAGTTGATAAAGGAATTGCAGAAATTACAAAATTAATTGAGGAAAAATTTAAAAACGATAAAAGAACAACGTATATATTCACATCCGACCATGGAATGACAGATCGTGGTTCTCATGGTGGAGGAGAAAAATATGAAACTGAAACTCCTATTGTCATCTGGGGTGCTGGTATATCCAATCAAACATACATAAGCTCATTAAATATCACACCACAAATAAATATAAATCAAGCCGATATAACACCATTGATGTCATCGTTAATCGGTACTGCAGTTCCTGTGAATAATGTAGGTGTTCTTCCATATTCGATTTTAAATGTTACAGACAATTTTTTATCAAAATCCCTACGAAATAATGCTTTTCAAATTGCAAATAATTTAAAATATTTTATAAAAATATTTAAAAAATCAAAAATTAAATTTCTAATCAAAGAATTTCCTAAATTGGATGATATTCGTTTAAATGAAATTGAAAAATTTATTGATAGTTCGATTCAAAATGAAAACTATGCAGGATCGGTAATGAAGATTAATTAATTTTTAAATTTTGTTTAAAATATATTTCTTTTAATATTTCAGATAGCTTTAAGTAAAAAATTAATTAAATTATCCATAGAAGGAATTGAATATTATCAATCATATTATCAAACTTCTCTTTTAACATCGATAGCAATGTCAATGGTAGCATGGTTGATATTTCTCCTTCAACATCTTTTAAGTTCAAAAAATGATACTCGGATTCATACAAAAAATATCGTTATTGGTGGAATTGTATCATTTCTGGCATTTACTGTAATCCTTCTTCAAAACATTTCTCTTAAAATGGGATGTTACTTCGTGCTACCAATTGTTTGTTGGTCGTTACTAGATTATGGAAAATTGGAAAAATTATTTCTAGAAAAATTTAACTTTATTTATTTAGGGGTTTTAATTATTTTAGCTATAATGATAGAGTTATTGGTAAGTTGTTGCATCTAATGACCTTCATTATTTGTTATCATTAATCTTTTTTAGGTTGTTTCGTTTTTCCATCGAACAATACTTACGTGTGTGTTACTAACGACTGCATTATTTCAAATAATTATTCTCTTTAAATCTAAAAACCAAATTAATAAAATAACATATTTGAAATGGATATTATCATCAATATTCCTTTCAATATTTCCAAGTTTACCTGTTATTGATAAAAATAACAATAATGTGTTTTTATTGACCATTGGTATCGGACTTTGGATTATAAAACAAATTCAAGAATTAAACACCAAAAATAATCAATTAAATTTATTTCTTTTTATTATTTTTTCTGTTAATTTAATGTTATCGATAAAAACGTTAAACGATAAAGAAGGATTAAGTTTAACAAATCAAATTGTGTCTTGGATATTTTTAGGTAAATTTAGGTATTGCTAGATAATGTTTTTTGTTTTTTAAATTCTTGAATTTTCAGTTATATCATTCCTGCTACCATTGACATCAAACACAGATATAAAAAATCGGATTTTTTCAATTGGAATTGGATTAGTGATTCCATATTCTTTGATGTCCTTAACATATGAACCTATATTTTTCATTGCATTATATTTAAACATGTGTTGTTGGTTAAAAGTTGAATATCTTTGTTACCATAAAGTAATAGATGACGATCAGGTAGTTGATGAAATGGAATAAGTTTGATCTTTAGAATTAATTTATTTTAATTGTTAGGAATTTCAAAGATGTGATTTTCTGGATAACTCAAATGAAACGCGTGGGGTTAGTTGGAATGATATAAGAAGAGGATATCTTATTGTATGTTTTTGTATAATTTTAATTCAACTGTGATGATACATTCATTCTTTTCTTTCCAGATTTTGTATATTTTGATTTCATTTTTTGGTACTGGTAATATAGCTTCAGTTAGTTCATTCGATCCAAATTGGGTACGGTGTTTAGTTACAACATTTTCTCCATTTTTAATGTCAGCTTTAATAATAATTAAACTGTTAGTTCCAATTATTCTCGTAACTTGTTTTCTTAAAGCAATTCGTATAATCACAGAAGTATGTAAAGCTTACCACAACCAAAATTAAATTAATTACATCATTTTCCTTTATTTCAGATATCACAACATAAATTATTTATTATACTTCTTATAATATGTGATACGATTTGTCTTAATTTCCTATTTCTGGTGACAAATAAGGGATCATGGTTAGAGATTGGAACATCCATATCACATTTTGTAATCATGGAAGTAACAGTTTTAGTTTTATTTTTAATTTATAGTTTAGTTAATTATTTGACAATGTTAAAAATTAATATTCCTAGGATAAATGATAAAAAATGTGATAATAATTTTGTATTACCAAAAACAAATTGTGATAATAGTTTTAAAAAGAAATAAACAAGTGAAGAAGAACGAACGAACTTTAAAGTGAAGCTAATTTGAAATTAATTTTGAATCATTTTGATATTGTTGGCACCACTTATATGACGAAAAACGTGAATGTTCATGAGCAACTAACGAATGACTGCTCATACACAACAAACTATAACATCAAAGCCAAACGACATTAATATCTGCGCTAGTATCTGCATTGAAAAATACGTCGCGAAATTCAAATCCAAGAAATGAAAAATTGTTGGATTGAGCTATAAAAACTAAAGGAAAGGAAACCACACAGTTACATACCAACAACATTACATTTACGAAACGAAAAAGGATTATAAATAAAAAAGAACTACTTTTTTTTATTAATTAGGTGGACATGTTTAGCACACTAAATATGAAATATTCATTATTCAGGCTCTTTGAATATCCAAAGATACCATGTCAACTATAAAGGAAGAAGACGAAGAAAATGGAAGGAATGTGGATATGGCAGTGTTTAAAACGCTCTTAATATCACTCCTTCACTCCATACTTTCGGAGCGAGTGTTTTAGTAGATCTCCTGGTCTTCTAAGGCTTAGCACAATATCAAAAATACCCGGGTAGTTGAAAAAAAATATACACTAAACTAGAGAAGTTTGGGTTTGCTTGGAGTGCACCGTGTGGGATTAATACATTTAAAATTCGTTTTGTTACGTTTTTGCTAAAAAGCTCTTATGAGTCCACTTCAAATAAATTGATGTTTAATTAGTGCAAAATACCATAACTTGTTTTTTAAAAGTGTTTATTTCATCTATAAGACCTATTAAAAAAAATCAAAAATGGGGCCAATAATCAATAAGGATAATTCCAATGCCTTAAGATCAACGACATATTATTATTGGCAATTATGTAACATTCTATTTCTCATATAAATTTGAGCTATCGTTATCAGATGGAGGGTAAATTCGCAATAATAATAATTCCACTTATTTTTGTCTATCAACATTGTGTATTCTCCATGATTATTTTTACCATTCCGTTAACTCGGTATGAATTGCATGAATTTACTTTTTACTGATATGTACTTTTCTTAATAAAATGTGTTGTGTAAAATGTACTATAGATGAAAAACGTGTTCTAGACAGAGTTGTGAAAACTTGACCATTTTTTTTAAAGTGCATAGTTTGAGCATAGGGGGCACCCCAACATGCATGAACAATGAAAATTCTGCCAATCCGATGTAACTTTGAAATTAAATTGCTCAAGAACGGCTATACCGATTTCATCAAACTTTTTTTTGTTTGATAGATGATTAATTAGTCGTTTGAAAAAAAATTAATTTATTGTTTTTATAATTGATTTTTAAATAAAAATATTAAAAAAACTTTTTTAAAGATGACGCTAGGGTCGAAGATCAATTGGAATTAAATTAATTTTTTTTCTGAAAATAGTTCTATCCTTACTCTAACATGTATCAAATTAACTCAGAGGAGTTAATTTTTGTTTTGTTAAAGTTTTGTTAAATTTTGTAGGAGAATGGGGAGGTTCATCTATGTTTGAGTTTTTCTGCGAAAATACGACCCAAAAGATCTGCCTTCTCTTTTGAATCATTATATGTATGATTGCTGGTTCATCTTTTGACTTTGTTCATCTTTGTTGTGATTGACATAACTATTGGTGGTGTTCTATCTTGATGCTCTAAGATAGTTTATTTGTTATTTAAAAGACACTTGTTATTTTTATACATTTATATTTATTATAATTATTAACAAAGAGATCAATATATTAATGGTTGTTTGTTTCTCACCATCTTTATAACAAGTAATGTGTATGATGACGTTTTAAGCTGGTCTCTACAACTTAACTAAATATAAAATAATAAAGGTGTGTTTACATGTTCATTACTATACAACACCTCCCTTTTTAATTCAATACTAAGGTACAGTAAGATTTATTATTGTTATTATTTATTTACTTATTAAATTTATTTATTTATTAAACTCAAATCATGTTGTAATCTTGAAACCGTATTGGAGGCTTAGAAATTCTTCCTGTTCTTGTTATATATCCCCTTTGTTCATTGTCAATCAAAGATGACTGACTATTTAAATTAATTTCTTCATGATCAGTATTATTCCTATTCTGTTGTCCCTCCGTTTCTTGATCACTGTTCAATGCCATGTCTGTTCTTCTTCTAAACTGAGGTGCATTCAATGACTTTCTTAAGTGTTTCTTATTTCTTCTAAGAATTCTGTTATTTTCATTTTTTATTATGTAAGACCTTGGAGCCTCATGTTTCCTTATTATTTTTGCTGGAATCCATCGTTTATCTTTTTGATATGTTATATTATCCCCAACATCAAAATTTTTTCTAATATGTGCTGTTTTATCATGCAATATTCTCATTTTATCTTGATTTATTTTAAGTTTCCCCTTAATGTCATTTTCCACTCTTGGCATTAATAAACTATTTTTTATAGTTACTTTAGTTCTAGTGATGCGACTCATCAAAATTTGAGCTGGTGAAACATTTAGATTTGCAACAGGATGATTTCGATATTCTAAAAGAGCATAGTGCAAATCTTTATTATCATCCATTGCTTTCTTTATTAAATTTTTCGCTATGTGAACTGCCTTTTCTGATTGTCCATTAGATCTAGCATAGCCTGGGCTAGATGTTTTAAGCTCAAATTGCCATTCTTTACTAAATTGTTCAAACTCTACCGATGAAAATGGCATGTTGTCTGCTATAACTATTTTGGGAATACCATGGGTACAAAAAACTTTCTTTAGGTTTTTAATAATCTCTGCTGTTTGTTTATTTTCCAAAGGAAGGATCTCAATCCATTTAGAATAATAGTCTACTACAACTAAGTAGTCCGTATTTCTAACAAACAATATATCGCAACCAATTTTCTCAAATGGCAAATCTGGTATTTCATGTGGAATGAGAGGTTCATTTCTATTTGTTGAAAGATATTTTTCACATATTTGACATCGTGCTACATATTCTTCTATGTCAGCATCCATACCAGGCCAATATAATATGTTCCTTGCCCTTGATTTAATCTTGGTCATGCCAATGTGACTTTCATGAAGTTTTTTGAGCATCTCTTTTCTGAGACTTCGAGGAACCATCACTCGCTCACCCAAGAAAACTAAACCTTCATCCACATAAATATCATTTTTAAATTTCCAATAAAACTTGAGTAAATCAGGAACCTTTCTTTTATCATTTGGCCAGCCTTTCTGATATATATCTATTAACGCACTTAATACATTATCTGCATTTGTCTTTAATTTGAACTGTTCTTTTCTTTCATCAGTCAAATTAATAGAATGCACTACTTCCGTAAATTCCTTAAATTCATCCGCTGGATTTCCTTTAAGATATGATCGTGATAAATGATCAGCTATGTGTAGCTCTTTGCCAGGTACATATTTTACTTTTATTTCATAGTTTATTATTTTTAATTTCATTCTTCTCAAGCGTGATGAATTAACTTTACAAATTTCGTTGTTAATTACTCCCACTAATGGTTTATGGTCTGTATTAACTTCAATCACTCTACCATAAATATAATGGTGGAACTTAATACATCCAAACACAATGGCGAGCATTTCCTTTTCTACCTGTGCATAGTTCGTCTCTGCGTCCGTTAAACTTCTGGACGCAAATGCTACAGGGTTTCGATTTTGTATCAAAACGCAACCAATTCCGTTTTTCGAAGCATCTGTTTGAATTACAATTTGTTTATTGACATCAAAAGGTTGTAATATTGGTGTGCTAGTTATTTTGTCTTTCAATTTTTGAAGCGTTTCTGTATGTATGTCCATCCATAAAAAGTCTACATTATGACGCAACAGCTGTCTTAAAGGTTGTGTCATTTCAGCCAAATTAGGTATGAAACTTCTCAAGTAGTTTATCATACCTAAATATCTTTGTAGCTCTTTTTTATTTTTAGGATGTTCCATTTCGGTTATTGCTTTCACTCTCTCTCTATCTGGACTAACTCCATGTTCATTAAAAATGTGACCCAGGAATTTTACTTCTTTCACTCTAAATTGTAATTTATTGATATTAAATTTTACGCCTACTTCTTTTGCTCTCTTAATGAAACTCATCAAGTTCATATCATGTTCTGATTCAGTTTTACCTGTTATGAGAATATCATCAATGTAGATAAATATACCATTTAAGTCTCCGAAACTTTTTTCATTCCTTTTTTGGAACTCTTCTGGAGCAATATTTAAACCAAATGGAAGTCTTAAAAATTTGTAGCAGCCAAAAGGCGTGCTAAACCCACACAGTTTGGATGATAATTTGGCCATCAAATCATCCAACGATGGAATTAAATAGTGTTCTTTTTTAATTGCCATATTTAAATCTCGTGGATCTAAACATAATCTCACTGTTCCATCGGGTTTTTCCACAACCACAAGATTACTTATCCAATCTATCGGTTCATCTAAAGGTTCTATTATTTCTAAGCTTACTAGTTTATCTAGCTGCTTTTTAACTTCTTCCCTAATTTTAATAGGTATTCTTCTCGGCGGCTTTGTAACAGAAGTCGTGTTATCTTTTAAATGTATTTCTAACTCATGTGGAAATTTACCTAAACCTTCAAAAATTTCCTTATTATTTTGAACAAAAGTTTGTTTCGTTCCAACTATGCTATGCACTCTTTGTATTAACCCCAGTCTATTACATGTTGTAAGTCCTAGTATTGGTGTTAAATTGGCATTAATCAACACAAATTCTTCTACTAAATTAATATTTTTATATTTAATTCTCAACAGAACTTTTCCAACCGGTTTAATTTCTGAACCTCCGTACGCTCTCAAAATTACATCATACTTTAAAATTTCATTATTATTTATCTCTAATTGTCTAAAAAAATTTAAAGGTAAAATATTGACATCAGAACCTGTGTCTAATTTCATATTACAATTCAATTTTTCAATCAATATAGTTTCATACCAACTATTCTGAAATTCTATATTTAAATTTGTATTTACAGTGTCAATGCAATAGTCGTCATGATTGTTCATGTCACATTCAATAACCTTGACATTTTTTGCTTTGCAACAATTAGTAAAATGATTTAAAATTTTGCATTTAAAACATCTATAGCCAAATGCCGGACATTTACCTTTTTCATGACTACCATTGCATTTTCTGCATAATTTAATTGAACTATTTAAATTTTGTAATTTGGAATTTTGTTCATTCCTATTGTAATTTCTATTTAAATTTCTATTATAATTTGTATATAAATTTTTATTTAAATTTCTATTGTTATTATTTGAATTAACATTTTGTGATTTATTATTTTTAGAAACAAAATTTGGAAAATTATTACCTGAATTTCTTTTAATAAAATTAACTTCATCCCCTTGTACTACCTTCATTTGACATTTAGTTATTTCACCTATTCTACACGTGTCTATCGTCTTCTGCATAGATGGATCACCCGCTTTAATCAGGGTTTCTTGAAGCTGAAGATCATTAATTCCAAACACAATACGATCACGTATCAATGCTTCTTCCTGTGTTCCAAATTCGCAAGTTTTGGCTAGCCTACGTACATCACTCAAAAATAGTTCAAATTTCTCTCCATCTTGTTGATGTCTTTTATAAAATATATGTCTTTCATATATGATGTTCTTTTTTGGTGTACAATGCGCCTCAAATGCAGCTACCACATCGTCATAGTTTTGTTGTTCTTCCTCATCGAGATCAAATGATTCAAACAATTCCAAAGCTTCTTCTCCAATAAGGTTTAAAAATATTGCCGCTCTCACATCAGTCTCTTTTTTGTCATTTCCAGTTGCCTTCATATATATTGTGAAGTTATTGTGAAATTTTTTCCAATTATCACTAATGCTACCATTTAATTTTAATATTGGAGGTAGCCTGTATGATACAGCCATTTTGTATTGTGAAAATTATTATCACAATTTTAGATGAATATTTAATATTTTATTAAAGTATTTTTTTTCACTCAAACTTCTTATTATAAGCAGTTTGCTTTGTTTTTATTATATTTTGTTTGTGGTTTATTACCAAATGTTTTTTAACTGAACACGTCGTCACGTTATTTTTCATCAACTTTTAGGTTAAGTTTTTGTAATCTGTATATATATTAATGATCCGATTATCTGGTTTCTTAGATCAACTGCGCCATGTTCTATCTTGATGCTCTAAGATAGTTTATTTGTTATTTAAAAGACACTTGTTATTTTTATACATTTATATTTATTATAATTATTAACAAAGAGATCAATATATTAATGGTTGTTTGTTTCTCACCATCTTTATAACAAGTAATGTGTATGATGACGTTTTAAGCTGGTCTCTACAACTTAACTAAATATAAAATAATAAAGGTGTGTTTACATGTTCATTACTATACAACAGGTGGTGTTGCAGATTTTTGGATAAGGGAGTTATGGAATGCAATTTGTGACAGCCTACAATCAACATTTGTTCCACAGGACTGGTTTTGGAAGAAAACAACTAAATTAATGTAAGCCTTTTGTATTTTGATTTATATAAATTTTGTTAATTTATTTTTTTTTGTTCTGTTAAATTATTTTCGAAATGGTATTCTTATACAGTTTTTTAAATTTATCTGTGATAAAAAAGAGATAAAAGTCCAAATCTCTACAGATTTCTTCCGAAAGAGTTTTGCAGTTTTCTTGACGGTGTTCGTAACAAGCAAATTTTTTTTGGCAAAAACTTGATTTTTTAATTGGCTTACCAAAAATTCTTTGTTTGTATGAGGATCATGAAATAACTTCTAAAAAACAAAAATTTTGTAAATTTTATATAAACAAAACCAAACGGCATAAAATGCTCACAGCACCGCCATACTTTCCTTCAGTTTTGAAACAAGGACACAAAAACACAGCCAAGGAACTTATTTCTAATTTTTCTGGTTTGGAAGGTTTTTCACCAAACCAACCTACGATAAACTTTCCAAGTATTCTTACAAGAAGCCTTCTGTTTTTGTCGCTTAGAGTCAAGTCATGAGTAGAGTCATGAAAATCATTTCATTAAAATTTTGGAAAATAATTTTCCCTCCGTTTTCTTCAATATATTTTTAAGACCTGTGATAACAGTTATATAGTTTTGTCATATTCAATGGCATGTATTTATAATAATCTTACCTCATGTGTTACCGGCTTTTTCTGCTGGTTTATTATACTTTCAGACTCTACATTTTCTTTACTTGAGCAATAAATTAACTCAAACGAAGCACTAAAATTGTATTGTGCAATTAACTGCACAATAACTTCTGTTGGAATTACTGTTTTTTCGTATCTTCGAAATGATGAAAAACGTCTGACTGCTTACACTATAATATTAAAGAAATTATCATTTGTAATGGATAGCCTGGAAGAATGCTTGAACACGGTGTATTATAGCCTCTGATTCTTTAGTGTCATTTGTGATTACCATAAGTAGCTTGTAATAGTTTTTTTTAACCATCATTAACAGACACATTTTTCGTATAGTCTCAGATTCATTAGTTGTCAATTTTTTTATTAACATGTACAGCTCGTAATGGTTTCCCATCCATTTACCTTCAATAGTCATATTTCTATAGTCCCCGAAACCCATAGTTTCCTTATTTGTCCTGAAACTTACTTAAATTTTCAATAGCTGGACAAACGTATTTGAGAGAAAATTGAACAAATTACACTAGTTTTATATGTTAATTAATATAATATAATATTAATTAATTTGAACTAATTAAAAATTTTTCCTTAAATATTATCTATATAAATAATAAAATTTAATCTTACAACCCCCTAAAATTGACGCGCGCTACGTTTCCATTCGATTATTTTCAATATACTACTTGAATTTGAATTTTCTAAACACCAACCGTAATTAAACAATGAAGTTTTCAAACCTCATAACAGCTGTGCGTATTTTTTCCAATCGTCAACATACAAAGAATTACTATCTTGCTTTGTTAAAATATCCGATTTATCTTTGTATGAATGTAATATTTTGCTTCAAACAATCTTTCCGTTATTGAACTGAACTTCACTGTACTGATATAGTAGATTGTATTTTCGTAATACCTAAACATCATAACCTCGATCGAACTTGCATTTAATTCATTTTAAATTCAATGATAAATGTTATTGATGTATCGGAAATGCTTGTATCACAAAATTATTTTTTTTTGGGCAATAATATCAAATAACAAACAGTTTTGTGTAACTATAAAAAATTCCCAACTTAATGTAAATTAATTGTCCTACATCTAAAACCCTGTTTTTTTTCGATACTGAAAATTTTGGCTATATAATAAGCCACTGTAAAAATATTTGGTCTCTTGTGCATAGGGCTTCCAGTCGTCCCGATTTCAGCGGGATTGTCCCGCCGTACAAGTTTTGTCCCGGCGTCCCGCTTTAGCACCAAAAAATCCCGCCCAACACCAATCTACCAAACTTTATAAAAAAAATCCTGCGGTGTATTTATATATTACTTGCAGCCTGTCGCGGTTGAATAATTTTCTGATGGTTGTGTTTCAAACTAAACGATAAACTACAAAATGCAAATACAAACTACATTTTTATGAAAACCGCTCAGCGACAACGCTATAATTTTGTGAGCAAAGTATGATTTACATATACATATTCTAATTTGACATCCGATGTATTTTGTAGTATGTCGCTATAATTTTGTTTGACAATTATTATTAATTAATTAGTTTTATTGAAATTGAAAAAAAGAAACAAAGTAAATCTTACATTTTACTAAATGACGTTTTTTTTAGTAATGCCTATGGGTAAGAAATGGACATCAGAAATTTGTTTACTAACTAACCAAAACCGAGCAAGAAATCAACAGTTGGAGGATTTGGAAATTGTAGAAGGAGTAGTAGCAGACAATGATGATAATGAAAATTGTCAAGAAGATATTTAGTTGGTGAAGATGATGCTGTTGGTGTATCCGTATCCGATATTAACGAAGAAAGTGCTGCATATTCAACAGTTAAGAAGCATAAACTATCAAAGCGGCATGTAAAGTTTAATCAAAATTGTAGCAAGAACTTTGATTGACTTTTAACTGGCCCAACATAAAATGACATAACTAAAAATGACAAAACATGCTAAGTCTCAATTCTCAACGGCATCTTAGAAATTTTAAAGCAAGTTTGTCTAAAAAAAACATAATTTATACCAGCAAATAGTACCATTGGCCAAATAAATGTCTTTGTAGCTGTGACGGGATTTGCGTATCATTCTGTAATGCATTCTCAGTCTTATGTGGCTACCGGCTATTATTTTCTTCATTATTTAAAGATTAAACCATTAGGTTGAATTCCACCATTAGCTAACGGTAGCTGCGGTAAGGAAAAATTATTTCTAAAGTTTTAGGTCCTGGTTACAACTCCTATTCTATTGGATAATATTAACAAATCTTTATATTTTTCTACAAGCATTAGCGCGTCTAAGGAATTTTTGTGAATAAAGGGAACGTAAAAACATTTCCCTTAATTATTATGTTTTTCGATTAAATATTGGTACAAAAAGCGGTTTGTTGGCATTTTATATTTTGGAAAACCTTAAATCAGTTAATATAACTGAATCGCAGCGATTATTTTAACAATCTTTTTATTATTTAAAAACCAAAGTGTAATGACAGAACTAGAAAAAACTTATAGTGAATTCTTATATATAATGAATTCTGTTCAACTGTAACGAACAAATTTCAGTACAGTTCTAACACCGAATTATTTTTTTTGTATTGAAATTCAATCCAAAAAAAATACAAAATTCGATAATTCGGCGTTGGAACTTGTTGTTCACTATGATAAAAATATTATTCCAATTGGCTACCGTAAAAAAGGTATTTAATCTTTTAAAAAAATTGATGTAATTAATTCAATGAATTATTTGTGATATTACATCACTCCGATGGAAATAATCCCATCATGAATAATAAGACTGAATCTAACAAAATATGGTGTGCAATTCATGAAAATTTTTTTGCTATCCACAAAATTGTCGATCGATCTAGTTTCGAACCGATAAGAACTTTTTATTACACTTTAAAAAAGTATATCATTCTCATCAGGGCTAGCCGACTAGATACACTACCAAAAAAATTTTTCGCTATATAAACCTAAAATAGGTCACTACTCTGGCGAAGTATAAGAAACCAAAAAACTTTCATAAACATATGTTTATTAGATTCAGGTTTAGTCAATTTGTTTCTCTAGTTGATCACTATTGTTGTTATACTCTAACCAAGTTAGAATTGGATAACAAACTTGTATCGGTAAGAAGAAGATGACCATCTTCACTTGTGTCTATCGACACATTATCTACAATTAATTCAATGAATTATTTGTGATATTACATCACTCCGATGGAAATAATCCCATCATGAATAATAAGACTGAATCTAACAAAATATGGTGTGCAATTCATGAAAATGTTTTTGCTATCCACAATTGTCGATCGATCTAGTTTCGAACCGATAAGAACTTTTTATTATACTTTAAAAAAGTATATCATTCTCATCAGGGCTAGCCGACTAGATACACTACCAAAAAAATTTGTCGCTTTATAAACCTAAAATAGGTCACTACTCTAGCGAAGTATAAAAAACCAAAAAACTTTCATAAAATATGTTTATTAGATTCAGGTTTAGTCAATTTGTTTTAACAACAATAGTGATCAACTAGAGAAACAAATTGACTAAACCTGAATCTAATAAACATATGTTTATGAAAGTTTTTTGGTTTCTTATACTTCGCTAGAGTAGTGACCTATTTTAGGTTTATATAGCGAAAAATTTTTTTGGTAGTGTAGTCGGCTAGCCCTGATGAGAATGATATACTTTTTTAAAGTGTAATAAAAATTTCTTATCGGTTCGAAACTAGATCGATCGACAATTTTGTGGATAGCAAAAAAATTTTCATGAATTGCACACCATATTTTGTTAGATTCAGTCTTATTATTCATGATGGGATTATTTCCATCGGAGTGATGTAATATCACAAATAATTCATTGAATTAATTATTTACAAGTTGTATTTTATTTAGTTCTACTTCTACGAATGATTTAACTGGTATTGGTACAATTTATTACCTTTTTTGGACTTCAACGCATACGGCAACAATTACCTTTCAACGTATTGCTCCACAATCATTGATACGAATTATTACCGTTCTATTTCAACGAAGAATTTAACTAATATTGGTACAATTTATTACATATTATTTTTTGGATTTCAACGCATACGTCGACAATTACCTTTTCCCGTATTGCTTCACCATCATTGATACGAATTATTACCGTTCGATTTCAACAAATAATTTGACTAGTATTGGTACAATTTATTACATTTTGTTTGATTTCAACGCATCCTGCCACCATTACATGTCAACGTATTCGGCTGTAATTGCTATAATTGTTACCATACTCACCTGTGATTATAAATGGATTCGGCGCTTATGTTCGCAACCAGATACAACGTTTCTACTTATCATTTTGATTCAACAACATTATCATTTAACGTTTCTACTTAACTTTTTATTCAACATAATTATCCAACGATTGCAAGTTTAATTAACGTTTTTACTTATCATTGTATTCAACGTTTATAAATACCAAATTATTCAGCGCTGTTGATTGCCAGTTTATTGAACGATTCTACTTAACATTTTATACAACGTTTATAAGTACAACTTTATACAACCTTTTTGCTATTCAAATATCTTCGTGAATTATCCAACTTGACCAACGTGCTGATGGAAGGCTGATACAATCAGGATGGGAGGTCGGGATTTAATCATGGGGTGAGTACACTTATTTTGTTTAAATTTTTTTGTTTACCGTAGGAGTGTAAATGTGTGTGAAAAGACGTGTCAGTGATTGAATGGGGGCGTGTTAGTCGTCGAATGTGTGGGTGAATGTGTGAAGCGTGAGCGTGTGGGCGTCTGAGAGTGAATGTAGGGGTTGGGCGTGTTGATCGTGGGTCTTTCGCACTTGGGGTCGCCAGAGTCTCCATTTTTCCACTTGTATTTCTTTCCATTTCTGCAAATTCTCGTAAATAGCGTACATTTCTGTATTTGTGCTGAAGTAGCAGGGTTTCTTTATCGTTCCCATGGGCTCAAGCTAGCTTGGGGCAAGAAAATAAATCTCGCTAGGTACGCTTCCTGCAATGCCATTCTCATTGGTTCGCCATTGAGAAAGCACTTCATTACACATTGGTTTTACTTAACAAATATAGTATATGTACTTGGGCATACATTTATTTTAGTATAACGTAAACTATATCAACCAACTCCATTTTTTTAATAAAATAATATACCTATAATTAGGGAAACAAGCCATCACTTATTTAAATTACTAACAATGGCTAAATTTTGTAACTGTGAAGCGGTAAAATGATGATATGTCTTACACTTCACCGCAAAAAGCGGTTTAACTACATAGATGATAAAATACCTTTTTACGATTGCAACATATCACTTCGCTGCTTCACGGTTCTAGAATTCAGCTGCAGATAGCCGTAAGAACACTTATAAAATAAAAGCAGTTTGAACAGATACCGGATTGCAACAAATCTTCAAATTCAAAGTATTCACCTTGGCTAATAAATATTTTTTTAAATTATATTATGCTAAAAGATTAAACTACTTTTGTTTAAAAATGAAATTAAATCTATAAAGTAAACCAAAAGTTTAAAAACAAAACTAAAAACTTTTCTAGATAATTTGGTTTAATATTTTAGTTTAAACTTAAACCATCGATTAAAACTCAAAGTTTTAAAAATAAACCGAAAATTTTCACCGTAATAACCGAATTGGATTCGGGTATTACTAATATACATACTATTAACAAGATCTAATGAATTTTTTTACAGCGTATGAGGATGAGAAATGTGTGTGGTGTAGTGAAGAGCTGCTTCGTTGACGAATCAACGAAGTGGCATAGCAGGTCGCGCACCTGGATGAGATTTATTTAGCCCCAACCTAGCTTCAGCCTATGGGGTCGAGATAGAAATCCTGCTGCTCCATCACAAATAACAGTGTTGTACGCGTATTTCGAGACCAAATAAACTGATAGAAAAAAAACACAAGTGAAATGAGTAGACTCTGGCGACCCCCTTATGTGAAAGAACCACGATCACCACGTCCAACCCCTACCATTCACAGCACATATTCACACTCTCTCACACCTCATACACTCACAAACACACACATATACCCAGACACACACACAACGGTCGATTATTCATATAAATGCATAACTTTTCATCAACAGTCCGATTATTCTTTTCAATAATGCCATATATGTTACTAATGAGAGATTATAAACAACTAATTTGATTTGTTGAAGTATAACCCATAAATATGAAGTAGTTTATGTAAATAGAGGTGAAAATATGAGTTAAAATTTTATTTGTAGAGTTAGCTTCGCACAGTTTAGCCCAAAACAAAAAAAAACGGTTGGCCTCGCGATGTTCATGCTAACGATGGGAACCACATCATCAAAGCTATGTCGATTCTATTTTTAAATTCATTTGTCAGCTTATAAAAATGAAAATCATGCTCGGATAAAGTATAACAAATCGTATATGGAACCAGAAATATTGTAAATATAATAACAATATTATAGATTGCTCTTATATGTTTCACTTCTTGCATATCCGGCAACATTGAGTCCCTTTCAATGAACTGACGATCGACCAATTTACGTTCAACAACCGACTTCTTTAATTTATCCCGTTTGTTATTCTTGATTTCATTTTCACTATTAATCGCTTTATAATTCGCATCGAATAAAATTAATTTAGCTAAGCCCGTCGTTTCGGGTTTATCACATAATTTTTGACTGTTTATGTTTAATTTTGCTCATAAATTATTGACATTTTTTTTTGTATAAGCTGCATTTTTTCCGTTAAACTTCCATTATCATTATTTGTGCTGTCAGGAACCTTGTAACGGAAATAACTTAATCCTGTTATCCACTTAAAACACATATTAAATCTCACCATTAGTTATCATTTCCTTTTTTGTCCTTCATATTTTCCAACAATAGATTATTGCTAATAAATGGCTAAATCACATAAAATAATGCACTAATGAAAATTTAAATAAAAAAAAACATATAAATATTATGTGTCTACTCCTACCATGCCAATTTACAACCTGTAGATTTATTTTTTTATTTTTTTTTTTTTAAATAAAATGTGTTGTGTAATAGGGTTTAGAATATGTGTCACAACAACACATGAATACCTTTTAAGACCTAGGTCTAGACCTGGATCCCACAACAACTGGCGTTCTAAGGTGTAGATTAACGCTTTTCATCATCGCTCAAAGAAGTCTCTCTGCGATCTGCCAGTATGACAGCGCGGGATCTTTAGCGTTTCACCGGTTGCGGCAGCCGATTGCCGAGTGGAACGGGGGTAAGAATAAGTTTGAGGCATGATGCCGCTGATTTCATCTGAGCACTGCTGATGACGATATTTGTAAACAACAACGAGGTCAGCAACAGTGCGACGATGTTGTAGGGAATCAAGTTTTGATGTCAAAGTTCGATCACCCACAATTCGTATAGCCCGCTTTTGAACAGAGTCCAAGAGGGCCAAGATGGAAACAGAGGCAGCACCCCAAACTTGACAACAGTACTCCATATAGGGACGAATATAGGACTTATAAACATGGAGCAATTGGTATGGAGTGAAAAATTTTTTGCATCTATTTAGGAGGCCGAGATTTTTACACGCGCTTTTTGCCATCGCCATTACATGATCGTTCCAGAGTAGGTCATTTGAAACTGTGACACCCAATAAACGAATGTTTTTACATTCACCTATTGGTTCATCACACATACTAAATAAAATTTCTTTGGGGAACTCGGTCTTTAATCTGGAAACAATCAACAGCTGTGTTTTGGTAGAGTTGAAATTGACAAGGTTTTGGTCACCCCAGTCGGCGACTTTATTCAGGTCTTTGTTCACGTTTATGGCAGCGTCTCTCCGGGCAGGATTAATTCGTTCGTGCATTTTACCTTTTGAAGGAAGGGGCTCGAACGACTTGTGCAGAGTACTATCATCTGCAAAACTATTTATTGGGTTGCTGGTGATTTTCAACAATTTGTTGATATAAATCAAAAATAGGGTTGGGGACAATACTGAGCCTTGGGGTACACCAGCGTTAATTATTTTAAACTCAGAAGAAAATCCGTCTAAAAATTAAAAACGAAAAGAAACAATAATCAAAGCTTTAATTATAGGTTCATTCACCCACACATACACATCCCGTGCATACACGCACATGTACCCGCACTCACGCACCCATTCATACATGCATACACACCGTCACATATATATTAAAAATGACTCACTCTATAGCTTGTCCAGATCCCACTCTCGTAGTTCAATTTAGTCGCTCATCCCCATCCAGTTCATAGATTGGTAAGTTCAGCAATCTGGATCACGACGCCGTTGTAAAAATTGTTACAATCCAACTGGCTGATGATAGCAGTGATTTTCTTCTTTTCCTTTCTTGCCGGAAATGTATCGCAATACTCAGCAGGTATGCTGATGACAACGTGTAACCACACCAAAAAAAATGGCTACCCCGTAAATATATCTAGATAGTCGACACACGGGATGCAATCGTAGTATGCGGTAAGGTATCTGATGTTAATTGTAATTTACCTTCCCGACTTATGGGAGGGCCTGTGCACCCCAATGCAAGGGTTAACACAGAGATATCACAAAGATTCGGGTGTAGATATAAGTATTACTGCATTATCACATCTCTTTGAAACATTATCTCAACAAGCAATTCATAAATTTATTTCAGACTTTTATTAGGTAACAGTTTTTTTTGGTTAAATTTTGTTTTATTTTTTACATATATTGGTAACTTAAAATACCCCAGAGTTTAAATAATTTTTTTTGTTAAGATTACAACTATCATTTATCACAGCTCAAAAAAATGCAGCTATTATCACAGCTTTCCACATTATTTTTACAAAAAAATACAATTAATATTTACCGTTATATTTTAATTTAGACTATGGTTTAGTTTCATCGATTTTTATTTAATATTATTATTAAGTAAAATATTACACAAAAAAAAAAAATTCCACGTATAGACGTCAATCAAAGCAAAAACCAAAAACGGCTGCTATTATCACAGTTTTTCAACATTAGTTTCACAAAAATATTACAATTAATATTTACCATTATTTTACAATTTATTCTATGGTGTCGTATTTTTGGTTATTTTATTATCATTAAATGAAATATTACACAACAATAAAATTCCAATAAAAAACAGCTGTCACCTGTTAGACATCCAGTCGAATAAGAAGCCATTTGTTTTTAAATTAACTAATAAACGCGGCACAAACATATAAATTTTTTTTAAATTTTACTAATTGAATTGGAAACTAAATAAAAAAATTGACTAATTGCACTAGTTAAATAATAAATTGAACTTAAGTAAAAATTCACTACTGAAATTAATAATCAAAACGTGAATTCAGTAAAAGAAATCCATTTTTGCCGATATTCACGAGAGAATTGACAAGACATCAGAGGGTCTCTATATCTTTAACCACGTATTTATAGTTCAAGTCCCGCCGCCTGCAAACAATAACAAATCGATAAACACAATAAGTTGTTTATTGGATATTCTCTTTCTTCAAATATGTGTACCCACTAAAGAGTCTTCACTATTAACTTGTACTAAATTTGGAAAGGAAATATAAACAGAAATATTTATTACAAAATGATTGTAGGAAATTACATTTTATAAAATGAAGCAAAAGCAACTCCAAAAGTTCATGACATTACAATAACCGAGAAGTAATTTATTGATTGATTCTTCCTTTTTTTTGGAAAATATAGCGATTTCAAATTAAGGAAATTTTACAACTGTTTATGACTAATTTTAAACGGAAACCATTGTAGATGACGATTACGGATTGAGTATAAGAAACTATGTTTAAAAGATAAACGTAAATAACTATGAAAGTCTCTGTCAATGTAAATGTAATGCGCGTGGGAAAGTGGTTCGACTTTCAATTACGAAGTTTGAATTACCACTTCATTACAATGGTTCGATGAATAAAATCATGAATTTCTTACATAATTTACAGACGGGACCATTGCAGTAAGAAACGATTGGTCTAATGGGTATATTATCTTTATGAATCCTAAATAAGCCTTACAAATTTGGAGCCATACAATTCATAATAATATGCTGCCAACCATAGTTTTGAAATACGATCTGACAAGTTCTAATGCACTGACTTACGGCTAGCTCAAATGATAAAATCTGTCATTTTCGAATTGTAATCCGATCTATTAGGAATAGCAATGGTATTGCCTTTATCAGTTTTGCAAACGATTAGATCATCCATCCTGCACAGTTTTGAGAAAAATTATTACAAGCAACACTCACTTGTTCTTTGAGAACTAAATCACAAGGTAATTTGAATTATTTCGCCTCTTCGGAAAGTGCTGCATTCAAGTCCACGACTAGTTCTAGGTTGTTAATGTTTATTTAACGATGAGAAATTTATTCCCGTGCTCTTCTTGCCTGGTAAATGTTAATTCGGTAATGTTTTTAAGACATATATAAAAGATCTGTTTCGTTTCGTTCCTGTTATTTTGGAATGGGTCTGATTTTGGTTACTCAATTAATTTGTTCAATTTGGCAGTTTGTTTCGGATATTGTTATGGTGTTAAAAAGATACCTGTAACAACAATACGCATTTTAGTTTGGAGTACAAAATTTCTCCCAAAGGGCATTGCCGGTTTAGATACCTTCTTTGATTTACATACTGTTAATTCAATCAAATATTGATTAGATGTATTCCTTCGATTGTCTCGATAATTTTCAAGGTTTTTGGTTATATTTTCAAAATACGGCATCATGTAAATACATAAACTATTTTTTGCTTCTACATATTTACATTTGTACAATACAATCAGTCAACTTATATTGGATTAAATTGAAGCTGTAATATTTGCTTTAATATATATAGAAATAATATATGTTTACATTCGACAAAGAAAATCTGAAGTATGAATAAGTTATTCGAATTTATTTATTTAAAATTATTAATGAATTATAAATTTATTTATAATAATTTTAAATGTTTTAGTCGTATTGGTTTTCTTAATATCAAATATAAAAATAAATTAAGATATAATGAATATGAATAGCTTACTTGTGTCTCCATTAGTTGGTTATTAAACAAAATTGTATTTTATTATAAAGAAATTCATTTCTTCTTCAAATAATATACAAAAAAAACTTTTTTTTAAATTATTCACAAGACAACACGTTTCATGAATCATAATTTTATATTGTTGGCGTAGATGAAATTCAAACGTTAGCATAAAATTAAAATAATAGATTTACGAAACTATTCTTCTACTTAATTTCAATTTTAAAATTTACTTTAATTTCCTTACGTTTACTTAGAATAAAAAAAATGTTTAACCGGAATATACCGGAAATATAATTATACAAAATAGGAAAGAAAATAATTATAATTATTTTTTGATTAAATGTGTTTTTGATTTAAGTACGTGTGCAGTTGATTGGTTTAAATATTTTCAAATTTTAAAATTCTTGAAAATTGTGCTGGTAATTAATTATAATTATATATACGATAATGGATCGGTTTTAGGATCGGGAGTTTTTGGGAGCAATAGCTAGTGATTAGGCTAGCGGTTATTTGTATAGAACTTAAACAAAGTTTATAAACTAAGCTTATCTATTTCTCAACTTGTTCGGTTTGATGCAGTGAAAAGTTTTCTGCATAACTTTCATTTCCTTGGTGCTTTTTTTGAAATTAAAACAAAACATTTCTTTAATTTCACTTTCACTGTTATGACGCATAACTGACGGTTTTTGTGTTAGTTGAGAAAAAAGAACCTTGAATTTGGTTCGGTTTGACAGTTACAAAAAAAAATTCAATACACTGGTCCTTTCTCTGTCATCAACCACGAAGAAAACATTCAAACAGTATTAAGCCATAGTTCACAATGAAATATGGGACACGAAACTACAAGAGAAAGCAAAAGGCAAATAAATTAAAATTATTGACTAATATACAAACAGATCGACAACACAGGAATTTTGACGGCACTTCGAGGAAATGGATTCTCCATTGCCAGAATTTTCACGTAAATTTTTATCGTTTCTTTGTTCGTTGGGAAGGGGGATACTGTGACATCCCAACATCGCAGCCTTTTTTAATATTTTGTAAATATAAATTCTTCTTGTACCATATAGTCCATTCTCAAGCCAGAGGAGGGCATATAAATTGATAAAGTTATGCTCAGTTAAGCTCTTTCTTTCTGTTTTTAAAACCACATTCATTGTACAAGCTCTTGAATGACTCACAATTTTGTAAATGCCACCCAATTTTTTCATTGGAAAATTTTAATTCATGCACAAGCTTGTCAATAAATTTTGGACTAAATTATAAATTCAAAAAAATATTAATAATACGGCTTGCCAATCAATTCAAAATAATTATAATTAAAATTTTAAATTTTAATTTAATGTTTTTCTTTCCAAATAAAATAATAAATATAAAATATTCATCCATATTTGAATATTTAAATTAAAAACAAACAATTTTACTTGACAACAACGGATATTTTAATGGACACGTTTTAAAATTTTTTGGATAGGTTATAATTGTTATTATTATTGTTATTTCCAAGATAAAATATCTGTCATTTCAATTAAATTAAAAAAAAAAATAAAACTTTACCTTTTATGTTAGAAAGACAAAATATTCTTGTACCTATACACAATTGAACGGAAATTGACAAACAAATGAAGAAAATAGTGCGTGATAAAAATATTAAGGATGAAAAATATAGTTTTAAAATACTTAAATATTAAAAAGTGTTTTGTATAGAATTTTAATTTAAAAAAAATTTTGTTTTGTTTGAGTAATTAAATTTATTTATTTTTATTTTAAAATTTGTTGAATAATATGTTTAGTTTGTGTTTTAATTCTTGATTTAAGGATGATCTAATTCTTTATTTAGTTAATGCAACAAATATATTTGGGTGTTAGGGCTTCGAATTTTAAATTATAACAAAAGACTTGTTCTATGCGACGAACCTTTTTTTCTGTTAACGTTCAAAATACGAATAATAAAACTGCGTGCTTTATTATGTTTCCTAAATGCGTTTAAAATTATTAAGTCATCCAAAAAAAGTAATCTACACGACCTAATTCTCCTTAAAGTAAAAGACTTGAGGTAAGCAACGAACCTGTTTTTATGAAAAATTATGATTATAGAAGCTATCAATGAAAGACTTTGAAAAATGAAAGCTTAGTTATTCTTATAATTATGTTGTTGTTGTTTAGCTTATCTGCCTAAATATAAGCAATTAACAGTTTTCACTAGGCGCTAAACGATTAAATTACTTCCATCTATTTAATTTCATTTAAATTAAAATGTAACAAATATCGCAATGAATGAGTTATTCATAAAATTTTTTTGTTAAAACAACATTATTGACGATTTTCTGTTTCTTTGGTGTAAATCGTGAAATCCTAATCATAACTAGAATACATATTATGTTTTACAATATATATATATATATTATTTACATTAATTATTAGCGTTTATATACTAAAATCAATTTTTTTCTTGTTAAAAATATTTTTCTCATGTTGTAAAATAAATTGCTTGTTTCTTAATCATCATGAATAATTTTTAGAATTTAAGAATACTAAGTAGATTTAAAATAACGATTATGTTCTGGTTTTGATAGTTATGAACAGATTTCTTATTAGAAACTGACAATGAGCTTCGTTGTTTCGTTGTTTCATTGTTTAAATTTGTTTTTCCAAAAGGGCTTTGCTTGTTTTTTGATGCAGAATTTATTTTTGGGATATTAGTATTCACTAATGCCGGGAAAAAAATTATCGAACCTTATCAATATATCGATCGGTAGTTATTGATTTTATCAAGTTTTTTTATATCGATATTTTTTAACACATTTTTGAATCACTTTTCTCCTAAAATATTATTGAACTTGTCCTTAAAAAGGGGAATTTATATCTGACAAAAATGCTTTAGCCAGAACCCCTGAGCAGACAATTTACAAATTATAATTCAAAATTTATCAAACATTATTATGTATTATGCTACTGCTACTAGGGCTGAACGATATTAAAAAAGTTATAAAAAATATCGATATTAAAAAAAAATATGGATAAAGCCGAAGCCTTAAAATCGATAAATATCGATATGCATCGAAATATTCCCGTAAGTATCGATATCGCAATATTTACCACCAATATATCGATAAATCGATACTTATCGATACATATCGATACTTATCCATACATATCGATACTTATCGATATGTCAATATTTATCTAAATTTCGGCATTTGTCGATATGTCGGTTTTATTGAAATTTTTTTGATATCGATATTTTTGATACCTCTTTTAATATCGCCCAGCCCAGTTAAATATAATAAATTCTAAAACATTGGAAACTATCTGATTAAAATTGAAATTTTTTCGATAGAAAGTATATTTCTTAAAATAAGAAGGCAGTCTTGAGGACTGCTGACAGAAGTGAAAACTTAAAACTGTGAAATAGCTGTGAAATAGCTGTGCTAAATACATTCCACACTGTTATTAACTGAGAAAAACATCAAATTCAATAAAAAAAACAAATTATAAATCAAAAAAATGAGAATAAGAAATAAGAAAATAACAAATGATTACAATTTATCTCAATCTCTTTTAATATTCAATATTTATTTAACGTAACGATGACTCGAATATATAACTTTTTCCCCATACAAAATTGCACAACGCGCTCAAAGAAGTTTTCACTTCAAAAATAGTACAACAATCACCAACTGAAAATAGAAAAAAAGAAAACAACAACAAATATATAAAACCAGAAAAGCCACAAAACGTTTCATTTAAAAACTGAATAAAATTTTGAAATGTCGTAAAAATCCCCTGAATGCATTCTAAATTTTACTTCGCATTGACGTCATACTGTAAAAGACAATAGCAATAACCTTAAGAAACTACACTATCAATAAATTTAAATACCGTAAATTGTCTGCAGTCTGAAACTGTGTTTAAATCAATCTTTTGTGATGAAGATGTTAACTCATATTAAAAGAGAAATAAATGCTCAAATAGTAGTTTTTATTTTCCTTATTTTATTTCACGGGCATGAAATTATGGAAAATAATGATGGGAAAACCAATATTTTATTAGTTTTAGCACTGCCTGCCAAAAAATAATTAATTTTGTTGTTAATATAGAAATGATAATAATTTAAACGAAACGGAAAAACACAGTAGCAATAACTTCAAAAAACTGCATTATCGATAAATTTTAAATTCGTTAAAAGATATTTTTATGATTTTTATGAATTCATGAATAAAAAAACAATAATTTTAATGGTATTTAATAAACATTAAAAAAAAACAATTAAAAAATATACCACTTCAGGAATTGAACGCTCGACCTATAGAACCTCAGTCGATCGCGATATCCATATTGCAATTTGAAACGTTACGACCGGATAGGGGTATTTTATATATCATACATTTATTTAGCGTGAAGATGATTCAAATATCTAAATTTTTCCCCATACAAAATCGCACAACGCGCCTAAAGAAATTTTCACTTCAAAAAATCCCAAAGCACATTTTGCGCGAATCAATCGATTCTATAAACTCAATTTAGACGGTGTTCGTTCTCGGTGTACTTTTATCTAATGAACAACAAGATCGTCTGAATTAGTGTATCCTTTGATTGGAATTGAGACTGGGTTCTCTAAGGTATATTCAATCTAACTAAATCTAGCTATCATGAATATTCCTGTACCGATAATTATTGTTAATAATTTCTGCCAAAATAATAATGATGACTCCTTTTCATAAACAATATAAGCAGATCATGTTGAGCCAGCAAATGCAACATCTCATAGTGGATAATCAGTGATTAATCAAAATTTTGGTCTGCCCATTTTTAGCTGGCTTTTGCTGTCAAACCCACATCATCGAACCGTTGCAAGTCAAGCTTATGTGAAATGAATAATCAACACATGTTTAGAAAAAATTTAACCCAACCATTGTAACGCTTCACTCCCTTTGAATACTATAACAAAACTTGTCAGTTCCTCTGACAAACACGCCGTATTCTTGTAATAGGCGTATAGCTGAAACTAGTACAACTTCAGCCCAATAGATTAAAATTTGTAAAACTAGGGAGCTTGAAAAAGGCTCAAACCAAACCCAGAAATAAGATTCTCATTCTTTTCAATTAAACTAGTCCAACATTGCCCATAATGATAAATGAAAAACATTACATGTGAGGATGATTTATTAGGAGAAGCATATGGTTATAAAATCTACGCGCTTCTAGCTAGTTACTATCAATCTTTTGAGCAAAGATTTGTTTGCACCATGCGTGATAATAGGTGGCACAGATACCATATAATAGAGTGAAAAATCAATCGTGTGATGCTCAGAGCATCGAAAAAAGCATGTATTGAGCGATATCATTTTTGTTCATTTCCTTAAACTTGCTGATTTTATATGAAAATAAAAAGCTGTAAATGTATTTTGCCTTATATTTTAGCAGTCTGAAACCAATTTCCTTTTGAAAGGAAAAAGAAAAGGAAGATGATCTAATACAATATAGTAGAACCTATACATCGCTAGACTTTATTCTAAGATCGTGACGAATTATATCAATGTGCAACCGTTGGACGAAGTTTTCAAATTTTGTGGCTGTAACCAAGACTTGATTATAAATTTAGGGCTCTTCTCTAAATCATCCTTTTAATTATTTGCTTAAGGCTCATATCGTTTAATCTTCGCCCTTCTATGTGAGTGAAAAATGTAATATTTTTGACGAAATCTAGAAGTATGTCATAGGAAAGATCAACTTTTTTTTAATTTTTAGTGTCCTCGTTTGTGACATCGAAAATCTATTCTTTAAACTAAACTATGCGAGTGATGGTCGAGACGATAAGTTGTTACTCAAATCTTACCAATTTTTTTCTCAATTTTGCATTTCAGTATCACCGCCATTAAAATCAACATCCAACACTTTTGAACTTAGTTTTTCTAAATAGGCAAGTATGTGACACCAAATAAAGGTGTGCAACTTCAAGAAATTATTTTCTCCAAGTAATAATGGTTAAAAAATTTTTCTAATAATTTATATTGATATTTTACATAACATCAAATGAGACATAACAACAACATCTGATTAAAATCAACTGATCAATATTTTCAATAAACGGATTTCCGTAGAAGATCTTTGATCTCCAATAAAAATTTACATTCTGATCCTTTCTTATAAAACATTTTATTTTTCATAAACTAATCATATGTTCGGAACCGTTTTAATTTTTAAACGATCTCGCTTAAATCATGATAAAAATATATTAGGCAAAGGCCCGCCTCAAAAGTTCAAATTAAAGAAAAAACAATAGAAATGTCTCCTTCACACTGATGAATTAAGCTTTGTGTCTTCTATATTTTTTCTTTTCTATTATTTTAAATTTAATAAGAATAAAAAATTACTGTTGTCTTTTTAACGCGACAATAAATAAACATTATTTTTATTTAATTTCTTAAACAAACTTAATTTTATTTACTTTTTTAGTTTAAATTTAACATTCGTTTCGTTAACAACAAGTTACAGTTCTTCAAACACAAAGTTAAGATCATATTTTTTTTTAAATATTTAAGTTTTTAATTTAAATAAGGTGTGAGTTTATGAAGCTATACAAAAAAAAATTGTTCAATAATTTTTTGGAAAATTGGCAAGATGTCGGCTTAGCTGAATAAAAGTTGGAATTCCGGCTATGCCACATCCAGTCAGTTTTACCAATTAAAATTTTCCTCAAAACGTTTCTGTATAAATATTTATTTTGTTGTGTCTAGTATTTTTTTATCGAAATTAAAATTTAAATCACGAATTAAGTAAATATATTTTTTATGTATTAAATAAAAAAAAAACAATAGCGTGAAAATTGAAAACACAAACGTTAAAGACAATAAAAAAATATTTAAGTTTTTGTTTATTTTAACGTGATTTGAATAAGAAAATATCCTAAAGTACTGAACAGATTTAATTTAATCGTAGTTAAAAAAAACTGTCGATAAGTTTGACAATGTATAGCCGCTACTGTTGCCAGGTTAAATTCGAAATAGCTCACAAAAAGATCAGTTTCAGCGAAGATCATGGTTATTGTTTATTAGACATTTTTTAAAATTTGTTTAATTTTAAATATTTATGGGTGTAGTGATATTTTCCATTTAATAATTAACTAGAAAACAGTGTTCTACCTCTTTCTTTCTGGTTATATTTATTTAGATAAAAATAAATACAAATTTATATTTAACAGACACATATGTCACCATCGTGTTAAGCTAAATACCGGGATCGATAACCACTGATCACCCTTCAGAATATATGTACCGTAATTTTATTTATAAATCGTCTTTATTTGTCTTTCAATTAAGCCTAATCGAAAAACAAAGAGCGTTAAAGCGAATAAAAAATTTTAAACGTCAAAGATATAGAAACTTTATACATTTTCTTGTCAATACACTCGATTCAGATGAAAGGCAGACGATACATCGACACAGATGAACGATTTTTATTAAACAAACTGTTTTCTTTATAAATTAACACAAACAAAAAAAAAAATCAGGAATAAACGTTATTTAAGCAAAAATTCTCATTATCGGTCGAAATGAAAAAGTGTATACGGCCCCAGCCAACATGTATTGGAAAATTAATGAAAATTTATAAGCCACCATAAGATATTGATTTAGATTTGTTAATATTGTCACTATTGTTATTATTGTTATTGGCATCGCTGTGTCACCTTTGATGAAATGTGTTCGTCGTACCCTTCCATGAAGGAGTGCACACAGAAGAACTTTTGGAGGGAGGTCCAAAGAACTTTTTTTTAAATAAACAGTGTGATGTTATAGGAATTACAATATGTTCCATAACAACACATACATTTGCTTCGCTTTTTTAAACTTTTATGGATTGACCGCCCCCGAGAAAAACTTTCCATTTGTATGATGTACGAACAAAAAAACCCTCTGCATTTTGTGACTATGAGGTCATTGAAAATTGTGACTCGCAATAAACGAATGCGTTCACAATTGTCTATTTTTCGCCACACATGCTAATTGAAATATCGTTGGGGAACTCGGTTTTTGATCTGGTGAATCAATAGCTGGGTTTTGGTGGCATTACAATTGACTGAATTGTTTTCACCCCAATCGGCTACTTTTTCTAGGTCCTCGTTTACACTTATGTCCGTGCATTTTACCCTTTGAAGATCGGGGAACGAATGACTTGTGCCAGCATACTGTCGTCTGCAAAACTATAAATTAAAAATAGGGTCGGGGATAAAACTGAGCCTTGGGGTACACCAGTGTTAATTAATTTAAATTCAGAAGAAAAACCATCAATGAATTTCGAGATGTGTCAGTCGGTGAGATAGATATTAGGAACGTTTTAAGGGATTTTTGTTATGGATCCAAATATTAAATAATCTACGTTTGTTTCTAAGGGCCAATTTGACTGCCTTGGAAAACAATTTTTTTTGTTGGGGGTTCATACTATATTATCATTATTTCATCAGATATCTTTTCAACTAATGCAAGAGTTATTCAAGGATCTATATAAATGACTTTCTGAATCCAATAATTCATCAAATCCATAATTTTTCTGATGATAGCACGCTTCATACTTCTCATGAAATACCTTATCTATACTCACCGTCAGCGGTTAATGACACTAAGTCAAATTTGATAGAGTCGTTACCCGACAAACATTATGTGCATGATGCACGAGTCTGCACATTTCGTGCACATTTTTATTTTAATCATGTTAGATGGGTGGAAGTACAGGTTATATCTTGCTCACACTTCATAAATAATGCAATTTAACAACAGAGATGAACGAAATAAACATTTAAAACAAAGCAAAAAGGGAAAAGAACGAATTTTGATGTTTAATAACAGAGATTAAAACGCTTCTTATTTCACTAATTTACTCCTTTCTTTCAGAGCGAATAAGATAAACAAATATAACATTCCCATATATATAAATATATATATATATATATATATATATATATATATATATATATATATATATATATATATATATATATATATATATATATATATATATATATATATATATATATATATATATATATATATACATGCGTAAAAATAAAAATATCGTTCTAACTCCTAATTTGAAATAATAGTAATTTATTGTGTAAGCGTTTAATGGTATATTTTATTTTTCGAGCACAACTTTCGAGCAAACATGAAGCCAATACAATGTTTTATCCTTCCGACAGAGCAACATGTATTAATTTAAATTAAATTATTTAAAACTTTATTGAGAAAACAAGTAAAACGAATAAAAAAAGTCAGACAAGTACGAATATAACTCTCTCGTCGAGGGTTCCGTATATATAATATTCTACAAATTTAGAAATAAATCCATAACATTGATTTAAAAAATTACAAGAAAATATTGACTTGGACTAGAAAAAAACTCACCCTTCGTATGACACCTCCTTCGTCAAGGTCGAAAATAATTTTTTTCGAAATCTTTGCTCCCAGCCCCAAATACCATTTCAAATGAGCCGACTGCTATTATTTTCGTTCAATCTTTACAATATTTCCTATAACCATGGGTTTCTTCTGTAATGCTCGAAGTTAAGGGGAGGGAACAGAAAAAAAAATTTCACACTTTGAAAAATATGTCGAAAACTGTGCTTTCTAAGTCAGAGTTGTTTTGGACTAGGAAAAAAATAACCTTTCATATGACACCCCAACCCCCCTCGTCAAGGTCAAAAATTATTTTTTTCAAAATTTCCTTTCCTAGCCCCGCTTATAAGCCGACCACCATAGATTGAGTTTAAACTTTACAACATTTCCTATAACCATTTTTTTCAATTTTTTTCTTTTGTAATGTTCAAAGTTGCAGTAAAACAAACAAACTGGTAATAACTCAAAAAATAAGCAGTCGATAATTTAATGAATTTTTTTTTAATATTTTAATATTTTTCGATTTTTCTAAATCAAACTAGAAACCTTAAAAAAACTTTTGTTTTACTATCTCCTTATCTATGTCCATAAAATACAGATAAAAACAAAAATTTGAAATTTTTCTGTTTTGAGTAGGCGTGGCCAAATACATTGTATAACTGCAGAAAATTTCAAGTTGGTAGCACTTATAGTTTGTGAGCAATTCGATTATGTAGAAATTAGGACGGACACCGAAGTCTCACCAAAAATGTACCGCTTTTACCTTTTCTAAGTTTAATTTCATTTATTTTTTAAAACGAGTTTAATTTTATTTTGTTGCACCATTAATTCCAAAAAATTTAATAACTTTTATTCAATTTTGATACATATTTAATTGTTTGGTATTTTGATAATGAAATGACCTACAATGAAAGACATCAAAGTTCCAAATACTAATGAAAATTGAGAAACCAAAAAACAATCATAAAAATACTAGTTTTTTCACAATGGAAATTTAATTCAATGTAATCATAATGGTCTTTGCCTTTCTTAATATTCGAGAGAGGCACATGCGCATTAGTTTGAATTTATTATTTTTTATATCATCAAAGCGAACATTTTATTTTTGATAGTTATATAAAACACTATTAAATTATTTATAAATTAAAATTAAAAAAATTTATTTCAGTTTATCCTGTTTTTATTTTATGTATTATATGTTTGGTTCCGTGTCACAATAACTTTTAGTTGGATGGCATATGTTATATTTTCAACTTCCTTATTATTTCCGCCTTGTGACAAATTTACACCATTTATTTATTTACTAGGGGGTATCCCGCGGGCTCTGCCCCCCCCCCCCATTCAAAAGCAAAATTAAAACATATTACATATATTACTAATTGAATTGAAAAAAACAGATTTAATTAAAACAACAGCAAAAACTATAAATTACTTTTAAAAAAATCCCCTGAATGAATTCTAAATTTTATTAAAACAATAACAAAAACTACAAATAACTAAAAAAATCTTCGTAATGACGTCACACGATCTTTTATGATGAAGCTGTTATCTCATATTGCAACAGAAATACTCAAATGGTAGTTTTTGTTTATTTTATTTCACAGGAATAAAATTATAAAATATGGAGGGGCTGAAATCTCACAGCTCTGAGATATCAAGACTTCGGTATGGGTTAAGGATTTTGATATAGTTTTCAGCAAAAAACTTTTATGAGGAAATGGTTTTTAATTTTGGGCAGCAATGTATATCAAACATAACTTGTTTTTTATCTCTGTTTAGAAATTTATTACAAAACTAACACGAAACATCAATACGTTGCCGGAAAGTTATAACAGATCATAAATTAACATAATTTAGTGAAAAGATGATACACTCAGCAAACTACTCAAAAACCTATTCATTTAGCGTTTCGAGAAAATATTACAAAATCACAAATTCATATTTCTTTCAAAATATTGTGAAAATTAAATAAAATCAAACTTTTTTCAAAATTCCAAAAATATTCCAAAAATTAGAATAAAATCAAATATTTAAACTTTTTCTAAATTCCAATAATATTCCAAAAATTTTTAAAAATTCAAACTTTTCCAAAATTCTAAAAATATTGCAAAAATTATTACAAAATCAATAATTTAAAATTTTTTTCAAAATTCCAAAAAATTATAATAAAATCAAAAATTTAAAATTTTTCAAAATTCTAAAAATACTCCAAAAATTCTTACAAAATCAAAAATTGAAACATTTTTCAAAATTCTAAAAATATATGTTTAAATTCAAAAATTCTATTTTTTTTTCAAAATTCTAAAAATATTGCAAACATTATAACAAAATCAAAAATTAAATTTTTTTTCAAAGTTCCAAATATATTCCAAAAATTAGAATAAAATCAAATATTTAAACTTTTTCTAAATTTCAATAATACTCAAAAAATTCTTAAAAATTCAAACTTTTTCCAAAATTCTAAAAATATTGCAAAAATTATAACAAAATCAAAAATTGAAACTTTTTTCAAAATTCTAAAAATATATATAAAATTCAAAAATTCTATTTTTCAAAATTCTAAAAATATTGCAAATATTATAACAAAATCAAAAATTGAAAAATTCCAAAAATATTCCAAAAATTTGAATAAAATCAAATATTTAAACTTTTTCTAAATTCCAATAATATTCCAAAAATTCTTAAAAATTCAAACTTTTTTAAAACGTTGTATTGGCTTCGTTTTTAATGAATTTTATTCCCTCACAAATTTGCAAATTTTTAAACTTTTGCTCGAAAAATAAAATTTATCATTAAACATTGAACTTATAAAATACCAATTCCGCAACAATACTATTAGTGGAGTCATATTAACATTTTATATTGATGTAAGAGCAAAGTTGAATTTTTTTTTTGTTTTATGTTAAGGACATAAAAGTTAGTGGGCATGTAATTATTTAGCAAATTTGGAGGTCCGGAAGTGCCTCAAAAATGGCAAAAAATGGTTTTTTGAGTAGGTCGCTTCACTATTTTTGAAATATTTCGGGCTCTAATGATCATAAAAAAAACAAAAAATGTAAAATGTTTGTGATTAAATTTCAAATCCATCTAGGAGGGTGTGATACTTTAAAAGTGTAACCTCAACTCAAAAAACCGAATCGCGTGACTTTTTTTTTTTTTTACTAAATTTATGATAAGGGGCGGAAAAATCGTCGAATTTTCATGAAAATTTCAGGAAACATGTATTTTAATAGTCTCAATATGGGATTTAATTTTTATGAAAAAGTTTTAATTTTTTCGGCCACAATTGGCATTTTTCGTTAAATTTGGCAAATGGTGCCATTTTATGAGAAGTCATCCAAAAGAAATTTTTTTTTTTTAATCTGTACTTTTTTTTATCTACCTTAACTTAAGTATAATTAAAATTATGTTGCCTTAATTTAAATGCCAGTTTTGGGCATGAAAAAAAACATTAATTTTAGCATTTTTTTGACATTTTAACATATATACGGTATTATTTATGCTATTATCATGTATTTTGCATAAAAGTGAAATAGGCAATTCAAATTAATAAAAAATGTTTTTTAAAATTATACATAACCTACAAAACTTTTTTTTCTTGCAATGCCCTAAATTGCTTTTGGTAAATAATTAAAATTAAACTAACAAAATATACGACATAATAATAAAAAATAGCAGTTGAAGTAGTATATAAGTAATAGTTTAAGCAAAAATTGTAATAATAATTTAAACTGAGGATGACGTAAGTCGAAATCGATATTCAATAAAATAAAAAATCAAATTCAAATTGTTACTATAAGAAAGTTTATATTATTATTAATAAAATAAAAATTTTAAAAATAAACAGCAAAAAGTATATTTTTAAATATTGCATTTTAATTCAAAAGTGACAAAAGCACACAAACAGTGAATAATATGGAAAACCATAATAACGCATATAGAATTTTCAATTGAAAACATTATTGGCGTAAAATTATTTATGCTGTGTATTTTATATGTTTGAAAAATGTTTGAAAAAAATTGAATATTACATTTTTTCAAAATCTCATATCAAATATTTACAATAATTGTAATAACATTTTAATTATTTACCAAAAGCAATTTAGGGCATTGCAAGAAAAAAAAGTTTTGTAGGTTATGGATAATTTAAAAAAATATTTTTTATTAATTTGAATTGCTTATTCATTTTTATGCAAAATACATGATAATAGCATAAATAATACCGTATATATGTTAAAATGTCAAAAAAATGCCAAAATTAATGTTTTTTTTTCATGCCCAAAAATGGGCATTTAAATTAAGGCAACATAATTTTAATTATACTTAAGTTAAGGTAGATAAAAAAAAGTACAGATTAAAAAAAAAAAATTTTATTTTGGATGACTTCTCATAAAATGGCACCATTTGCCAAATTTAACGAAAAATGCCAATTGTGGCCGAAAAAATTAAATTTTTTTCATAAAAGTTAAATCCCATATTGAGACTATTAAAATACATGTTTCCTGAAATTTTCATGAAAATTCGACAAATTTTCCGGCCCTTATCATAAATTTAGTAAAAAAAAAAAAGAAGTCACGCGATTCGGTTTTTTGAGGTTAGGTTACACTTTTAAAGTATCTAACCCCCATAGATGAGTTTGAAATTTAAACACAAACATTTTACATTTTTTTTTTTTTTTATGATCATTAGAGTCCGAAATATTTCAAAAATAGTGAAGCGACCTACTCAAAAAACACCAAAAAACCATTTTTTGCCATTTTTGAGGCACTTCCGGACCTCCAAATTCGCTAAATAATTACATGCCTACTAACTTTTACGTCCTTAACATAAAACCAAAAAAAAATTCAACTTTGCTCTTACATCAAATATATCACTTTTTTTTTACTAATTTGACTCCACTATATCATAATATTACCGCATCAATCGAGCAACAGAATAAAATTAACAGCTGCTTATTTGATTCTTTTAAGACTAATAACACACACAATTATGGTTGAAAAAAAATAAACTTATATTTGTAGTTGTCGAAAGGCTAAACTGTTTTTTCAAATTCCCACACATTTTATTTTTGCTTCAAATTTGATGCTTTCTTTCGTATTACAAATAAAAAAGATTATGTTTCTTAACGGTTTGTCCAATTATGTTGATATGATATGATGACGGTATGTCCAATTATGTTATTAAAATAAATAAAACCGATAACGAAAAAGTACTAATTTTCTTTTTCTTCATATGGAATATAAATATAATAAAATCGACTCCAAAGGAGTTAAATAATAGAAATAAAAATTTTACTCTTACGAGTAAGAACGATATTAAAAATATATAGTACATTTTGCTGTTTTTCGTAAGTGAAAATTTGTTACTGAAAATTTGTAAATTACATGAAAATACCATAGCAACAACAATTTCTTATTTAGCGAAAATGATTGTACACTAGTGGAAAAAAACATTTTCACAAGAGATTAAGCCTGTATGAAAAAAAAGTATATGCTATCGTAGAAAATTTTATTTTATGAAATTTTAATTTGTGAAATAGTATTCACATTTGGGGAGTGAAAAAAGGCCTCGAATAAAATAAAATTGTGACTGGTAATAAATTTAAAGAAATTCGCGGACCAATAAACTTTTTCTGTGGACCACTAACGGTCCGCAGACCATTGGTTGTGAAACACGGAAAAAGATTACATTGATTTATTTCTTGAATGTTGTATTCTTCATGTTTTATTTTACGTCTTCGTTTATCTTCTGTGATAACTACCTTTATTAACGATTCCCCAGACATTTGATTAAAAATAGTAGGTATTGCAGTTTTATTAAGACGTATCCTTAACGGTAAACTTCGATCTAAACAATTTTCCTCAACATGCTGCGAACAAATTACATCATGTTTCTGTGGTTTCCAAGGTTTTAAATTTAGTGCTTTTAACCATTCATTTAAATATTTTGTGTCGGTTGGAAATCTGTGACATGTTATTTTATTTCTATTATGCTTTTCGTATTTGAGCTCACACATTTACATATACAACATTTCATAACTATTATTATTTAATTATAGTTGTAAAATTTTAATGTTTTCAAATTGTTAATAACTGCATGTCGAGGGTTAAAGGCTTTAAATCTCTTTAGACTTAAAATCTCAATTCAAATTATCACTAAAACGAATTATGGTTTTGAAATGTCCCAAAATACAAACTCAACATTCTGGTATAAAATTGATATATTTTTAAACAATTTATAAATAAATAAACATTTAATTAAACACTAATCTCTTTGGTTCAATTTTATATACTAGTTGTTGATTTAAAATTTATACATATACTAATTCGATTTAAATTTTACTAATTGATTTGATTTAAAAATTATACTAATCTCTCGATGCAAACAATTTGATCGTTTATAAACATATTTACATATGTTCCTTTTACATATCTTCCAGATTTTCTGTTTCATTTTTATCATGTAACAAGCAATTTCCAATACAACCAATCATTCATGCAAAACTTGTATTTTTAATTGAAATTGAGTTTATTTAAATCAAAAAAAAATGTTTAATTGTACAGTGGTACAAATAAATGTTTACGTTTATTACAATTAAAGAAAATTAATAAAATTATTATTGAATTTGAAAACTATTATTTTAGAGTAAAAATTGAAAATAGTCCGTCGTTACACAGTGGGTCCTAAAACGTCGAGAAATGCCAAAAAAGTGAGGGTAAGAATTTCACTTTTGGCTCATAAATTATGGCTCATGAATTTGGCTCATGAATAATGGCCATCACGGTCATGGTTATTTATATTACTTAGGTCTTTCGGACCGAAGTAATATATATAACAATTTAAATTTTTTCAAGTTCTGGAAAATCACGTATAAATTTTACTTGCTCATCTTCGGTCCTTCTCATCATAATTAATTCATTTTTTGTCCATAGGTATTTAAAATGTTTGGCCTTCATCAGTTGTTTTGCTTCAACAAATAATTTACGTCTTCTAGTCGTTAGACATTCATTGATGAAGATTTTATAAGCTGTATTTTGAACTGGTTTAAAATTTCATGCTAAATTCATTGTTGACATCTGGTTTTTGTTTATTTTTGATTTTTGTTTCATAATTTCAACTTTCGTATCAACTCTGATGAAATTTACAATTATAACTGGATAATGAGGTTTAATATTTTTGTTAAGATTTTGTTTTTGTTTCAAGCGGTAGCAATTTTTTATTTCTTTTTTATTCAACTCAATATTGAGTATTTCACTGATAACATGAATTACAGTATCAGTAGTCGTTATCGGTAGTCAGTTATGTCGTTATCGATTTGAGGAATACCAGAAATTTCAATTGATTTATTTTTTGATTATTGATCGATGTGATCCATTTCAGGTTTAATTCGTAAATTTTGGTTTTAAATTCTTGGTTTTCTTTTTTGAGTTTTTCGTTGGTGGTTATTAATTCCTCTATCAAATCTAGTCTTTCATCCATTTTTTCAGCTAAGATATTGTAATTCAATTCTATAGCAGCCAGTTTCGTACTAACTTCAATCAACTGTGCAGATAATCAATCCATAGTGGCCGGTTTGAGAGTTGCAGTTGTTGGATTTCTTGGTTTATTGCACGTTAGTTAGCTTTTCATTCACTATTTTGTCAAATTCATCATTATTTAACATTGCACATTCAACATGAACTAATCCGCGATATTTTGTGCACTCAACTATTTTATCATTATTACTGTCAGCAAGACCTTTACAAATTTTGCACGTGGACATTTTACATATAAAATATTTTTTTGTTAATAAAATCAAGTTCACTAAATTCACTAAACAATTTATTTAACAAAATTTAATACTTTAAAAAATTTGATTTTTAGCTTTAAAAAATTCAATTACAAATCCTATTGTATTCAATTAATTTTATTCAATTTTTGATCCGCAACCAACGAGATCTAAATTGATGATTTGTCATTACGACAAATGCAGACATTCGGTCGTATTTTTAAACTGAAAAATGAAAATTAATGTGTGTGAATGTATTTGTAATGAGGCGTCCATTTCGTCACCACTTTTTTAACGATACAATTTAAATGAACAAAAATCGGAATACAAAAAATTTAAATATTTGGCTTACAAAAATAATATTAATTTTCCACAATTTTCTTAATATTATAAAAAAATAAATTTAAATATTACTAAACCGACATGAAAAATGACAACCAAAAAATATTAAATAAATATAATCATTTTATTTGAATCATTAAAATTAATTATTCAAAGTGTCCGTTTGTTTTTTTATTTTTTTTTGTTAAACTTCACCAAAAAATTTTTTTCGCACATAATTTTAGATGAAAATAAAATAAAGTTCATCAATTTATTATAACTATAGTCCTATTATCTCATAAAAAATTAAATGAAACCAATCATTTTAGAAAATGTTAAACTACTTTTCGAAATGCAGTTGTCACAACCTCACCGTGAGAGCAGATATGGCGAATAGAACTACTAAATTGTTTCAACAACTGTACAATTATAGAACGATGTAGTTGAGACAATCAATCATAATTTTTATGCAAAAATAAATTATACATAGTTCAATTAATCTCAATTACTTTAATTTTAAAATGAAAAATTAATGATATATAAGGCCAAAGAAAATTAGTTTCATGGAAATAGTTATTAACTTTATTCGACTACTGTTATATTGGATATAACACTTTATATTTTAAGCACACGTCATGCCGTTGTCACCAAAATGTTTTCATGTAGTTTTTCTTTGTTTAAATAATAAACTGCCAACTTCGAGATATGGTTGTCATTATTTCAATTTTTTTTCAGTGTGGGCATGTAAATTCTATCTTCAGAATTTCAGAAATGTCTGGTTATAAATGTTAGAACGGGGATAAAATCTCTACATCCAATCGTTTTAATCTGTGAATTCTTGCGTTTTTCTTGCCTTGGTTTGATGATTGCAACAACAATTCCATTGTCTCTTGAACTATCCCGTTCTAGAAAGATATTGGCTTTTTATTTTACTAATTTCATCTATGTTTATTTGAAGCTTTCGTATTGATGGTGCAATCCTCCTTGTCAAATCGTACGTAAGCGTTCCATTTTGTATATGTGATTGCAACTGTATGCTGACTTCGTTTGTATAGCAGTTTTGTTGTGATAAATTTTTAAACATTACCAAATGTGTATTATGTGAAAGCGATCTTTATTTGCACCCATATTAAACCTGTTGAACAGTACTGTTTTCCTTTTGGTCATAACTATACAATAAATGGTTGTGCTGTTTCAGTCCTTAATCCTTTCTGACTGTAAAATTGGTGAACTACTTATTTATAGTAGTTTATGTACAACCTTCCCCAAAAATCACTAAAATTTTTCTTAAAAATCCTTTTGTGACTCGTGGAGCATGAACCGTAGCTTCAGTCAGGCGAAACCATATTTCATATCTGTTTGTAAGAGCAAAAATTTAAATCATAAATCGAACATCTTCAATCCCAGACTAGTAATATCAATCAAAAGCTTTATGCTTTTCCAATATTGATTTTCATATTATATTCTTTTATCAAGATTATTTCAGCCTTATATTAAATATAACTCAAAGAACCAAAACCAACTCAAAGAGATAATACACCAAAATAATTTAGTTTAAAAAAAGCGATGCCGTTAATTTTGGTTTTATATATTATGATTGGTTAAATAAGTCTTTTAGCACACATTAAAATGGTCTCACATGAAATACAGAATAAACAAATGCTAATAACAATAATAACAACTGTTGGTTTAAGAAAAAGTTAAATTGACAACTTTTGTTTCATTTAATTCAATTAAACTATTATTTATTTGATGTTTTTTTATAATATGGAGTTGTAAAGTATTTAAAAATGCGTATAAATAGCGAATTAGAAATAAACGACAAAGGTTCGATCATTACAGGGCAGGGCGAACGGAAGATGCATGTTGAAAACGTTTGTCTTGAAAACATAAGGAAGAAGAGAGGGTAGTAGGTACGTCTTTGAACCTAAACCCAGATATCGAGGGTGTCATATTCCCGTTAAACTAGTAAAACACAACTCAACGCAGCCCAGAGTCTAAAAAATAAAAGATAAATAGTGAATCCTAAATGTATGAGCTAAAATGCCAAGTTCCAAGTAACGACTGTTACGTCTGTTAGGTCTGTAACGTCTGTTACGTCTGTTTCTTTCTGTTACGTTCTTATACGTCCCTGCGTGGATTATTGTTTTCATATATGGGATGGAGTCATGGAGTGTCATGATTTTAAAGTGTTGAATACGTAAAATATAACGATTATGTAAGATAAATACAAATAAAGTTTAGCTATGAACATAATGTATTGGTCTGTTTGGTTTAACCTTTCGAGTCAGATCTTCTTCTATAAGAAAATTGTTTACATACCATTTCCAATCACCGTAAGCCAATGCATTTTGTTAGAATAGAATTTCATCAGTGCTTTCGTCTGCAACTTACGAATAAAATTATCACGTGTAGGTGTATAGGGTATAATACTGTAGGGTGTAATAAATATTTGTAAAACTACTTTTTACAATTTTTCTTTAAATTATAATAGTTTAACTTTCCAAAACTATTAATCAGTTTAGTTGCTTAGAAGCACTAAATAGTCATAAGATCGAGTTTCTATATTGTAAGATTGATAGAGTTCGGCATTAAAACAAATTACAGTTGATAAATTTAAGTATAATTTTAGTTGGTTTTATTTTATTTACAATTATTTTGTATTAATTCAGTCAGTAACTAAGTTTTACCAATCATGGTGGTCATCTGATGCGCTATAATCGTCATGTGCTTTTGAAATATATTTAACAACTGGAGTTACCAAAATAGTTTTTGGATCTAAAGCATATTCATAAGTAGCTGGCTGGTGATGAACGATTTCTTTAGGATGTTCGTAATGAGTTTGTGCTAATACTACGGGATGTGATACTGGCACTTCATGTTTTAAAATTGATTTATGTCCAATGATTTCATGACTGAAGATTTCAGAAATATGTTTATCTTCATCTTCATCAGATTCTGAATGAGAGTCATAATGGTAATGATGCTCATCACTTTCATCCGAACTATCATCGCTATCTTCATGTGAATCATGTTCGTAGTGAGAATGATTTTCTGGTAAAGAATATTCTACGTGAGCATGTTTATGTTCGGTTGCATGATGATCAGGTTGGACTGTATACACAATTTTAGGATGTTCATCATTTACGATTTTATGTTCAACAACATGAATAACTGGCTCATGTTCAGCAACGATGGTTTTTTCTACAATTGGTACAATAACTGGAGTAACAACTGGTTTATTGTGTACAATTGTTGAACTTTGATGTGAAACAGCTGTTGGAACATGTTGAACGATTTCTCCCACTTTTTCAAGACTATGTGTTTCTTTTACTGTATAGACTGGTTCATTGTGACCAGTGTGGTGTGGTTTTGCTGCACCAACAGTTAAAATAGCAAACAATACCACCTGAAAAAAAATAAATTATGTAATCCAAAAACTCTGTTAATCCTTAAACACTTGTCTTACCAATTTGTACATTTTGTTTATTAATTAGTAACAAAAGGTCTGTATTGTTATTAATGTTTTAAGATTTACTTCTAATATTCTACTGATACATTTAATAAAGCGAATTAATGCTTTTATACAAATTTTTGAGCAGTTAAAATTGACCATGAATAGTAGTATAGCCGATTTGATTGTAATGTGATTTACCTTTCTCTAATGTATTGATTTGTTCGAATATTTCCGACATCTTGAATCTTATTCTTATTCTCATTCATAATAGTTTTTCTATCTTGACTTTACTATAAGGTTACAACCGCGGTGCAAGGTTGTTTGTTAATTAAACAAAAACAAAATATTCTTATGGTTATAGAAGAGGGACCTTGTTTGGTGTAACATTTTTTTAAGATTTAAATTGGATAATGTTATTGTAAGAATGCGTGAATGAATTTTGTAGTTTGTTCTGATCTAATTGTTTTAATTGATTTGAAATACTAATAATATAAATTAATCCTAGCAACACAGGTGTTTAGTTGATTTATTGATCTTATAAAATTAATCGAATTATTGTTGTTGATATACTTATTAAACGTCTTTTACGAAAATCGCAAAAGAAAAAGACGGTGGGTATCATACGTGGGCTCCAACAATATTAAACCACCAAAAAATAAATAAATAATGTAATACGTGAAATCGTAGTAATTTGGATGATACTGCGTTGAGTGGAGGTAGATTTTAATATAGAGGCTGGCTGCTAGTGGCGTTCAATTATCCAGTGGCAAGATGTTGTAACATCACTTTTGACGATAAAATCGTATTTTACGGTAATCGGTATGCTGTAACACAAAACAACTGTCGATTATCGTATTTACGACAGTCGTTTTGTGTTACAGCATACCGATTAGCGTAAAATACGATAGAATCGTCAAAAGTGATGTTACAACATCTTGCCACAGGAGATGATAGTATGATGATACGAGATGTTGTTGTAGATGTTGTATCCAATATATGGAGAATTTGATGTGTTGCACTATCACCAAACCATGATTGAATTAAATGTTGCATTGTTCGGCGTTTTTCACTATCATCGTCAACTCCAGTTATTGAATCACTCAATTCATTATCTTTTTCTAAATTATTCATCTTAAAAATGGCAGAATAAATATTGGAAGTTGTGAAAATAAATTTTATGAACTGGCTTGAAGAACTTGAAATATTTGACATCGACACATGTTCTGCTTTCTCATTATAATTATTTAACGAATTGTCTGGATTTGATTTTGTTACACTTGACCTATTGCAGTTGATCCATTCGTTATTAGTCTTACTTGAATACCTAAATTTAAGCAAAGAAAATGAAAGACCTTCGTACATCCTCCGATCATGAAATCTTATTCATTAAAACCTTTTCCTAATCAATTCAAATGACCATAAAATCGTAATTTTCCACTGGATATAGCTTAATTACACCTTTTCTTATTATTGTCCACTAAACGATGTGGTAGTAACAGGTAAATATTACTCTAAACTTATACCCAAACACAAACTATTAGAGTTGACGGCATTAAAAGCTCTTTATTAATTAAAATGAATCCAAAGCAAATTATTTTTCATAATTTTTTTTAATTGGTTTAACATAATCGTCACAATATGACATCATTGAATTTTGTTTATTTTATAACAAAATCATATACATAAACAATTACAAAAGCAATGATGAATGAAAAAACATAATGGATTTGGATGATTGATTGAGGTAGGTTATTGAAACAAATAAAAACAAGAAAATAGAATATAGGTCAAATAATGAGTAATGATCATAATTGTATTCCAGTTAATTTTTTTGCGAGATTTTTTTTCTTGATATTTAAAATTTAAATGCTACGCTTTGAAAATTGTATTGCCATCTTCAATGTTAACCGGAGGTTTTCTAATTAAATCGAGAGTAATTTTAATCGAGAGTCCGGTTGACTCTAGAAGTTTCGATTTGGTTAGTAAACTTCCGGTCTGAGAGGGTATAAATTCAGTTTTCTTAGAGTGAAACGGTCTCTTTTCAATAAAGTCGTTCGGACTTATAACTCGCGCTTGAGTTCCTTTTTTTTAAAGATCAAGTGATTAAAATTAATCAATAAAAAAGAAATTTTAGTAACTGGCTAAATTGTGTTGTAGCATATTGTGCAAAAATGTAAAATAAAAAGTTAATTGTAATTATTGTAATTGTTAGCTAGTTAAAAAAATAAATAAAAAAATAAAAAAATTATGAACCAAATTGAAATTGGCGAAATAAAATAATGAGAAAAATTTGTGTGGTCGAATATTGTGCAAGAATGTAAAACTAAAAATAGAAATACTGTAACTATTGTATTTAATTAGTTTAAAACAAAATCAAAAATAATAAACTAAAATTATTAAGTAAATATGAAAATATTTAAAATAAAAGAAAATTTTTCTTGTGATTAAATAACTTTGGGTAAAATTTATTGTGTTAGTAGTATCAAGTTGTATACCCCAAGGCCTTCCAAGACTGTGATCCATGTTGAGTGTTAGTGAATGTTAAGAACAATTAACTAAAGAAATAATAGAATAAAATTTTTTTAAAAAAGAATAAAACTAAATAAAATATATATGAGGGAAGGTAAAAACTCGAATGAATCCGTACTAATTCTATATAGTCATTTGCAGTTACTAACGGGATTGTTTATCGATATAGTGATTTGATAATTTTGTAATATATTCTGTAACACTGAAATTCATGGATGTTCCTCAATGTCATATGAAAATACATAAAATCTACTTGTCATGCTGAATAAATATTTTATGGTTTATTAAACATATCGTTCGATTTAAATTTGGATATTTGATTACACACACTGATGAAGAAGAATTATAAGGCGCTCAGAATTGAACAAAAATTATTTACTTGCTGCTTAACCTTGGAATTTACATATTTTTGTTGTATTTGTAAGGAGAATCGGATCATGAAGTTATCCAACTATGATGAACAGATGACTACCAACCAACGATGTATGAGTGAGTTATTTTAATTAATTTTTCTTTAATATAAGAGCTTAACGTGAAATACAAATCAAAAAAAAAATTTTTAAGAAGAAATGAAACAAATTTGAGTTAGAAATATAAATTAGCACTTAGGATTTTCTTGTTGCTTAATATAATTATTGCTTAATCTTTTTTAGTTAATTTAATCTTTCTAATCACATTTGTGATTAACATGTTATAAAAAAAAAATGAATTTACAGCGATATGTAACCAAATAATATGATATAGACTCTAATTTTTTATGGTGTAGCAAATGATTCCTCTCTTCTTTCTCTCTCTCGATTCTTGGACCTGCAAATAATTTTTTTTTGGAAAGACGATTCTGATTTAACATAAAGGTACTCTTAGAAATTTTTCCTTGTACACGGTCAAGATCACAATAAGAACTCTGACACTAGAGCTTTAATCCCGCAAATACTGATTTGAAGTACCACGTGATCATTCTAATATTATATAATTATTTCATCAAGAAACCGTTACAATTTCCATAAATTTATATTGGATTTTTACTTTAATAATAACATCTTAACATTCATTATATTATTTAAAATTTAGAATTGTGAAAAATTAAATTTAAAAAAATTTATTAGCCAAAAACTATTTTTAACATCACGAAAATCAAGAACTTTTTACTATATGGAAAAAACAAAATCTGAATAATAATAATATATTTTTTGTTTTTTCATAAATGTTAAGGAAATCATCGCCTGCTAAATTTTAATTTTTTTTTGAGGTTTGATCTTAGTTTTGATGTTCGCCACAGTAATAAGGGATTTTAAACTTAAAAAAACTTACGGCTTTTCTACTAAATGACTGTTCATGTAAAAATTTACAAAATTAATATTTCCTGACCGTTTTTTTCATACGTGGATGCATGGAGAGTTTTTATTGATTTGTAAATTCTTTTAAATTTTTGATTTGCGGGTGTGACTAACTCACATACTGCTGTTGCCTGCTATTGATATATATCGATACTTATCGATATATCGAATAACGACACCGGAATGATAAAATATTAATATATCGACACTTATTGATTCATATTGATACATATCTGTACTTATAATCAATGATATACCGGTTTTATCCATAGTTTTCTATCGATATTTTCTATAACTTTTTAATATCGCTCAATCCTAGTAGTAGTAACAAAACACCTGCTAAGTTTATAATTGATGTTGAATTACAATTTTAATATCTTCTGTGGTTGTGACCGTGACCTTCAATGACAAAGCAGATAATAATATCAATGTGTAGCAAAAGTTGTTGTGTCTACAATTGCGATGTTTTAGATGATTTTTTCTGTTGTAAAGGTTGTTGTGATATTGTAGCGCATTGTGGAAGTGCTAGGAAAAAATGAAATCGTTGGTTATGTTTAAAGCTAGCATGGCTAATATCAATACTCACTACTGGTTTTGAAAATCTTGCGATAGTAAGGTTTTAAGTTTTGCAAGTAACTTGAGTGAAATTCTGTACAAGATCAGCAATAATCAAACTCAAGTGGATTCGATGGTCTCTCTACTCAAAACGGCACAAATTTAGATGTCACTACAAGAAACAACTCCGAGTCTGGCAATCTTACTGTAAACCAGCTTTCGGACTCCGAAACTATTGTTGAACAAAATAGTCACGCTCTTCAACCGATCAAACATCCTAATGTTTCCAATAGTCATTCAGTTACTGATCATGTCGCAAGTTCACCAGATTTTAACCTGATATTCGGGAAGTTGATGATTTAGTTTTTATGCAGAGGAATTCTGAGGAGCAGATTATCAACATTGTGAATCCTCCTATAAATTTTAACCATACAGTGAAAGCATTCAATGAACCGGAAACAGTAGAACCGACAATTGTGTCTAATAAATGGATATTCATATCCCATCTAAACAAAGGTGTCACTATTGAAGAAGTCAAACTTTTTCTGAGACATAATTTTTCACTAACAGAGTCACCTTGTTTTAAGATCATTGGTGCCAAAAAATAAGGAATTGGCTTAGAGTACTCATCTCTTTAAATTTTGTGTGCCATCCAAAATGGTGACAAATATATTAAATTCAACGGCGAGGCCTGACGGAGCCCTGGTCAAGGAGTTTGAGCTACAACACCGTCCTTTTTTAAGATTACCGGAATACGACCAAATCTTTTTAATGACAGCGGATACAAAACACATAAAGCAGTACATACATTTTCTTCACCAGGGGCCCTATTCCCGAACACATAAATGTCATCAAAATATTGTAAATTCACACAATATTGTGAATTTCGTATTATGTAACACCAATTTGGTGAAAATTCAACACAATATTGTGAATCTGACAAGAACAATATAGTAACTGTCAAAATCACAATTTTGCTTTATCTTTTGTGTGTTGACTTTTTTATACAAATTTCATCGATTGGCGTAAAAATTAATTTATAACGCAAAATTAAGTCTTTAATAATATCAAATAATCATATTTTTATATAAATATCATTAAAACATATTTATTTATTAAACATATTTTTATTTTATTTTGCATGTTATAAGATTAAAAAAGATAGTTGTCAAAAGTACGAATCTAGCCTAGTACCAAAAATCTGTTATGATTTGTTATAATTGGTTTATGTCTATGGATACAGAAATAAGAGTTGCAGAATACCAAATTTATACAAAGTTGTTAAGCATTTTGGTGAAATTGACAATATTGTCGATTGACAAATATGTGTTCGGGAATAGCGCCCATGTTTGGAATCAAACTAAAGATTATGCAAGCAAATTATCATTGTACTATGTTATGTGAACTAACATATATCTATCAGCTCTGGAAGAAGAATATGACATTATTGCTATGACGGAAGCCTGGCTTGTTAAAACTTTCAACAATCTAGAAATTTCTCGATCTTGTTAGAACATCTTTCCCAGGGTATCTAGATACGGTGACCTGTAACAGATCAGCTCGGTGGGTGTGTTTTAAAATCTGTTTTAAATCAAAATCGCATATACCAGTGATTGTGAAATTGAATTGTTAGTAATAACCACCAACCGCATCTACTGATCAAAAAACAAGTCTGGTTAGAATTATTGATTTGGAGATTGCATATATAAGATCAAACACAAATGAGGAAATCATTTTCGCAGGTGATTCCAGCTTTACTAATAGCGGATGGAGACTTAATGCCAAAAAATTGTGGTTTATACTCGATCGACGTGAATTAAATTTATAGCATGGGATTACATCAAATCAACCATGTTCGAAATAACTTAAACAATCTTCTAGATCTAATTTTCACCTCTACAGAGCATGAAGTAGAAATTTCAACATATGAAGACCTCGGAGTCTCTTCTAGCATTTATCAAACACCTATAGGTTTGCAAATATTTTGTGATATTTTTAATAATAATTGCAATAATACTAAAGTTATGTTTAATTTCAGAAAAGGAGATAACTGTGCTTTGAACTCATATTTAGATAACATTGATTTGAATTTTTTGGATGATGCACCAGAGTTAGATCTAAAGATGAAATGGTTTTATGACGTTCTTGAGACTGGTATTTTATCCCAAGGAAAAATAGTTCGATATTATACCGGAAACCATGGTTTAGTAAAAAGAAATCGCATGACCAAGGCACAAAAGTAATACAAACTGATGTCCAACAAAGAAATCTATAATAGATGCAGGTGCTTACGAATGGAATTCAAAACTCTTAATAAATTTTTGTACAGTAACTATATTCTTGATATAGAAAACGATCTTATGTCAAACCCGAAAAGTTTCTGAAATTTTTTAACCTTAAGAATAATTCCAATGGTTATCCAACTACAATGGTATAAAATTCGCAATCTTCTTCCGATGTTGTTTGTATAACTAGCTATTTTGCGGAATTTTTCAAATCTGTTTACACGACAGATGATTCCAATGATTTATCGTTAAACATAGAAAGCCTGCAAACTAAGTTTACTGGTTTTATTATAACTGAATCAAATGTAATCACAGCTTTGAACAATCTGGATACAAATAAAACTTCTGGACCGGATAAAATTCCTTCTTTACTGTTGAAAATCTGTTCTCGTTCTCTTTTTGCATCATTATTAAAATTATTTAACTTAAGTTTGACTTCGACATGGAAACGGTCTCACATAACACCAGTTTTTAAAAATGTTTACGGTCATAAATACGAACATAACGGACATAAATGAAAACGGTTGCAAAAATGTTGAAAACTATCGAGAAATTGTTATGGTATCCAGCACTCCTAAACTGTTTCCAAGTATTGTGAAAAACCACATTTTTTTACTGCAGTAAACAAATCACTTCCTTACAGCATGGGTTTTATTTTGGTTGTTCCACTTCAACTAATCTAGCTATCATGACTAACGCTATTAGTCTAGTTTTAGAAGCTGGTTTACAGTTTGATGCTGTCCATATTGATTTTCGCAAAGCTTTTGATAAAATAAACCTTAGAATCTTGATTAAGAAACTGCAATCTTCTTATAGCAGCTTAAAACCTGTAGCCTGGATTACTTCTCGTAGTTAATCGTAGACAGAATGTTAAATTTGGCTACTCTAAATCTGATGAGTTAGTGGCTACCTCAGGAGTTCCACAAGGTAGTCACCTGGGGCGGTTACTTTTCATTTTGTATAAAAACGATGGCATATACTGTATCAAAATTTGTAAAGTTTCAATCTATGCCGACGATATTAAAATTTATAATATTATTAAAAGCGAGGCGGACGTTACTATTTTCTAGAAAGAATTGAATCAGTTACTTAACTGGTGCAATGACAACCATCTTTTTCTTAACATCTTCAAGTGCAAAGTTATGACATATCACAGTATCAAATTAGTAATGTTATTCAAATACTGTCTAAATAACAAAGAATTGCTGCGAGATAGCACAATTTTGAATCTAGGTGTACTATTGTACATATATTTTTATTACATTATACTTCTTCTTTTGAATCCAGAATCTTATAAACTTTAATATTGTTTAATCTTGCTTTTATTAATTTCCTTATAGTAAATTTCTTATATTAATATCGAAATTGTTTCAGCATATTAAAACACAATTAAAAGTGTTCTTCAAAACGTGTTTGTGAGGTGAAGTTTGGAAATGTTGGCAGGGTTTGGCAGCCAATTTCTGTAACTGTGGAGCGGTGCGGTGTTGAAATTTTCTTTGTTTCTTTTCATTAAAATTTTTATCACTTCACCTTTTCACAATTACAGAATTTGGCTGCAGCTTAGAGTAGTGTGCGATCTTAATGGATCTCATTTTCTCTTCATATGATCAGTTTTCAGTTGTTGTATGTGAGGATTTAACGAGCTGCTCTTGTATTTATCATAGACCATTTTTTTTTTTTTTTTTTCAATAAAATATGATGTGTAGTAGGCATTACAATATGTGTCACAACAACACATAAAAACCTTTTAAGACCAAGGTCCCACAACAACATGCGTTCTAAGGATGTTAATGCACCGAGAGAAATTTTTACATTCTATTAACGAAGGTACATTCATTAAAAATATGTTAAGGAAATTCATTATATTTATTAATAAAGTTTTGTAGTAGAGAACTTTTTTCAATATTCTATAATTTTCTTTGAAGTGTTGATCAGTTTTTCATGAATTTGGCATAGACCCAACGCAAACAAATTACTTAAACTCAAATTCACATCTTTAAGGAACTATTAAGTTAAAGCTATGATTATTCTTCAAATATAATAATATTTATGAATTTTATGATAACTAAATAAAAATGTTTCATTAATAAAAAAAATGTTTTTTAAGCCATAAAATCCAAACTTCATGATTTAAAAATATTACATATCTTTAATGAACTCATATTTATATTAATGAAATTTAATTAAAGCTTCAAATGTCGAACAACGATATAATTTCATTGAATAAACGTTATGAAATTTGTCGATCAAATTTAAAAAAGTAACGGTCAGTTTTATAAGATTCATTTTAGTCAGGTAGTGTATTAGTCAGGTAGTGTTAAATTAATTTCGCTTAACCTCTGGTTTTGTACCTACTAACAGACACCTGCCCAATAATTTGTATTAATAAATAAGAAAGACTCTGGAATTTAACATAGTAAATTAGCTATTAAAACCGTTCGCTTTGCGACATCAATGTAAATTAAATTTATAGTTTTAAATGTATTTAACAGATATATACTTTTAAAACTAAAAATTGAATGTAGCTTTTTATTAATTGATTTTTATTGACCTATTATTTTAAAATGGACACAACACGATGGTATCTTTTCGTTAAATTCATACAGTATCGTTAATTTAGGCATTCGGTAAACTCATATTAGTATACATACATATGTGTACAGAAACGCAAATTACTTAAACTTTTATTAAATCTGCTACATGGTACACATAGGGCCGAAAGATGTTTTATTCCTCAATTCTTTATATTTTAATCATAGAACCCCATTACAGGAATTTCGAACAAACAATTTTAAAGATGCATTATAAAGTTTAAACAAGTAACGTTATTCATTTCAAATTTGGTAAATAAATTTTATCATATTAATTATAATTCATAAAATTTGATGCCTACATAATATAGTAATATTCTTTATATTAATTAAAAAATAATACATTTTAAAAAAATTAATAAAATCTATTAAAATTCGTCATGTTATAATGATATATTAATTGGTTTAAGTAATATTCTTTAACCAAATTAACATTCTTCACATTTAAAGAACAAATAATGAAAGTTTCGTCGTAATTTTTAGCCGAATATCTCAGAACGTTCTCAAATGTCTAGTGGTCAAGTTGAAGTAAATTATATACTTACAATTTTAATTTTTTTTTTCTGTGTTATGGATTCTTGTACAATTGTAGTCAATTTGTTAAAAGAGTGGAATATTGCGGAAACAATTATTCAAAAATTCAAAGGTAAGTAAAATGTTTATTTATGGAAAATCTAAAGGAATACTTTTTTAATATTCCTTACAAAGTGTGTGTGTTCGTGTTAATTAACTATAACGTTTCATAAAAATAACGGTATCTAAAACCATTTTTTCTTATTATTAATGGTGCTCTTATTATGTTTTACATGTATTGTAATACTAATAACGAATGTATAAAACAGAAGGTGAATATTACAAGTGCATTTATTTAACTTTTTATTTAAGATAATAATGGGCCCAATTCAATACAAATCTTTTACTCTGTTATCCTTTTATCTTTTATTTTTTTCATATGAATTTTTTAATCTTTCAAAATAAAAGATCAAATAACAGAAATTGCTATTCGAACGCCAAAATTTTATTTTATAAATCTTTTAAGTGTAAAAGATTTTGACATTTTATAAAAGACATAAAAGTGGTCATTTTACGATAAAAGAAAATGTTGTGGTCTTGTATAATTACTATTTTAATTATAAAAAAAGTACTCTTTGTTAACAAAAACAAATAAAACAGAAAGTCTATTTAAATATAAATACTATTTTATTTAAATTTTAATTAAAAATGACTTTTTTGGTGAAACACAAAAATTAGAACAAACTAGTATTTTTTATTCAGTAAAAATTCAATAGTTTGAACAAAACTAACAAAACTAATGAAATAACATTTAAATCAAAATTTTAATTATTTGTTACATTTTATTCGATAAATATAATATTTAAATATATTTGATAACAATTATTTTAATATTTCCAATCACAAACACATCTATATTAACATAATACATATATTCACATAACTCATATATATACGTGAAACTTGTTTGAAACTTGAAACACTTTTGCTTCCAAAAATTATCCATTTTTGCTGAAAAAATAGAAAATCGTTTATTAAAACTATTTATGTTGCAATCTATGTATAAATCATAATTGCTTTAATAGCCAAAAAGATAATAGACTTAACTGATTTTGTATAATTTATCCATTTTTAATTTACAATTATTTAACAATCTATCCATTTGACAGATAACATAAAAGATTTTTTCGATCTCGAAAAAATCGACATTCAAAATAAAAGAAACTTTTAACAATATTTTCGAATAGCAATTTCTTTAAATCTTTTATTTTTGATTTCTTTTACGTTTTTTAAAAGATTTTTGTAAAAGAATAAAAGATTTTTCTTGAATTGGTCCCAATATCGACCAAGAAGCGCTATTTCTTTTAAAAACAGAAGACATCACTAAATTACTTTTGGGGAAATCACTAGGGACACGCATAAAAATTGAAAAAAAAATTTCGGACTGGAAATTAAAGCAAGTATAATTATTTTTATTGTATGTACTTTATGTTTATAGTTTAGCATGATTATAGTTATCACCACTTATCAAATCTACAACTACAAACATTTAATTTATAAATCTTTGGAATATTGTCGTTTTAGGATATTTTGTGTAGTTAATTGCTTATTAACAAATTTATCAAAATTATTCAAATCAATATCTTTATTTATTTTTTTTCAATTTATTTTATTTTTTCCATATATTTCGACTTCTAAGTCATTTTCAGTGGATCATACATATAGCTTAATATAATAAATTATTAAATTATAAGTAAATTATTATTACATAGTTCAACTTTAAAATGTATACACTTTATTAACAAACATACATATAAAAAAGAAATTGCAAAAATTGAATTTTCAAGTTTTCAAGTTTTAAAACAATAATGATAATAACAAGCTGTTAATTAAACAAAAACTATTTTTGAATATTACAATGTAATTATAAATCAATTTTGATTTAAATAATTTAAATATTTAGAAAATTTTTTTTTGTTGTTCGTCTCTGTTACAGAAGCATACAAATCGTCACTGCTGCCCAAACCTAAACGTTTCAGACGGTCTGAAGAACCCTTAATTGAAAATAATTTGAACGGTAAAGTTGAATCACATTAAAGATTGTAATAGTTATATGTACTTAGCAATATTGTTTTATTATAGTATTGAACACCATACATGAGGACGCCACACGTGATATTTGCCTAAATTTAAAGTATAATAGGGACGACAACAATCTAGAAGATATTCTAGGAAAATGGGTATCGTCAGCTAAATATAGATTGAAATGGATTAAAAATGTGAGCGACAAAAATATCAACGCGATTGTTAACGAATGGCCAGCTTACGCGCAATCATATGGTCCTCGTCTTATAGATATAGATTTCCTTGAAATGTATCGAAACTCTGGAAATATTTTAATTCAGTTTGATCGGTTCTGCAACGACATAATCTCAATAATGGATACCAGAATTGTGGAGCCCCTTTCGAAAAAATGTTTATTGAATATAAACAACAGAAAAATGTTTCGCCAGGTAATATACTACTGTGCATTTATTTGTTTTTACATAAAATTTATAATACGTATTTATTTATAATTAATTACAGAAGCCCGATCTTGTGTAATTTTGTTGTTGTTACATGCATTGATTAAACCTACGACAAAAAAGAAGATATCGAATAATCAGTTCAAGAAGTTCACTATCAAAGACGCGCAAAATTCGTTTTTGATACTCGTGCCAACAACGCAGGATGTTGATAAACATATTGAATCCCAAGTAAACCTTATATGTAAGATTCAACCGTTTTTGTTTGTAATTGGCGTAAACTTTTATACCAAAAATCAGTACTTCGTGTACTGTGATTCAATTAGATACAAATGCGCAAGCCCTTTAACTGCCTTGGATTTTGTATTTAAATTATTTCAAGTGTTTGACTTGTAATATCCACCACAATCAAAATCAGTTTGGCAGTTCATTCAACAATTCTTCTATAATATAGAGACTAAGTATGACGATGCATTCCGGGCGGTCAATTTATTAATAGCTAAGTTAAAAAGTAAAAATCTATTAGTATTTAAGTAATTTTGAACATTTATTTTAAATTTAGTTTTATGTATGAATATGTAATAGAATTTATCATTTCTATTTAATTTATTTTTATAAAGAATATAATGTACATTCGAGTACACGTACATATATAATTTAATATTTTGTTATATAGTTTCTAATCTAGAAATTTATGAATTTTTATAATTTTATATTTAAAAAAAAAGTCTTAATTTTGAAATATAAAACTTTATCTTTATTTTAAATTATAAATTTGTGTTTCATTTTCAAATATGTATAAAATACTTTGAATAATAATTCATAGATGGCATTGGACAACGAAACGAGAATGCAAATAAGAAAATTCATTAATTCTGATTTGTATGGTTAATTAATTTAGTTAATTAAGTTTATTAAATATAATTAACGATAGTTTTTGTTTTCAATGAAAACATAATTACTTTAAATAAACTTCGTTAAACAATTAATTTTAACTTAAGTAACTTTCGTTATTCTAACGTATGCTTCATAACTTATCTTTAATAAATATTCTTTAAAATAAAACAAAGTTAATAAGGTCCTGAATTATAGTTTGAAGAAATTTATTTTAATATAAAACGGTTTCATTAAAACAATTTTTGATGTTTGATTAACCCACGTATATTTTATTAATGAATTATTCGTGAGCTAAATACGAAATAATGTTTCTTAGCGCCAATGCAAGAATTCGCTAATTATATACAATTATTTTTCTCGGTGTGGACGCAAATCTGTTTTTTTTTAATATTTTTTTGTTAAGTGATGGATAACTAAACCATAAATCCTATCACATATAAAATATGACATAGGCCAATATTTCGTGATAGGATAGGGAAAATAAAAATAAAATAAGAGATAAAAAGCAAATTTGTTTTACAAATTTGCAGGAACAAAACTAAAATTGGTTTGCCAATAGTCCAGCCAATGGCATAATCCCTGATTATGGGACGCAGTATATTTTTCAATTATTAAAGCTCAGATATGTAGTTATATGAAGGCTCGTTTCATCGAGCAAGCTACAGCGTTCCAGCATCAAGGAATATTCATTAGCTAAGATTGAGAGTGCTACCGTTGACTGAATACAGTTCATCCGCCAGCACCCCTAAGATATCACCTTGGCTAGTGATATCTCACTGCTATTGCCAGTGGTATGTGATATCTCACGTTAACTCATATGCCAATAGCAGGGACTAGAGTACGCGGGGTTGTCACACCCGTGGATCAAAAAAATAGAAAAAAATTAACAAATTAATAAAAACTGATCCCTCCATGCGATTACATTTGAAATAAAATTTTACTGGCTTTGTTGATATAATAGACATATTTTAAATAAACTTTTATTTATTATAAAAATATATAAAAGAAATTTTATTCTGGTCTCCGAGTTGTTATATAATTAAAATTAAAACAATAATTTATGTTGATAAATTATTTATTCAACGCGTTTCGAATGTTATACATTCATCTACGGTAGGGTGTCCCTTAAAATTCAAATTTATAAATGCTCGAGGGCCGTTGTTTTAATTGGTGCCTTATACTTTTAAATAAGTCGTATCAAAAATTCAGCTCGATATGTCAATTTCTGACTGTGCCGCAAGTCTTTTAATGTTGTTCATATTCGTAATTTATTTTCTAAATAAATACTTTAGCGAATTATACACATAATGTTAATTGTCTGATTGGTTTTGTTTTATGGCTCTTAATTTTAATTATTGCAACACACAAAAACTTTTAATGTTTCCAAAGAATGATAGACTGGTACAATAGAAACATCTAGCCGTTCATCACTCTTTTAATCTTGACCGTTACCTTTGTTATCATTCGTGGCAGCGACAAGTTACTAAATACTTGATAAAAAATGACTATTTTTGTATCTTTACGTATTTTATGGGATCTGATAATAATATATAATAAAAATATAACAACATAGTTATGTCCACTAATAATCTATGTCCACACCAAAGTGATGGACTGCATAAATATTTTACGCGTTTAAACATGCACAAAATTGCAGTAGATCAATACAACGCGCAACGTTCAAGTTAATATCTAGTGTAAAAAGTATTTTACGTATGACTTTAGTTGCGTTTAAGTTATTTTTATAGTAAAAGTGTTTAATATGGACTGTAATAAAAAGGATTCTACAAAATATAGAAAAAAATGTCTACGACAAAATATTTCAGGATAAACAATGTCGTGATGATTACAAAGAGTTATTGGAGCTCACATTTGTCTTTCTTTGAGGAATTTCTCCCAGGTGAATCAAATTTTACAAGCCCGGAGCTATTAGCGAAGCTCGTTTCATGTCACGAGCCATTCACAGTCTGAAGATATTCATGTTTAGAAATCGGTTTAGAAATTGGTTTGAATCAACCAATGCAATCAACGCTCCTAAGAACGATTTTTAACTTATGAATGATTTAATCTTATACAAAAACATCAATAAAATAGTTTCCGATGTGGCAATTAAAAAATTTAAAGGTCATCTATGGTATTTGACAAAAGAATTGGCTGGTTTGGCAATTTTAGATAGTAATGTGACAATATCAGAAGAAAAAAAAAATGGTTGAAAAAATTATTTAAAAAAAAAAATCAAGCAACTCAGTTTTTTCGTTTAAAGGTTGCCAAGGTTCTGGTCTTCAACGATTGTCTCTAACAGCAAATGATATCAATAATTGGCCTCAACAAACATTAGGTAGCTTTGTATCACCTAATACAATAAAACTTTTTGATAGGTTCGGACTGAAACATAATTTTCTAAATGTTGATCCAACACATTGGAATGAACAGGAAGACTATCAAACAACAATTATTTTCTTGTTTACAAGTTACAAATTATGTTGCTGAGAGAGGTGTGGTTTTAACCCAGGAGTACTTAGGAAGAGTAAAATCAGATGAAAATTTACAAAACAAATTGCTTGTAGCACAAATCACACGTAAACAGTGAGGAAAATGCACTAAAGAAAGCTTAGCCGAGTAGTTTTGTAAAAATTCGATTTTCACTTTTAATTAACAAACAAATATGATTAACATGTTTAGTAAAAACTATTTCCTTGAAACAGAAACGTTTTTGTAAGATTTATATTTTAATTTGCATTTTAAATTTGCTTATTAAACTGTTTTATTAAGATGAAATTTTTTTTAAAGATAAATAGTTATTTAACAAAAGAAAATGCTTACAATTTTTTTATTTAATTTTTGCAAGTCTTGTGGCACAGTGAAATATTGTCCGATTGAGCTCAAATTTTACATAATAACTTCTTTTTATTAATAGCACAAATTAAAATAACGGCCCAAAAGATAAATTAAAAATCAGAAATTACACCTATATAAGGGACACCCTAATCTACGGGTACAAAAAATATATAACTAAATATAAATAAAAACAAATATTCATATTAAAAATTTTGAATGAAAAATGGCATACTAACATTTTATGAATTAAATAGTTTAAAATAATTTTTATACATATAAAATTTACTTGTTATTAGGAAAAATATGATATGTTGATCAAAATATTATGAATGAAATATAAATGAATTGAGTTTTTTGAATGGAAATTTACAAAATTGAATTGTACAAGATATTTGAATTAAATAATAGTTGGTCGTTAAAAATTAAATTTGGAAAGTTTTTGAAAGCTTTATAAATTTCAAACTCTTCTAAAGAATCCATTAAAAACCATTTGTTACATAAATGCAAAGGTTCTAAATTTTGTTCGAAACTGGTGTAGTTATGGTTATTATCATTTAAATGATTTGCAAAAAGTGACTTTAAATTTTGTTTATTTTTGTTCATTGGAATACGTTCTTTGAATCTTTCTAAAAAACTTCTTCCTGTTTGCCCTATATAAAATTTGTCACAGGTATCACATTTGATTTTATAAATTCCAGAACATGACTTCAAATTGATGTTAGATTTTGGTCTATATTTAAAAAAAATTCTACTTGAAGTCGTATTTTTCATTTATCAAAGGCTATCTATAAACTAAAAATAAACCAAATTAAAAAGAGTCGAGTCAAAATGTCGCAAAATTTTGTTTAACTTGACTGAAATTGCTTTTTAAAAAGTTCATTTAATAATAAAATATTTGATATTTAACATAAAAAAAATCTGAATTTAAAAATCGCCATATTTATAATTTTCCTTCAGAACAAAAAAAACTGATTCCCGACAGTCATATGCACAACGAATTTTATCTCTAAAACAAAAAATATAGCTAGTCCTAAACTTTCACAAGTGGTTAGATATAAAATAAGCTTCAATTTAGTTAAATAAAGAAAAGGCTATGCCATCTTTTTTTCAATTACACCGTTTTTTTGTTATGTTACACCGTTAAAAATTATTTCAAAAAATTAACAGTGTACATTTTTAAAAACTTTGTTCTAATACCTATTCAACGACATATCATTTATGAAAATCGATTGAGTAGTTTTTCTACAATCGCTCGTCAAAATGCACTCACATCACAAAATAACAAAAAATTGAGGGGCACCCTGTGAAGACCCCTGGTCGAAAAAAAAAATTGTAAGAGAACTTGTATTTTTTATTTATCAAAGACTATCTATAAACAAAAAATAATCAAAATTAAAAGGGGTCAAGTCAAAACGTTGTTGAATCTTCGTGAAATTCCTCATATACATCCGATGTTATACGTTGGTTAATCTGGGAAGCCTGATTTTGATATTTGGAGTTTTGAAATTGTTAGCTAATTTAATAATAATTTAATTTAATATTTTGCTTAAAGCGGTGTTAACTTTTGGGGCAGTTGGTTTTATTGTTATTCCGTGTTGTGCGGTGGTTTTTGTCGCTGTTTTATATTGTACGGGGCTCAAACTTATGAAGTTCTCGTTCATGATTTTTTGAAGATCAATTATTTTCATTCAAATGAATCAATCTTAATGGGAACAAAGTAACATAATTCTAAATGGGTTTAACCAGATCCAGAAGTTATTTCGACTGCTTTGACGAGTGAAGAACTTGTGACATCTCTGCTAATGAATATGTAAAGTCAGCTTTGCTGGAAGATATTTTGAATGAGCTTTGCTGTGAAACAACAACAACTAGCTAGGGTAGAGTGTCAGTCAGTTTTGCTGGGATAGCTTGAGACTGCTCTGCGGAGGGATAGAAGAATAGCATGGACAAACGTTGCTGTTGGATAGATATTTTTGAACCACTTTGATGAAGGATATTTGAGGCAGATTTACGAAGAAAGATTTTCTAGGGGATAGTTTGGGTCAGTTTTTCTGGGGACCAGCTTGCTGGTTAATAGCTTGAAAAAACTCTACTAAGAAATGTTTGAGTTGCCCTTATTGGTAAATATCTTCAACTGGCTTCATTATTGGATACATTGAGTGAGCTTTGCTAGTTGACAGTGTGAGTCAGCTTGTCTAGGTAGTTATATAGGTTAAGCTAGCTTGTTTTTTTATAATTTAAAGTTTTAGTTTTTTTGCTGTTGAGAAACTGGAATCAAATATGCTAAGGTAGCTTAAAGGTTCACCAAGTTTGAAAATCAAACGAATAGTTTAATCCATTTAATGTTGATCTATGATTTTGAATTTAAGAAAATTGATTTAAATTAAACATTATGATAATATTTACCAAGCTTCAATCAAATTAATTTTTTTCCTTAAACGGTTCACAATAAATTTGTGTTCTTTATTGCAATTTGAATTTATTTAAACAAATAATCATTTATTAAAATTTGATTCTTTGTTAATAAATCAAAATCAAATTAATTGGTCTTTTGATTTTTTTCCTTACGATAATTAATCAGTTCCAACCAACACGAACGCAAATTACTGAAAAGAGTAAAATATAAATTATTATAAAGAGAATAAAAAAAATTTAATGTCAGATTTACTTACGTACAAAGGTCCAACATTTCTTTTGTATTCGGTAGTAATGTTTTTAACAATCTATAACACGGAATAGCAATAATGTCTAAAAATTGTATCTGATTTTCTGGAATTTTATCCATATATTTTATATCCATAGATGGCAATGGTGTCTGCCCTATATTTTCTATTAATTTAGATTCTGCAAAGAACTCAGTCATTACATTTTTTACAATGTCTTTTGCAATCGAAAAAGGTTTAGCTTGTCCGGAAAGATCAGCTGATGTCATCATTAAATTACGTAGTAAACGTTGATTTTCATCATCAAAATTAATAGAAATAGTATTGCCAATTAAATTAATATCTGATTGAATTCGGTCACATAATTTTTGGGTTATCGGACGTTCCCGTAGATGACGTGTTAAATCAGTTGCCAGAATCATTTCTTTTATGTATTCGGTTATTATTTTAAAATCAGTGGCTGAAAATTTCTTTCCGATGTTTGACTCCTATTTAAAGTATTTCTTTAAAATTTTATTAAAATAAAATCAAAAAATATTTCACCTCTAGTGTTAATAATGTCAAGAAAAAATGATGATTTTCCATTAACGAGGAATCATAAAGAGCCATAAATGGGCTGTCTATTAATTGTAAATATGAATTGGTTAAACCACGATGATCGATATCATGGCAAATAGCTGCTATATAAAAGGCGATTTTCTGAAAACAAATTTAGTCTACATAAACCATGTATGTTAAAGATAAATATATGAAAATGGAATAAAAATATGTCTAGGTAGTTCCAATATCTTACCTCATTTTTGGAAAAAAGTTTAAGATTCTTATGAACCATACAATGAATTGAATGTAATGCATTAAACGCATGTAAAAAATTATGATAGGGATTTAACCGATAACCTCGTCGAACACTGTAAATAAACTTTGAAATATCCACTGTGTCAAAACCCAAAGGATTGAACAAGAAAAAAGAAAGTTTTATCAGATCAGCCTCTTTATCAGGATAGTAAGCAAAACTGGAAATATTGGAAATATTAACTTAACGCAAAACAAATTCAAATGCTATTTTAATACTTACTCATTGATATGGTAAGGAATTTCATTCAGATTAATTTGTATGATATCTTCGGGTTGTTTTATTTGTCTGGATAATTGAACAGCAAATACTTCTTTATACACATCACCTATTGTCTGATTTCGTAAATTTTCTTTTTGTAAGTATGTATGTTCCAACCCGATAGCGCAATAGTCTGCAAATATTTGAAATAAAATCTCATCATATTTCGTGTAAATCCCAGTATGTTTATTGATGACTTGAAGTGCTCCCAATATTCCGTTTCGACCTACAACCGGACTGCATAGAATCGATCGTGTAATAAACCCAGTTCTTAAATCAGATTCTCTATCAAAACGAGGATCAACATAAGCATCTTCAACATTGATTATTTTGCCACTACGTAAAACAAATCCAGCGATACCTCGTTCTTTATTGATACGAAATTTATTTTTTTTCGATTTAATACTGTGATCGTGATCAAAAGCCTCTGCTATTAGCTCATCAGTTTCTTTGTTTAAAACGAAAAAAGAACCTCGTTCAGAATCTAACGTATCTTTAGTAAAGTTAACCAAATCCTCAATTAAATCGTCTAAATGGTCAACGTTTGAGAAATAATGTTGTGTTAGTTCCAGCAGGTAGTTGTTCAATTCAATTTGTGTCTGCAAAAGTATGCGCTGATTGTTTAGATTGATTGATAAACCCATCCATTTATTGACTGTTACCACAATATCGAGATCTTTCTGAAAGATTTTGAATTTAAGTCAAACTGAATCATTACAAAAATATTCATATATAATATAACGAGTCGTCAAATAATAGTCGATTATTTTTCATAATCATTATTACGAATGTCATTTGAGGTCCCGAGTGCGCGTAGCGCACGAGGGAAATTTTTGACCTCAAATGGCATGAGTGGTAATGTTGAAAAATAATCGACTAATAATTTGATGACGAGTTGTATTTAGCAGACAATTTAACGAACAGAAATAGTAACATTATTTCATACAACATATTCCTTTGTTGTCAAACAAAATTAAATATTATTTCATCTTAGTAGGCGCATAAATGTTATAAATTTGTAATTTATTTTTGAAAAATAAACATAAACATGCAATCATTTATGAATGAAAACGGACATTTTTACTATTTGCAAATTGCATTTTCACATAATTTTGTATATGCATTTTGGTTTTAAATTAATATATTAAAGTAGGCGGAAAATATTCGAAAATATTCGCTGTTCCTTCCTAACAGAAAAAAATAATCGAAACAAATCGTTTTGATTTGCTAAAAAATAGTAAATGAAGCGTTTTGATTGGACCTTATTGAAACTTTTGTTTTTGAGTTGAATTGTCATAATTATTTTACCATTGTGTAGTGAATATTATTTCTTCGATATAGCTCAATAACGGCAAAACATTGATTATCAGATGTAATAATTGGTACACATAACACTGCTGTTACAGAAAACCCTTTCCAGTCGAAACCATCAAAATCAAGTTCACCTATAGGATCATTTAAAATAACGCATTCTTTTGTACGTGCAACATAACATGCGGCAGTTGTTCCTCTGCTTATACTCCAACTAATTTTTTGACGTCCGCCAGAGGATAAAATAAGTTCATCGTTAGAAATATTCACCATATACAGTAAAACACCATTACTGTTTGTGATCATTTTTAACATTGATGCTGTTTCATTTAAAACAGTTGAAATATTAATTGTATCCGATATATACTGAGAACGATCTTGCATTAATTTGACAGGTTTTGAAACCATAATTGTAGCACCTTTCTTCTCCTGTTTTTTGCTCTGTTTCACCCATAAATATGGAGCTACAACCATGATAGTTTCACCGCTAAATTCTATTTTCGTTTTTAAGCTTGTTTTTGCATACTCTACGATATTAAATATCGTTGAACGACGTACCTATTGGGATACAAATTGATAAACTAAGGAATATAAATTATATTAAAAGAATTTAACCAGTTTATGATCCCATTCTTCAGCCATGTTGTAAATTATAAATAAAAATAGATGATTTTTGATCAAAACGTTAATCGAATCAAATTTTTGAATAATTTTTTTTCGGTTGCTTTGAATTATAAAATTTCGAGCTATGTAACTCATTTTAATTATAAATATATAAATTTCAGTTTTCGGTGGTAAGTAGAGTAAAAATATTCAACATTTTAAATAATACTAACGACACTTAACCTTCATTGGTTGGGTAAACATATTTCACCTAGTACAAAGGCTACAAAAGTTGTGCATGAAATTTTTACAATGTATGCTTAGAACTCGTAAAACTATTTAGAGTGGACCGTATGTCCATCCATGAATTTTTAAATGTCATTCAATATCGGACCGAAATACCGGATTTAATGGTAATGAAACCAAACCAACCCAAGTATACTGGTCTTACGACTGGTATTCATATTTTTTTTTAATTAAAGAAAAACGAATTCACAGTGGTTTTATTTTTATCGTAAGAAGCATAAAACTCCTTCTATAATGTGTTATGTATATCTTTTTATCACGTTACACTTTACAGTTATTGTTTATATTTGAAGCTAGGTAACTGGAAGCCACGATCCTTGAGTCTGAATGAGAATCAAGTTTCAAATTAAATCGAATATATAGGATGTTTCTGAGAATTTAATTCGAGAATTTTAATAACTAGAAACTATTATTTTCTGTAGTTCACATAGCATCAAACCGAATCCTATTCCAAGTCAAACGGATCGTGTTAAACCTTACAAATTTTCCAAAAAATGTTACAAATGTATGGTTCAACATTGTAAGCACTTTAAGTGAAGACAATAGCAAACCTGAACAAGAATGGCAAATCTTTTTCACAAAACTTCTGTCAATACGACTTATGTTCTTCATATATAATAGATTGCGTCAAAATTGACAAATAGTTGGGTCTTTTTAATAGGTTGATCCATCTAAAATTGCTTTTTGAGGTGCGGGAAATCGTTTTCATTCCAGATTGAATTTTGTGGTATGAAAAATTCGCACAGATTTATCAATGGTCTTCATCCAATCAATGGTCTTCATCAATGTTATCTTTGAATATATTTCGTTAAATTTAAAATAAAGCACGCCATCTTCATTGTAAGCTTTTGTAACGACTGACTATTTCGAATATTTCTCTGAAAGTAAGAATATTAATATATAATTAAATTCGCTAATTATTTGCCTATTTATTTTAATGCCGGCCTATTAAAATGAAACAGACTCAAAAGCATTTATATAAATATATATATATATATATATATATATATATATATATATATATATATATATATATATATATATATATATATATATATATATATATATATATATATATATATATATATATATATATATATATATATATATATATATATATATATATATATATATATATATATATATATATATATATCAGTGTTGCAAAACGTAACTCGTAACGTAACGCAAAAACGAAATAACGAAATCAAATAGCGTTATTAGTAATAATTACGTTCATAACGTTTTAAAAATTAAACTACGTTACAATAACGTAAAACGTAACGATAACGTTAATATTTATTTCGTTTTTCGGGTGACTTTTTTTATAATTGTGCATATGAAAATCAAAACGCAAAAACCGGTTGAATAAAATCCAACTTATCTGTTCTTTATCAATTTTTGCGGACGCTTAAACTACAGATTTTGGTAGTTCTAAAATTTTGTACAATTTTAAGTTTATTTTGAATAATTTCAAGTCTGTAGTAGCCGTTTCTGCATCACAGGTGTTTTAAATAATTTTAAGAAAGAGAATTTTTTTGCTGGCCGAGAAATCAATCTGAAGATCTATTAAAAGCAACTCTAATAGTTATAAACAAACTATCAGATTTGTGAAAACTCCTGATAAGATTGCTTAGTTTTGGTAAAAATTAATTATTTTTAATTTGAAATGATTTCAAAATATTCGTCGGAGTGACGTCAATAATCAATCCATTGTATAATTCTTTAATTTTAATTACGTCAGTTACATATCTAGGCCCATTGATGATCTCCACGAGATCGAATCTATGGTAGTGTGAATTATAAAAAATATATATACTTAAAAATTTTTAAATTATTGTTTTTAATTGTTTTTTATATATAACAATAGTGAATAATAAAAGGTGTCGTAGTTAAAATTAAAGAATTTGAAATGAGTCAAATTTTTTTAATGTATTGTAACGAGTGCAGAAAAATCTAGACGATTACAGAAAGATCTAAACGATTACGGTCACTTCCAGGAAAATAAAATCAACAAACAAGTTAATGAAATGAATATTGTTGTTGTTGTCTCTTCTTAGAAATAGGGTCAACATAAACGATTTTATGAATCAAATCAACATAACGTAAAATAATCGAGTATTCTAATGTTTTCTCAAGGTTTCTGGAAAGTGATGTCGAATTATCTAGAAGTATTGCAGAAGGTATATAAGAAAAATACCTTTTGTAGTTTTTAATTAGTTTTATTTTAGACCTGCGACAGTAAAGTGAAATTAAATGTAAAATTAGTTTTATTTTAAACCTGCGATTGTGAAGTTAAAAATTATAAAAGTGATCTTTAAATTAGTTTTTGTGTAAGGTTTTTGTAAATAAAGTTATAAGTGTTATTGAATAGAAATAATTTGTGTATTATTTTGAACGTTGAGTTACTGGAAATTTCTACAATAAACCGTTGGAGTTTCTGAAGCTGTTAAAAGAATATTCTAGTTAAGAATATTGTTTGCTGCATTGTTTTCCTGTTGTTGTGAAACAATTAAGGTGTTGAATACTTAATAAAACCTGGTGTTTGTGCTTACTAATCAGTGATCGAACTCAAGAAGAGATTGGGAATTACGTTTATCGAATTGTGAGTTAGGCCAATTCGAAGGAAGTTTAGAAAAACGTAACAGTATTTAATTATTTAGTTTTATTTTACTATGATTTTTTAAAATTAATAGTTTTATAATTGTTCATTAGAGATTTTCGATTTTTGTACATTTAAGTATAATGTTATAGTTACGTTATTTTAAAATTAAATATAAAGTTTAAAACTAATCTTTCAAACATTACATTTAATTTTAAAATAACGTAATTATAACGTTATAACATAATAAAATATAATATTTTTCTGTTTCATAACGAAATAACGTACCGAAAAAATAAATATACTGTTATAAAAACGAAACGCATAACGTTACGATTTTTTTTTTTCGTTTTGCAACACTGATATATATATATATATATATATATATATATATATATATATATATATATATATATATATATATATATATATATATATATATATATATATTTATATATTTATATATATGAGCAATTTCAGGAAGATTCAACAACGTTTTGACTTGACCCCTTTTAATTTTGATTATTTTTTGTTTATGGATAGTCTTTCATAAATAAAAAATACAAGTTCTCTTAGAATTTTTTTTTTCGACCAGGGGTCTTCACAGGGTGCCCCTCAATTTTTTGTTATTTTGTGATGTGAGTGCATTTTGACGAGCGATTGTAGAAAAACTACTGAATCGATTTTCATAAATGATATGTCGTTGAATAGGTATTAGAACAAAGTTTTTAAAAATGTACACTGTTAATTTTTTGAAATAATTTTTAACGGTGTAACATAAGAAAAAAATGGTGTAATTGAAAAAAAGATGGCATAGCCTTTTTTTTTTTTTTAAACTAAATTGAAGCTTATTTTATATCTAACAACTTGTGAAAGTTTAGGATTAGCATCATTTTTTGTTTTAGAGATAAAATTCGTTGTGCATATGACTGTCGGGAATCAGTTTTTTTTGTTCTGAAGGAAAATTATAAAAATGGCGATTTTTAGATTCAGATTTTTTTTTTATGTTAAATATCAAATATTTTATTATTAAATGAACTTTTTAAAAAGCAATTTCCTTCAAGTTCAGCAAAATTTTGCGACATTTTGACTCGACCCTTTTTAATTTGGTTTCACAAGTGGTTAGATATAAACTAACTTTCACAAGTGGTTAGATATAAAATAAGCTTCAATTTAGTTTAAAAAAAAAAAAAAGGCTATGCCATCTTTTTTTCAATTACACCATTTTTTTCTTATGTTACAACGTTAAAAATTATTTCAAAAAATTAACAGTGTACACTTTTAAAAACTTTGTTCTAATACCTATTCAACGACATATCATTTATGAAAATCGATTGAGTAGTTTTTCTACAATCGCTCGTCAAAATGCACTCACATCACAAAATAACAAAAATTGAGGGGCACCCTGTGAAGACCCCTGGTCGAAAAAAAAAATTCTAAGAGAACTTATATTTTTTATTTATCAAAGACTATCTATAAACAAAAAATAATCAAAATTAAAAGGGGTCAAGTCAAAACGTTGTTGAATCTTCGTGAAATTGCTCGTATATATATATATATATATATATATATATATATATATATATATATATATATATATATATATATATATATATATACATATATATATATATATATATATATATATATATATATATATATATATATATATATATATATATATATATATATATATATATATATATATATATATATACATATATATATATATATATATATATATATATATATATATATATATATATATATATATATATATATATATATATATATATATATATATATATATATATATATATATATATATATATATATATATATATATATATATATATATATATATATATATATATATATATATATATATATATATATATATATATATATATATATATATATATATATATATATATATATATATATATATTAGGGTGACACTTATTTTCTTATTTTGCATTTTTGAAGGGCGCCGGGCAAAATTTTGTTCCTTTATACATGTGTAACTAGAATCTGAAGTTTGGGCTCAATTGAACAATTTTATCACGTGGCGACTTTAGCTCAAAGTTGAAAAATTTCATAAAAAATATTTCTTATCAACTTAAAAATTGGAAAACTCGAACAAAATAAGTAAAGGGTCCGTCACTGTGACATCGCCAATGGCCCTCTGTAGTATACGTGCTAGAACAAGTTGAGTCTCGTGCAACCTGTCCGTCCCTATATAATTTAAACGTGTCTGTCAATAGGTGTGACGCAATGTTAAATCGAAAGACACTATTCATATAACATAATGTCAATCTCTTGTTACTTTACGCAAATAACTTATTTAATAAGTTTAATAGAAAAATTAAAGAAAACAAAAGTTTTTTATAATTTTAATGTTACTATATATATATCAGCTTGTTAGGCCATCTTCTGGAGTAATCCAGATTACTCCAGAAGATGGCCTAACAAGCTGAAATATATATAGAGTAACAGTAAAATTATAAAAAATGTTTTTCTTTAATTTATCTATTAAACTTATTAAATAAGTTATTTGCGTAAAGTAACAAGAGATTGACATTATCTTATTTGAAAACTTACGCCAAGTGCCAATGGCAAACAGTGTATAATTTAAATATAAATAAATAAATATAATTTAAAATTTGGGAGCTTCATTGGATAAATTTATTGAATACCAAAATTCATCCCAGCAATTCTCATCGCCTCTAGCAGTATCTGGATTATCTCTTATTTGTTCTGAAATTTTTGTTTTATTAAAATCGTTTGTTTTGTTTTGTGATTATTGCGGTTGGTTTATTTTATTTTTGTTTTAATTTTAAAAATATGGCTTCCCCAAACAATTCTCCCTCGCGTCCTGCCTCACCTGTGAATGCATTGGGTGTTAATGAAGCACCCCTGTTAATGACTCATCAGCAGTTAGCTGATACTATCCAAGGAAACTGCTTGCAGCAGTTTGCCCATCAACAGTTCATGGCACAGCGGCAGATGCCACCACCTTGCTCACAACCTCCAACAACTGAACCAGATGTAGCTACAATGAGCAATATTAATTTTGTTAAATTTAAAGCTCCGCAAAATTTGTTTGACCAAAACGCAATTGTTTAGTTCAGGATGTTGGAACTAAAATTTTTTAGCTCGAATGTTAGGTCGGAAATAACCAAATATTCACATGCATTAAGTGCAATTGATTCACGATTGCACAACATATTGGCACCGTTGCTCTTTAAAGAGATAGGTGATACTCCTTATACTACCTTTAAGACGAAGGTAATTAAAATTTTGGGCGACAGCGATGAGGCAAAAATTAATAATATTTTGCATAAATTAGTATTAGGTGATGAAAAACCTACACAGTTGCTAGCTGAATTCCGAATTATCGGTGCTGATATGAACGATGGCATTATCAAACAACTTTGGATGGCACGTCTTCCTGAAAGCATCCAACTTGTTTTATCGTCTTTCGAAAACGATTTGCAATTAACGTTGTTGGCAGAACGTGCCGACAATCTTATGGAAACGTTGTCACAGAGACAAATTTTTGCAATGGACTACTTCTACTTCTGCACAATGAACTAACTCAAACCGGTTTCATCAAAGTACTTCTCAACATAAAAAAATCGAAACATTAGTGAAATGTTTCTCGCTCTTGTTCACAGTTTGTTTCTAATATTAAAATGGCTATGAGGCCTAAAAATAAAAATAGTTATATTTTTACAAATTCAAAATCAAAAATACCTAAAGAACAACATAGTGGTGTTGTTTATAAGGTTGATTGTAATAACTGTAACACAACATATATTGGTGAAACAATTCAAAAATTAGGTGTTCGTATGGATCAACATAAATATGATTCTAAAAAAACTTCAGTCACTAATAATTGTTCTGCACTTGCTAAACATTCTATAGAAAATAAACATGAATTTAAATTCGATGATGTTCAAATTTTGGCTAAGGAAAGAAATAAAACTAAATTACAGATACACGAGGTGTGCCAAATCATAAAAAATGAGGAAACAATTTGTAATTTTAAAAGTGATAAGAAGGATTTTTCGAATAATTATTTTAATTTAATCCGATTGTTCTAAAATTTAAAGTAACTTTAAGCTTTTCACTTGATTACCATTTTTTAAGTTAATTATAACATAGTAACTCATGTTAAATTGTATATCGTTTTTTGTTTATATAATTTATGTCAAAATGTTATTTTTCTTATTGTGATATAATTTTTTATTATTTTTATTAATAATCCTGAAGATGGGCCTAGCCCGAAATATATAGATTTAATAATAAAAATTATATTCAATTAAACGGGGTAAATTGAGGAAAAACAAAATAATAAAATATAAAATTTTAAACCCGGCTAAACAAGTTTATAATATGAATTAGTGAAATTCTTAATAATTTTAAAACGCAATTGCTGAGTGAAATTCACTCGATAGTAAATGCTGGTCATGGGTCGCGCTCTAAATCTCGTGATAACCGTCGGAGTACTTCTAGATCAAAGTCTAGAGAATTAAAAATTAATTCGAACATTTGTTTTTACCACTCCATATTTAAAGACAAAGCACAACGCTGCGTCACTAGATGTTTTTTAAAAAGGTTTAATATTTCCACAACATTTTAAAAATCACATCCATGCACATGGAGTAACTTAAGTGAATACAAAGAAGCGTAAAAAATTGTAAGTTGTTTAAAGGTAGTCAACGATCCAGCAGAACGATGCTTAAAATTAATGAAAGAGTTCAACGATAAAATAACTAAAAACAATTTTTTTAAAAACAATTTTCAAATTAAAAACAATTTTTGTTAAAGGTAAACAATAATCAATAATTTAAGATAATTTGAGCATATATAGAATGAGAATTAATTTTATTTCATGGATTTTCAGACCGTTCAAGACTACCGTAAGAAATATCCGAAATCTGCTACATTGCAGGATTTGAAAAGGCCTTTATAATTTTGTTAACATTATAAAATAGGTTCCTGTTTTTAAACATTAAATGATACTTTAGAAACTATTATACGGTTTTGTTTTTAATACAGACTCGACTATGTGAAAATTACAAAAAAACTTGTATGTAAGCATGCTTAAGAATCAAAGTCGCCACGTGTTAAAATTGTAATAGAGTGGTGAAACTTTGTCAGTATCCTTAAATTACCCAAAGGAACAAAATTCCGGCCGGCGCCATGCCAAAATACAAAAAAAAAAATCACCCATACAAATAAGTGCCACCCTAAATTATATATATATATATATATATATATATATATATATATATATATATATATATATATATATATAGTTATATATATATATATATATATATATATATATATATATATATATATATATATATATATATATATATATATATACATATATATATATATATATATATATATATATATATATATATATATATATATATATATATATATATATATATATATATATCAGGGTTGTAACGTATAATACGGTAACGTATAATACGGTAACGTATAAAACACGTATTATACGTACGTATAAAACGTATAAAACGTACAGTATAAAACACACAATTATTTACGTTTTATACCGTATAAAAGTAAAATCCTTAATAAATAAAAATACGTTTATACAACATTATCGCGGGCGTATTATTCATCGTACTCGTGATATTTAATATTTATAAAGCCTAGATTTCTGGAATAATAGGAACAGTTGCTTTAGAAATTATAGCGTCGTCATGATAATTTCTTACCCAACTATTCCTATTAGTTCAGAAAACTTCCACATTTAACGTAAATGCTTATTTTCAAAATATAATTATTTGTTTTCAAAACAAATTTAGTCTGCAATAATTTGACATTTCCAGCCATACCTATTATTTATTCATCAATGACCAAAATTGAACTTACTCAATAATCTTCTCACTAAACTTTTTCGTTTGACGTAAATACATATTTTAACTATTACAACTTTTGTATAAAAAGAAGATTTGATCTGCAAGAACCTGTTATTTTCAAACTGTGTCTATTAATTGGAAGTGATGCAACCCGGATTCACACAACAAAATTTTTTAAAAACATCTCTCTAATAATCTCTAATAATTTCCATAACTGCTATGAAAAAAACGACATTTATTCTACAACAACATAATATTTCCGCTGTTCTTATTAGATGGGAGGAGCTGAAGTTGGATTGAACCATATTTTATATATTCAATAACATTTCATGATGCCAAATAATTAAGTTCATGAGCCAAATGTTTCTAATCCAAAATGTTTCCCATTAAGTAAATGTTGGAATCAAAATGAAAGAAAATCATATGATTTGTATACGTGTTGAAAAATTCAAAAATAATTTAATTGCTTGAGTTTAAGTGCTCAAAAAAATCTCTTCAAATCTAGTGAATTAAAAATTATTAACCAGTTTAATGTACAGTAACATAGTCTTTCGTATAAAGTATAAAAATATACATTCAAATAACATCTAGAATTTAAATAGTTTTTGTTATAAATTATAAAATATATAAATAATTTAAAACTACGTAATTATATTTCTACTAAAATATATATATTTTTAATAAAATTATAATTAATATCTAAAGTAAGAAGTATTTTTAATTTTTTATGAATGAATTTCAAAAACAAAATCATATTATACGTTTTATACGTTATATACGTTTTATACGTTTTATACGTTACGTATTATACGTGTAACGTATAAAACGTTTTGTACGTGTATATTAACAACCCTGATATATATATATATACATATATATATATATATATATATATATATATATATATATATATATATATATATATATATATATATATATATATATATATATATATATATATATATATATATATATATATATATATATATATATATATATATATATATATATATATATATATATATATATATATGTATATATATATATATATATATATATATATATATATATATATATATACATATATATATAAATGTATATATATATATTTCTTAATTGTATACGTTATGTATATATATAGTTTTTGGTTATTTTGTTTCAAAACAAAATTGTTTTGTTTTGTGCATGCGTTGTAAATAATTAAAGTTTAATATTTCATGTAAAAATGAAATATTGAAAAGTCAAGCGTTGTAAACGAATAATTTAAAATTTGTTGGTTGGCATTACTAACCTTTATAAAATATTATTTCTTACTGCGCTATATTTTGTACTTGGTATGTAAAGGATACAGGGTAGTTGATATACAATCTGGGTTGGTTTTACTCTAAATAATTCCATCAAACATTTAATCCGTGGCGTACTTCTAAACTAAAAATTTAGTTTAATTTCTTAACATAGTAGTTAATAGTTGGTCAAAACAAAAAACAAAATTATTTAGTTTTTTTCAGTTGGTATTATTTTCACGTGTTCATGAAATGTCAACAAATTGCATTTTATTTAACAAATAAAAAAGAAGGTTAAGAACTATTAAATCCATTTATAATTTATCGGTGATAAAACATATTAGCTGTTAACAAATTTATTTATGTTTTTAATGAAACTAAATTTGTATTACTTAAACCTCTAAGAAATAAATCCTCACCCAGTACATAGCACAACTCATCACTCGCCATACTACGTATTATTTGGTCAATACGCAATATCAGATGGCAACACTTATAAAACACTACGAACTCTTCATAACTTCGGTGAGCCAATTGACGACGAGCTTGATCGTGCGGATCAATAAGCGGATCGCTTGATCATCAGATTCCACATTAAACAATATACATGAAAACCACATTCAAAAATTCAAGCAACACTACAACCTACGGACGAGACCACGTACGTTTCAATATTATTTAAACTTTTTTCTAAATTATAAAAATATTCCAGAAATTATTACAAAATCAAAAATTTAAATTTATTCAAAAAATTTTAAATTATTGCAAAAATTGTAAAAAAATCAAGCATACAAACTTTTTTCAACATTTTAAAAATATTTCAAAACTTATAACACAATCAAAAATTCAAACTATTTCCAAAATTCTAAAAATATTGCCAAACTTATAACAAAATAAAAACAAACTTTAAACAAAATTCCAAAAATCAAACAAATATTGTACACAAACAAATATTATCGAATACATTCAATTACATAATTTTGGTCGTTACAAAACTCGGGTAACTGAGAATAGTGACACTAGAAGTAAGCACTACTCGTTAGTTAACAGAGAAGGCCGAATTTGCAAATCCTAAGACAAATAAATAAATTGACTGGAATGAACACCTACCCACGTTGTAAACAAACAGACAGCAAGTTGCCATATACATCAAAAAGAAAATAAAAGATGTTGAAGTAAAGTTGTGAATTATAGCTACTGTCACTTGCACCAGTATCATCGACCTTAGAAACGAAGGGCTTGTTAAACAGAAATATTAATGAGCATTCGCACCTATCACCCAAAGACGCAATTCAAGGTAGGCAAGCGTGTCCAGTACATGATAGGTATAAGTGGAGACTGAAAAATAAATAGGATCTATTGTATTGAGGGATAAAATCTTAACTTCCACCATCGTGGAACGAAGTCCCATTCTGGCAAGCGCTTTACAGCGATTGTATGTGGAACTGAATGGCAGATTTGAGTCATTATCTCCTTCGATACTCATCGGTTTCCCAAAAAAAATTTTTTTTAAATGCCTAACACTACCACTGGAAAGTGCCCCCAAGCATCAGAATTCATTTTCAAATACAAAAGAGTCAGGATTTGCTATTTGGGTCGATGAAGACTATTAAAAAATAGCAAAAATTCCGTAGGGAAATTGTGAGAGATTCTCATACCAAAAAGATGGGTTGGAAAGGAGAATAATGAATGGGGGAGGTAAACTAAAACAAACAGCAGCCAGATAACGGCAGACTGAAGAAATCAGTCTTAAGCGTCTCTCATCTAAACGGAATATGTTAATATTGTAAGCATATTTTGACGATCTATTAAACCAACAGGGGTGAAAGAGAAATGAAATGATTGAGGTAAATAAATGTAGTAAAAACAGGTATTAGAAAAAGAAAGAAAATTTAAAGTAGACAAAAAAAATAGAATAATAAGTTAAACAATTTAACAGAGTTCTAAAATAAGAAGACTATTACAATTTAATGTCTTTAGTATGGTAAGTCACAATGGATTTACCATCTAAGTTCGTACATTTGTGCAGGACATTACCAACCTTGCATTCTATTATGGCTGGTTGTTATGACTGAAAGGTTGACTGGTTGTTATGACTGAAACCCTGAATTAAAATTTTTTGAATAAATTTAAATTTTTGATTTTGTAATAATTTCTGGAATATTTTTAGAACTTTGAAAAAAAGTTTAAATTTTTGATTTTATTATTATTTTTGGAATATTTTTGGATTTCGGAAAGAAATCTGAATTTTTGATTTTGTAATATTCCTCGAAACGCTAAATGGAGAAGTTTTTGATTAGTTTGCTGATTGTATTACCTTTTCACTAAATTATTTTAATAAATGATATCTGTTAAATTAGTATTTTGATTAAAATTAGACACTTAGTTTTTTTTAATTTTTCGCAATAAGTAGGACGAAAATAGTCGTAGTTGTATTCGTATTAGGTAATCTAAAGACAATGCATGAAAATAATTAAACACATTAACCTCCCTCGCAACTTTATTTAAGTTTGGCCTATAAGCTTTCATAACTATGAAAAACCGTACTTAAAGCTTATAGTTTACAAAGTTGCGTCAAAACCGAATGTCGGGACTTAAAATTTTCCCTCCTCCTCCGAAACCACACAAAAAGCTTATGATCTAATTTCATTCAAGTCGAATGACAGGATTTAAAGTTTTTAATGTTTCAAAGAAATATTTTTTTCGAAGACTCCCTTTTTCTCCACATTTGTCCGAATTTGCTCTAAAAGTTTTCAAAACTTTACAAAACTGAACTAAAATCCTTTATACCGAGATTCATTAAAATTAAAGAATAACACTTACAGTTATTCATGTTTCATAGAAACATTTGTACCGTCCTCCTCACTTTGTTTCAATTTGTCCATAAACTTTTCAACTTAGCGCATTAGGTTAACAAATTTAAACAAAAATCTTCTTATATATTAATACGCTAACGCAAAATTTTGTGTAGCCTAAGGCTTTTTTATTCGAATTTTGATTGATTTCAAATTTTCAGTGCTAACTGATATTACTGTAACCTAGGTCTGGGATTGGGATTTTTCGGATCATAAATAAAAAAGTTATTATATACGAAAAACTTTTTATATACATATGCATATACATAAGTTTACATACATACAAAAACGAAATTAAATTTAGAACTTAAAAATTTATTTTATTTTTTTATATTTCCTTTTTTATATATTCTTTGGTAGATGCAATTTCATTTTAGTCTTCTTATGTCTTCGTACATGGAAGGTTAGATCGAGTCGTCGGAATAAAAGAGATTTTATGCGTAATAATGTTGATTTTATGAATGATGAAATTTATTGTTTTTTATATTTTCTTTTTTATATATTCTTTGGTAGTGGGTAGTAGTAAACGTATGGTATGCGTAGTATATTAGTAAAATAGATATTCTAATCAAATTTCAGTGTATTTACAAGTTGTATTTTATTTTTTAGTTTTCTTATGTACACTGACGTGAATGCATGTGAATAATTTGGATCTGTTCTTCATTTTAATTTTTAGAAATGCCAATGTATGTGAAGTTTTTCTTATGCGTGAGATTTGTTCGTTCTTTTAAATCAATGCATGAATTTTTTGAAAGACCTGAGAATGTTACTGCTGATGTGTTTGTTAAATTTGTCAGATGATGCAATGCTGGTTGTATTTTATATTTTAGTTTTCTTATGTACACTGACGTGAATGCATGTGAATAATTTGGATCTGTTCTTCATTTTAATTTTTAGAAATGCCAATGTTTGTGAAGTTTTTCTTATGCGTGAGATTTGTTCGTTCTTTTAAATCAATGCATGAATTTTGTGAAAGACCTGAGAATGTTACTGCTGATGTGTTTGTTAAATTTGTCAGATGATGCAATGCTGGTTGTATTTTATTTTTTAGTTTTCTTATGTACACTGACGTGAATGCATGTGAATAATTTGGTTCTGTTCTTCATTTTAATTTTTAGAAATGCCAATGTATGTGAAGTTTTTCTTATGCGTGAGATTTGTTCGTTCTTTTAAATCAATGCATGAATTTTGTGAAAGACCTGAGAATGTTACTGCTGATGTGTTTGTTAAATTTGTCAGATGATGCAATGCTGGTTGTATTTTATTTTTTAGTTTTCTTATGTACACTGACGTAAATGCATGTGAATAATTTTGTTCTGTTCTTCATTTTAATTTTTAGAAATGTCAATGTTCGTGAAGTTTTTCTTATGCGTGAGATTTGTTCGTTCTTTTAAATCAATGCATGAATTTTTTGAAAGACCTGAGAATGTTACTGCTGATGTGTTTGTTAAATTTGTCAGATGATGCAATGCTGGTTGTATTTTATTTTTTAGTTTTCTTATGTACACTGACGTGAATGCATGTGAATAATTTGGTTCTGTTCTTCATTTTAATTAGAAATGCCAATGTATGTGAAGTTTTTTTTATGCGTGAGATTTGTTCGTTCTTTTAAATCAATGCATGAATTTTTTGAAAGACCTGAGAATGTTACTGCTGATGTGTTTGTTAAATTTGTCAGATGATGCAATGCTGGTTGTATTTTATATTTTAGTTTTCTTATGTACACTGACGTGAATGCATGTGAATAATTTGGATCTGTTCTTCATTTTAATTTTTAGAAATGCCAATGTATGTGAAGTTTTTCTTATGCGTGAGATTTGTTCGTTCTTTTAAATCAATGCATGAATTTTGTGAAAGACCTGAGAATGTTACTGCTGATGTGTTTGTTAAATTTGTCAGATGATGCAATGCTGGTTGTATTTTATTTTTTAGTTTTCTTATGTACACTGACGTAAATGCATGTGAATAATTTTGTTCTGTTCTTCATTTTAATTTTTAGAAATGTCAATGTTCGTGAAGTTTTTCTTATGCGTGAGATTTGTTCGTTCTTTTAAATCAATGCATGAATTTTTTGAAAGACCTGAGAATGTTACTGCTGATGTGTTTGTTAAATTTGTCAGATGATGCAATGCTGGTTGTATTTTATTTTTTAGTTTTCTTATGTACACTGACGTAAATGCATGTGAATAATTTTGTCCTGTTCTTCATTTTAATTTTTAGAAATGCCAATGTATGTGAAGTTTTTCTTATGCGTGAGATTTGTTCGTTCTTTTAAATCAATGCATGAATTTTTTGAAAGACCTGAGAATGTTACTGCTGATGTGTTTGTTAAATTTGTCAGATGATGCAATGCTGGTTGTATTTTATTTTTTAGTTTTCTTATGTACACTGACGTAAATGCATGTGAATAATTTTGTTCTGTTCTTCATTTTAATTTTTAGAAATGCCAATGCATGTGAAGTTTTTCTTATACGTGAGATTTGTTCGTTCTTTTAAATCAATGCATGAATTTTGTGAAAGACCTGAGAATGTTACTGCTGATGCGTTTGTTAAATTTGTCAGATGAAGATAGAATTGATTGAAATGAAATGATTCATAAATTTGTATGTACTGAAATCTGTGATCCCATTCTTTTTCCTAAATTACATGAATATGTGAAACGTCATATGATGCTTGGACCATGTGGTGCTCTAAATCCTGTTAGTATGAGAGATGGTAAATGTAGTAAGAATTTTCCAAAACCTTTTTCTGAAAATACTAAAGAATCTGTGAATGGTTATCCTTTGTATCGTCGACGTGATAATGGTATGAGTATTGATGTACGTGGTGCATCTCTTGATAATAGATACTAGGAGGGACCGGCGTGCTTCGCTACGAAAATTAGCGATCAAATAAGTTTGATCTCTAACTTACTTATATCTCTAAGCTTACTTGAAAACATATTTGATCGCTAATTTTTCATATATCCGAACTGATCAGCTAGAGTTCTGATTATTTTTCATTCATATATTTAAAAAGAAAAATTAAAAATTATATGCTAGCATTTCTCATTACCCCTTTTTGAAATCATTGCTTCTACGTCAACAAAATGTCTACGCAAAAACTTTATTTATAAGCGTGGTCTACGCAAAAACTTTATTTATAAGCGTAGCGAAGCACGCCGGGCCCTCCTAGTTAAAATAAAATCACTTATACTCGTTATGCCGTAAAAAACCAAAATAAATGGAGGTTGATGTAGATTTTGAAAAATCAGAAATTTTCATCAATTACCCATCAAATCCAACTTAATTTTTGGGTTTCAAATTATTAATGTTTTACAAAAACAAAAATTTAAATTCATCAGCAATCAAAGTCAACTTCTAAAAGTTGACTCGAAAATTGAAAGCAATATCCAAATATTCAATTTAAATGTTAAAAACAATCCTCTCGCTTGTTTCTCTTACAATAAAAATTCATCCAACAAGAATTTTCTCCAGTTTGATTTCCTGATGAATTATTACTACAAACTTTTCGTTCCCCTTATTTTATTCAAATAAAAGGACTTTTGTTAGCTGTTCATCTTCAGTTGAACTAATTCCATCGTTTTGAAAGGATATCAGGTAGCTCTCGGACAGCATTGTTTTATCAATTATTATATTATTTTTGTTTTTCATTAAAACGTTCGTATAAATTTTTTATTATCAACAAAATTAAATATTTAATACTTGAAAATACACTTCACCAATGTACGAGTTCATCTAACAAATAATGAAAATTAAATATGAAAAGAAAATCTACCTATAAAAAATGAAAACAGGCAAGTTGAAAAGGGATAATCTGTATTTGTAGTTCTAGAATCCTTTTTTTACTTATTTTTATAGTGATACATCAGAAAATTCGATAAACAGATAAGGTTTGATTTGGTTGGATACAAATTTTTTTATATTTTTTATTATACTTTTTTGTGTCGTTGTTGGAAAATCGTTGTACGAGATATTTGAAGAAAATTTTTATTAAACAGATTTTCCAGCGATATATTTACCAAATATAAATTATTTAAAGTTAGATGTTTCGATTTAGTTTGCATATCAAAGCGAAAGAAAAGAAACAAGGATTATTGAATGTGTTTTTTTGTGTTATGGTAAGAAGATATTTGATGGTTTTTGAAATAGGATTTGTGTTTTTTTGTTATGAGAAAAGAAATGTTTAAATGTTGAATCATTGAAGGATGATAGGATGGGTTGTTTCGAGAAATTATCAAAGGGTTCAAGTTTTCTTCACATGAGATTGATGATACTTTATAAGAAGGAAAGTTTTGGGTCGGTGATCAGTATTAAATTTGGTAATTGTATATTTGTTATATTTTTGGGTAGAATTATTTTGTTTGTCAATTTTTAAGTATGATGTTGAATTTTACATTGTTTTATAAAAGCAGAATACAAGACACACACTTTTGGTTTTTAGGTGTGACCATGTTTCTATATTTTTAATTAATTAAATTGTTGTAATAAATTATTAAACTGTTAGCTCATCGATGTTTGTTGTTTTAAATTTCTACTGCAGTAAAACGGGGAGAAAGCAAAGGGAAACTAATTTTTCCTTAGAAACATATTTTAATGACTCTAGTTGTTTATGATTTCATTTCAAGCGTGTATAATTTCTAGGGAGCTACAAAGTGCTATTTTTCAATGAAAACTGTTGGTAATAAGAACAACAATAACATAGACACATTTTCGGACTTAGATCACACAGCAAAATACCTTCTGAAGTGTGATCGCAATTTTTTGGATAGTAATATCTCATTGCTACTGCTAGTGGTATGTAATATCTCAGGTTAAGTCATATGTCAATATGATATACGGGGTAGATAATAAAATAATTAACTTTGTGGTCTTTAATAAGCTTTTTCAGTTTGTTAACTTACTTCTCTAAGACCATCGTGATGGTGTATTTATATGATTCAGCCTTGAATTAATATGCATACCAGCTAGTATTAGGAATCAAACTTACATTTATGTGATGACTAAAATTATGGAGGAAAACCAACGTAGGTAGAGAATTATAAAGGCACGAGACTGTTAAAAAAATTCACGCTGAAATGCTACAGGTTTACACTTTTTATTTGGTATAAAAAGAAGTTTGCCGGTTAAGTCAACATCGATTTGATTTCCTGAAAAGTTCGTTCATTCATAATGAAATTGCAAAAAATTGTCAAATCAGCTTGACTTGATCAATTCTTCTATGTTTAGAGACATCAGGCTCATTATTATGATTACAGAGTAAGATTAAATTAAAACACTTCAAAGTAATTATGGATACTCCAAGCCATGTGCGACAACAGTATTCCAGGTAGTGATGCGTAACCTCAGTTAAATTAGTGATCCGTTCTGACCAGCAGCTAAATTCTGTAACTGTGAAGCGGTGAAATGGTTTTTTGTCACTTCACCGCAAAAATATCTAAGTGAGTGAAGTTTCAAAATTATAAAGTTAACATTGACTTTTTGTTTGGCAATAGAATGAAATCGTTTCTTTTGTTGTTATTGACATTATGTCAAAAAACACCATATCGTCAATGTGATTTGATTTTTTAAAATTGCATTTCTAAATTAAATACAGATTTATTTTTGAAATCTATTTTTTTAAATATTTATATATATTTGAATTTTTAAACGTTTTACGTTTAAATTGTGTTAAAAGTTAAAAGAAACACTTAATATTATTTATTATTGACTTTTGACAGTGCGGCGCTTGCTATTATATTTTTTAACATTCAAATCGCATATAGAATCGCAAAAGTGGTTGGTGTTGTATGCTCCTGAAGTTAGCTAGTGGACTGTATCTGACGATGTTTGAGCATTAGTTCCAAATTATAATGGTGACATCCCAGTGATCTTATGCACACTTAATGATTTGATACAACTTAAGATGGCGCCGTTGATGCGATTATGAATGAGCATATAAATTCTGGACAATTATTGACATCGATGTGGCTGACAAATTAATTCAGTTCGTACCAATGATGGCGTTTTGTACGATGATGATTAAAAATATATCTCATGTGCGTTTATCGAAGCTGATGCGGCAGAAAACTTAATACAATGTTTACCAATGATGCAGTTAGTACGATGATAACTATGATGTAACTTATGTAGAATTATCGAATATGATGCGGCAGATAAACTAATACAATAATTACAGGTGCTGCCGTTAATATAATTCATATACAACTATCGAAGATGATGCGTTAGACCAATCAATACAGTATTTACAGATGATGCCGTATAATATACTTCATATACAATTATCGAAGATGATGCGGTAGACCAATTAACACAGGATTTACAGGTGATGCCTGTAATGTATAATTTATTCATTTTTATTAACATGTATTGTAAAATTGTAATGTATAATTAATTCATTTCCATTAACAATGTATTGTAAATTATACACATCAGATAACGAATAACGAATTAAAGAACCGCTTATTTTTGATAATATCTTTTAAGTATGTAAAATTAAAATCAGTCGATATTTATAATCCACATTGTAAATACAAAATAAATTATCCTGTGAATAAATAAAAGTGCATTTATTAATCAGTGTTTCAATTAAGTGTCACTTAAAATAGTATAACTAAATATACTATAATGCCGTATAATATAATTCATATACAATTATTGAATATGATGCGGCAGACCAAACAATACAGTATCTACAGATGTTGCCGTTAATTCGCCAATGATAAAATACACAATTTAGATAAAGCAGATAAATTTATGCGGTAATTACACGCCATTAAGCACTTTCTCTAAAAATGGCGATAGAAAAATACTACATTAGTTATTTTATTTGTAACTTGATACCCCAAAAATGTTGAACAATGTGACACTCTGACGATCACAAGGACTCATCAATCCAATACTATATCAAACCAATTTAAAATTATTTTATAAATTTCTTTATTGTGCACAATTAAAAGACATGTTTCACTTGATTTATAAAAAAGATGACTACTAAGTTGTAGATTGAACAAGAGAACAATGAAATGAAATTTTGACTTATATATACCAAACAAAGCATTTCCATCCTGTCGACTGACAGATAACAAAAAACAAAGCAAAATGTTAAAAGCCTCTTCCATGCTGTCAACTGACAAACAATATAAAGCAACTAAAATTGACTGTTGTATCTAGGACTGTACTGACTTTTGACATTTCGATTTATATATTGTTTATTGTGATTATTAACTTAAAGGAGTATTAATAATATTTGTTTTTTTGGTATAATATCGCGACCAGTGGTAAAATGATAAAAAATTAATGATAAAATCGAAATAAAGAAATTTTTAACAGATTGGCGGTGATCGTTCATTCATACTGATCGATTTAAAAACTTTGCGCCCGTTAAATAAAAGCCCGTTGCTATACTATTCTATTTTGCCGCCCGAAAAATAATCACCCGTAATAGCTATTTATGTACCAAGGGCGTTATCTAGGTTATTACGAGGGATAGAGTGGTGTAGGTGGCTACAGAGATGAACAAATATTCAACGGTGACGAAACTGGATTGTATTGGAAAAGTTGCCGTCACGCACTTTTATAGCAGTCAATGAGAAGTCATGCCCTGGATATAAAATCTCAAAAGATCGTCTTACACTATCATTAGGTGGAAATGCAGCAGGGGATTTCAAACTAAAACCGATGCTTGTATACAGGGCCGGTGCAAGACATTTTTGTGCTCTGTTCAAACATGAGAAATGCGCCCCAGAACTTTGAGTTAGCTCAAAATTGTTATGGCTTATCTTATCGTATTATAAAATTTGTTGCATACCATTTATAATATTCGATTTTAAATTTGTTCTTCCTCAATTATATTGAAATACTTTGTTTATTATTAAATATCTACATATTTTAGACTAGGCCCATCTTCAGGATCAAAAAAATATTACAATTATTACTGTAAGATTTATTATCCTGAAGATGGCCCTAGCCCGTAATTTGTATATCTGTACGTTCTTCATCCATGACATTCGACATATTTCGTTTTGTTTTTTAAAATAAAATGATAGCTTTTATTCGAAATTCTACTTTAAGATATTCAAATTAAACAAAATTTATAAAAACTAAAGTTTAAATTAATATTCAGGATTTTGTGAGCAATTAAACTCAAGTAACTATGGAATTAATTTGAATTTTTCCAATTCAAAGGTATGGTTGGAAATATCTCAGAAAAAAACTCAGTTTTTGTCTTTTACGTGTTTCGGTTGGGATTCGAACTCGTAACCTCATCAGTGCCAAACTGACGAGTTCAATTCCTTTGGCAGACACGTTTAGCCACTACGCCACCAAGGCGATGATATTTCTAAGTTGAAACTTCATCATCAGTTATCTTACTTAAGTTGAATTTCTCAATCGTCAGTTAAACATAGCTTTTTTATGGAAATTTTATTCATTTTGAATGCAGATATTTTGCATTGAATTTTCTTGACAGTACTATTGAGTGAATTCATAGAATGTCAAATTCAAATTAATTCCATAGTTACTTGAGTTTAATTGCTCACAAAATCCTGAATAAATAAAATTCCCCAAAATGTTGGCAAATACGCAAGCGCGCATATATGACAATAATTGACCAAGTGTCGATCATTGATTTTCGCATTGATTGGAAAACAATCAATAATGACTATACAATCGTGACTTAGAATGTTGACTATAATAGAAATATTACACATTCTATGAATTCACACAATTCACTGTCAAGAAAATTCAATGCAAAAAATCTTCGTTTAAATTAATGTTTTAGAAAACAATTACATATTAGTATTTGTGCAGTAGTTTATTCATAAAAATGAAGTGTTGCATTAAAATATGTACAAATAATCTTAAATAAACTGATATTTGATCATCGAATTCCATATCAATGATTAGAATATTTTTACTAATGCTATGCATAAAAAGGGTTTAGAATGATGTTTTAACAAAAATATAAAGTATTTGCTTTACAAAAACTGTTATTTTCTAGTTTAATTTTATATATTATTACTCTACGTAAATGTCATTTTCTTAATCCATCGTTGTCAAGCCAAATTTCAAACGCTATCACAGCCGAATGTAAGGTGTTCTTAAAGTAATTCAATATGATTAAAATTTGTGTTGTATGGACAATTAAAAATATTTATATATGGAAATATAAGGAAATATTTTATTCAAACATATTAAGCTTTAAAATTTATATGTAACATTTATTATTTCTTTTATTTGTTTTGAAAATATAAATATGCAAATTCTAAACAGTACCACCCAGCTAGAATGCAAACACTATAATAAAAATTTGATGCTGCATTCAAAATGTCTAGTTACTCTTCCATAGATTCAATGACTTAACACAAAAAGTAGCAGTTCAGCTCCTAATTAAATAATATACTATTTGCCTTGAAACGGTTTTCTTTAATTTTGTTTTTATTGCATGGACCTAATTTTTACTATTTCATTCATTACTTTTTAAATTTATCAATTACCAAAAAAAAATTGTCTAGGTTTCTTTTCCATAGAATTTTAATATTTATTATCCATACTCAACAAAAAAAAAATACACATTCAAAATATCATATATACACAATCATAAACATCCTGTAACTGATTTCGTTATTCTAATTTCAAAACTGTGCATACGTTTAATGTATCTGTGAATAGCTTTATTCAAAATTTCGTTAATACTTGTAAAAAATAATATTTTGGTGCACAGAATTTCAAAACTGTTCAGACTTTTCATGGTATATGTGCATTATATTTCAAAACATTGCAGCAATCAATAGTATGGGTAATATTTTGTGAACAAATATTAAAAATGAACAATAGCGTAGCAGTACTAATACTTTTGTGTGTTTCGTTTTCTTATTTTTAATTTGCGTGTATTGAGATTTAAAGTTGAAAAGAGAATACATGTTTTATATGTTTAAATTTGTATACATATATGGAGAAATGAATGAAAGCAAATATTTGAAACACTGGACAAAAAGAAAGAAATTTGATGTTCATAAAATATTATTTTAAACGGTTTAATTCAATTTAAATTGTTAATTGATGTTGGTTTTTGCGCCCTTATTTTCGTGATAAATTGAGCGCTCTGTTTTACTGTGCACTTTTGTACAACGCAGAACCGGCCCTGCTTGTATACCGTGCGGAAAATCCTCTAGCTCTTAAGGGTTTTTCAAAAAAATAATTTCCCAGTGTTGTGGCGTTCAAATAAGAAAGCGTGGATCACAAAAACTTTATTTGAAGATTGGATCACGAACTATTTTTGCCCAACAACAAAACGGCATTGTCGAGAAAATGGGTTGGATTTTAAGATTTTATTGATCTTAGATAATGCTCCAGGTCATCCCACGCGTCTTAGCGATTTAAATGAAAATGTTCAAATAACATTTCTTCCACCAAATACGACATCGATAATTCAACCAATGGATCAAGATGTCATTGCAACATTTGAGAGCTATTATTTGCGCCGCACTGACGGTACTGCAACATACTAACGGTATGTTATCTCAAGAAAGTAGGATCGTAGATCAATTTTTTCTCTTTTTTTGTAATCTGAAATGGCTTACATGGCTTAGATCAAGCATGTCACAACATATCCTAACACGGGCCAAATAAAGAATTTGAATGTTTATGTGGGCCACAAAAAAACAAAAAACTTAAATGTTTACAGTAATAGGTTTTTTTTTTCAAAAGTATAAAAAAGGTAAAATTAATATTTTTCTCCCAGATATTTGGCATATATATTTTCTCTGCAACCTTCTTTTCCTTGATGGGAATCTTGTTTGCAGTGATTAATTGTTAAACTGACCCGAGATAACGGCAAGTAATTCTTGATCTGATTAGAGACTTATATCCTTTCATAAGAGAAAATAACTGATAGCACTGATAAGTACTTCCAAACATGGACATAATTTCTACTGCGAACCTTTGAGAGTTTTCAAATCTGGCTGGCAAACATTTGTAAAATTCAGTACCTTTCATAAGCCTTGAAATATTATAAAATTGATAATTTTTTTTTAGGCTTCAACACATTTTCCATTTTTATTACTTTCGTACATAAAATTTCCTGAGGAATAATGTAATGGATATGATGAATCTTGAATCCATTATATAGTTAGTTTTTTTTGTAGTAATGCTACAATTTTTGGATTTGCCAGCTCCATCTTTTGCTACAGAAATCAATTTCGACTGAAGTAAATTGTGTGTTTGCAGAAGTTCATAAACGCAATTAAATATATCTTCTCCTGTAGGAGTGCCAAGTATCGGTACTAGTTTCAATAATTCTTCGTAAATGTTTGTAATCTGTGTCGTATGCTCGAAGAAAAACAGCTAACTAGACAACGCCTTCAATGTCCGTACTCTCGTCACAGGCAATAGAAAATGCTTGGAAACAAGACGATTTACACCTATGATTTTTTTGAAATAATTTTTCTCTTTATTCACATCAAAGAAATAGGTAATGCAAAAATTCTATGTTTGCCTATGAATTTTAAATTTTCGTATTTTTACTTCACGAAAATTTTTAATTGTGTGAAGTAATGCAATCCATTGACAAAAAAACTAATCTTACAGACCCCAAAATTTACTTTGGACCATCCTCTATTCAAATAGCCAATAAAAATTTGGGTGTACGTCTGTGGGTGGGTGGTTGGGTGGGTGGGTGACATTTCTGCATAGGATCTTAATGAAACTTTGGCAAATGATCCAGGATCACTTGAAAATGAAAGATCTGGATTCATTTCAAATTTGGACAAAATGGCGGGGGGTTTCCCGAACATCTCTTAGTTTAAATCTTCAATAACTTCTAATCCCGGCTTATGATCTTATAGAAACTTGGTATATAAGGTTTTGGTACTGTTTTCAATATTTCTGCAAACTTCCGGCTTGTCACTTCCGGTTAAAAAGTTTTTTTCAAGTGTTTATCCCTACTGTAGCCTACAATTACCGATCGATTTTCATTAATCGTTGGTAAAAGCTTTTAAGCACCGTGAGAAAGATTTTATCAGCTTTTTAGAGTACGTTGGATAAATGGTTGGAGGTGCACCATACAACAGGTGTTTTTTCCACCATGTTTTTTATAGGAAGCATACAACTTTCGTCCATGAATGAGTTTTGATGACACTTTCGAAAAAGCGATAGTGAAAAAAGTGGTCCGCGAGTACCCGTTTTTGGAAAGCTCGATAACATCTGTAACTGATAATCGAATTGGATGAAACTTGGTACATAAGCATTTAGTACGGTTCACAACAGTTCTGCATCCCAGCTTCCGGTTTTTCACTTCCGAAAAAAAATTTTGTTATGCAATTTTTTGAATTTTTTTCAGTGTCTTTATGCAAATTACAGCCTGCAATAGTGATGTGATTATGATAAAACGTATGAAAAAGGTTTCAACTAGCGTGAGAAGATAATCATCATCTTTTGGGTCACATTGATCAAAGTGGCGGGGGGGTCTACCATACAACTGCTGACTTTTCACACTTTGTTATTAAAGTTTATTGGGAGCATACAGACTTCATTCATTAATCAATTTTGGTGACACTTTGAAAAAAGATGGAGACTTAAATGACAAAAAACTGTTAGTTTTTGGACAATATTGGGATAAGTGGTGAGGGGTCTCCCAAACACCTGTTTATTGTGTCACCATTTCTTCAATATTTGTTGGAGCATACAACATTCGTTCGTGAATGAATTTTGATGACACTTTGAAAAAAGATGCAAATATGTATGGCAAGGAACTAATTAGTTTTTGAGCGATAATGAACAAAGTGGTGTGGGGTCCCCCGAGCACCTATTTTTTTGAAAGCTCAATAATATCTGTACCTGATAATCGAATTGGATGAACGTGGTACATAAACATTTAGTATGGCTCACAACAGTTTTGCATCCTAACTTTCAATTTTTCACTTCCGGTAAATCTGTTTTTACTTTTTTGCGTACTACAGAATTTATTTTTCTTGGGATACTACACCTTTCTATATTATTTATATAATTAGAACTTCACGAAATCTATAACATTCGTTAGAAGTTAAAGTTAGTAATTAAAGTTTTTTATGGATATTAGCTCACTATATATCCAGAACATTTTGTTTCCAGAGTTGTGATGAAGTTTGCCTATGCATCATCGTCACAATATTTTGTGTTTTGTTATGTAAGAGCAAGAGTATTTTTTTGTACTTTTGTTTTGTAATGCTATGCTTAGACCGCAAAGTTATAGGTTGTGGGCCGCAAGTTTGTCATGCTTGATTTAGATCAAACTTTCTCTGACTAACCTATCTTACAATATGTAATGGATTTAAGTAAGTAAATAAGTAAATATTGGGTTTTTTATTGTTAAGTCACACATTTAGGGCAGCCAAAAATATGCAAAATAAAAAATATTTTTTGTTATACGAGTTGTGTATTTCAATTTCATGTATATTTCGTGGAAATAGGCTTTTATCGATAAATTCAAACAAATTTGATATGCATACACAACTCGTACAAAAAATGTTTTTTATTTTGCATATTTTTGGTTGTCCTACACATTGGTATGCATAGATGTCCAAAGATATAAATTAGGTGTTTGTTGACGTTAAACAGGCCTGAAGGATTTTACCCTGAGATGTCGAATAAGTTTTTGAGTGGCATTAGTGGCGTATCTCTTAAACTTTATGTCTCTGATGATGGCGTGAAGTAGTACTACAATGCGGACGTTTAAGAATAAATATATGGTCTATGACTCAGAATTTCTATGTCAAAGTGAGTCAATATAATATGCTGACTTCAAATCACCTGAAAGTGAATCACATATTGAAAGCCAATTTGCAAGTTCACAAAAGAATGATCAACACTGCCTACCTAAATGAGCATAAAATGTAAATAATAAAAATCAATAGAAAAGTACAGCTTTAAGTTAAAACTAAACTTATTGTATTTACCACAACGATGGTATCAAAGAATGAAAAACCATCGTATTCCATGAATGTGTAAACAATAAACAAACAAGAAATTTTGTTTTTTTCTTAAAGTAAAAAAAATTTTTATTCTCAATAATAAGAAAAACAAATTAAAAACGTTAAGTGAATTTATTATTGGTGCCTTAAAGAATTTATCGTAAAATTGTGAATGTAGAGTTGTAGAATGAATGTTGTAAAATTGCAATATTTATTGTGTGTAAGTATGTTCTTATAAAGAATGAAGGCAAACGTGTCGTGACAAATTTTTTTATGTTCTGATGTATATCATTGGTGACATAAACATAGTCATTAGTGACAATTAATGTAAAAATCGTTTGAAATGTGTAGATGAAAAATGATTTTGCTGTGTGATCGTCACGGCGTTATAATAATATTTTTGACTTTTGTGGTACCACCTGAGCTTTGTAAGCTTATTTCATATTCATGTTGAATAAACAAACTGCTGTTAAACTTAAAGCAACAATACAGATTTTATTACAGGCCAATTCAGAGTTTATATTTTTAGGAGAAAATTAATTCTTAACCTCACTATTTGTGAATTTCGAAGGTGTAGTAGGGATATTTTTCCCTTATACAATCCAATGTCGCTTGTGTAGTTATTATTGACAGTTTCTTTCTAATCAATTTGAAATCAATTTTACGACAATTGTCAAGTTAATTTGTGAATCTATGAATTTTTCAATTCGAAATCAGTTTTTGGGTTTATATGAATAAACCTTACAGTTATTTTATAATAAAAACAACTTTTATCTCTAGGCGTGTTTCGGTTGGGATTCGAACTCGTAACCTTATCAATACCGAGTAAGTTCAAATCCTTTGGTAGACACGCTAACAACTGCAAAGTGAAAAACTTTTTGTCATACTTCACTAGCAACTAAAGTTAATTTATTATATAGATTTTAATTCGTCTTTCGACTTCTTGTATTGTAAAGTATTTTTTTAACTTGACATATATGTCGTAAAATTGATTTCAAATTGATTGGAAACAGTCAATAATAACTACACAAGTGACGTAGGATAGTATGGGGTAAAATATCCCTACTAAACCTTCAAAATTCACAAATATTGAGGTTAAGAAATTAATTATCTCCTTAAAGCAACAATGTTTTTGTTCTAGGTACAACAAAAAGATGGCTAATCCAACTTTGCGAAAATCGTATTTTTTAGTTAGAATGTACCAACAAAAAAAAAACTTAAAGATTAAATACGAATTGCTAATCTTATTTAGTAAAAAACATTTGTGAAGTGTAGTTACAGTTATATTTATTTTAAATGATTTATCGAATAATAAAACATCATGAAATTAATTTATTTTTATCTAATTACATCATTAATCTTAATTAATAAAAATCTTATTCAATGTGTGAATAATATTAACAAAGAGAGAGGTAAAAGAGGATTAGTTTATCGATACAACTCCGCAACTGGTGTAAGCTAATCAAAAATAAAAATTATTTTCCAAGATTTGTGTAAAATTACATTTATAGATTTTGGTAGCAATCGCAGTTCCATTAAAATTACCAAACCGAAGTGTTTTTGTGTCGTACAATTTTGAAGCCAATTATAACATGCCCACACTTTCCACACATATAACACCTGGAATTTATGATCGAGTAAGAAAATTTATAACTATGTTTTAGACTAAGAAAAAAAGAATTAAGTCCATTTCTATGGTTTAGTTTAATCCAGATAAACCTGATGCCAGAGAATTGAGAGTCAACAATAATTATGAAACCTCTTCAAAAACTGAAAAACCATCTTTACTATCGCGAACAAAATTTTATAAAATTTTGGAAACTAACCTAATTCGGTGAGTTAGTTAAAATATTCTTATAAAAATGTTTGTTTCTATAAACCAAATTTTTTAGGTCAGGTTTAAATGGAACCGAATGTTTACTACGTATGATTTGTGAAAATTCATCAAATCCAGCAGAAATCGCCAACGGTGTTTTAGGTTCTATATTTCATATTTTTTTAAGGTAAAATTTTATTTGTTGTGTAAAGTTTCTAACCTACACGAGTTTTGTTTATTTTGTTTTTTTTTCTAGTCCATCAAGTTCATTGTTTGAAGAAGGTTTAAGCAAAGATTTTTATGAAGCTGAAAGTATAGGCTTACAACAACGTTGTCAAAAATTTAATAAATATTGTAAACAAAGTGTTTTGGGATATTTAAGTAAAGTGTTTTAAACCGTTAAACAATGTTAAAGATCGTAAATTAGATGAATAAACAAGAAGGTGTGAATTGATATTAATTGGTTGGGTATGGACTATTAAAACTATTTAAAATAGATAACTACAAAGACATCGACTCGGTTCCTAATCAATAAAATGCAAAATTTTGAAACACGAAATATTTATTTCATGAAACAATTTTTGACGTTTAAGGTCAAATAAAATGTTTGTGCTTTTGCCGGTCTGTAACGAAACTATTGAACCGACTCATTTTTTTTAAGCTTCGTTGTTTAAGCGTGGTTGTCTATAGTTGTAAAATCTATTAATCAAAATTGGAAGAATTGTGGGGTCTGCCGAACAAACTTTTGATGAAACTTGATATACACGTTAGTAATATTTACTAAAACAATTCAATTACAACCAAAAATCAAAACGTTTGTACCATTTTAGTTTCTTCGGACAGAACTTTATTTTTGTTACATGTCTAAAACCCTCGTAAAACCCTTAACACAGACCTTTTATTTTTTATTTACTGAAATAGTATTGTTTGAGATTTTAGGCCCCGACTACGACACTGCACGGATAAAGAATCAAATATGGATAACAATTAAAGCCAGTTTCTGTACGTGTTGTTAAAAGCTAATTGATTCTTGTAATTTTGCGTTATTGTATTTTTTCATAATTAAAATGGAATGACCGATGTAGTGCAAAAATGGTTTAGAACACTACTTTATGATAAGTTGTAGTGCTACACTTCAACACTACTAAATAATGTAAATGTATATATTGAAGCCGTATTGAAATATTTCCGATACGCTTCTTATATTCAAACTTGGTTAATGTAACAAAATGTAGTGGAATCTTCGATTTGGCCACTACTATTTATTTTATATATCAAATAAAACTCAGTCACTGTTGATATTGTGAAGTTTTTATTGTAAACTTGTAAAACTTTACCTATTTGGTAGATAAGTCACCACAAAACTTGTTTTATTACTTTTGTATATATAAAAAAACTTTATTCGTTTAGTAAACATTTTATTTGGTAAGTCACTAGTTTAGAGATTTAGAATTCCTCTAATTATGTTCACAAACACTTAAACATACTTATTACAGATTTTGTTGTAATTGTAATTGTAAAATATGGAGTGGCTGAAATCTCACAGCTCTGAGATATCAAGACTTCGGTCTGGGTTAAAGATTTGTATATAGTTTTCGGCAAAATACTTTTATGAGGACATGCTTTTTAGTTTTGGGCAGCGATGTATATCAAACATAACTCTTTGTTAAAGTACATGTATTTTTTATCTCTGTTTACACATTTATTACAAAACTAACACGAAACATCAATACGTTGCCGGAAAATTATAATCAAAATTCCAAAAATATTGTTATATTAAATAAAATCAAACTTTTTCAAAATTCCAAAAATATTCCAAAAATTAGAATGAAATAGTAAATCAAAATCAATCTCATATATGCAATCAAATATTCAATCCTTTAAATAACCACCACCTGTAGGCGACCATTGAAACTTATTAACTTTCAATCACTAGTTAGAAAAACATTTCACTACTTAGAAAAAGTTTCCGTTTCACATAGGTTTTACTATATATTAAAATGATATTTTCGTAGCTTGAAGTAGAAAAATATTATTTTTCGGCAAACGGCTGTAAAGTTTAACTTTACTGCCGCTAGGGAGTTAGCTAAAGTCTTACTTTTTAGCCTGACAGCAAAAGTAACGTCTAGCGTTACCAAAAGATATCAAAATGCTAAATTATGGAAAAGCAGAGAGGGACTAGTACACTCCAAGAAGTTTCTAGGTAACCTCCCTGTTTCACCCTTAAAAACAATCGACTTAAACAGAGAGTCTCTAAGAATTTTAACGTGGTGCGTTACTGGACATGGTCCTTTAAACCACCATCTTAACAAAATAGGCCTTGTTGTTTCCGACAGGTGCAGATTCTGCTACTCGGATGCGGAAACGATGGAACACGTCATCTGCAGCTGTCCTGAACTCTCTGGGCACAGATACAACCAACTTGGTCATAGAAGACTAACACTTCCATTACCACAAAACGTCACTCCAATTGAGCTAATTAATTTTATTAAAAGTCTCAACTTGGATGACAGAATACAACCAGTAACGGCACAGACGACGACTGACTAATAACAAAATCAGGGTAAGCACAATAGACCTTCAGGTCGCAGTGCTACTTGAACTGTAAGTCTCAAGGCCCTCCAATAAAAAAAAAAAAAAAAAAAATAAAAAAAAAAAAAAAAAAAAAAAAAAAAAAACGTCTAGCGACAGCAAAAGTAACGCAATTTTTATTTTATATTACGGAAGCTGTAAAGTAGCATTTTTTATTTGTTAGTTTGCTATTTTTTCAAACATATTGTATAACCATGACAACAAAAAATAAGTTGATTCTCATATTATGAAATTTTGAAAAGGCTGCTTTGATAAAAAAATTTTATTCATACAAATTTAAATGTTTTTTTCTCTTTTTTGGAAGTAATTATGACGGTACAAATTCATATTTATAAAAAGTTTGATGTATTAATTTCAGATTTATAAAAAATTTAAACGTTTGCCGAAAAAATAGTGTATTTAATTCGGAGCTAAAGTGACTTTTTGTGTTTCGTCTATAATTGTCAAACTATAGACTCAACACAAAAAGTATCACTTTAGCTCCTAATTAAATAATGTACGATTTTATAATTAAAAAACGATTACTCGTTGGGAATTTATTATTGCAAAAAGAATCGATCTACTGACCAAAAACTTTAGTTTTTGTTTGTATTTAAAAATTACATAATGTAATTTCGCGAAATTAAAGTTTATTTTAATTTTAATTTAAATAAAGATTTAGGTTATTAGGGAAAATATTGTTTTAATAAAAGTTTAAATCAGAAAATAAACAGGCTAAGATGTCATCCTTGTTTGATACTAGGCGGGCTATTTAAGGAATATCAACATCTAAATCAGAATATCTAAGTATATATGCATTAGAAGTTATTATTATTATTATCAGAGAGACATTAATTTTGGATAGAAATGGAAATTTGCTGTTTGATTAATTAACCATGAATCCACTGAATGTGTTATATGACCATAAGCAAAACGATTAATTTAATTCAGGTCGTCATAATGACGGTTATAATCCAGATATTTGTATACGATCTACATGTGATAATAATCAACAGCAGTGCACGAAGAAAATTATAGAGTTCTTTCCTCATAGCCAACATCATCCAACAATGTTTGGGTTAACAACTCTATATGTTTACTCATTGTAGAAACATCCTTGGAACTTTGAAATAATATATTATACATAATTTGGTATATATTATTTACCAAAAGCAATTTAGAGCATTGCAAGAAAAAAAAGTTTTGTAGATTATGTATAATTTAAAAAAATATTTTTTATTAATTTGAATTGCATATTTCACTTTTATGCAAAATACATGATAATTAGCATAAATAATACCGTATATATGGTAAAAAATGCAAAAATTAATTTTTTTTTCATGCCCAAAAATGGGCATTTAAATTAAGGTAACATAATTTTAATTATACTTAGGTTAAAGTAGATAAAAAGTACAGATTGAAAAAAAAATTTATTTTGGATGACTTCTCATAAAATGGCAACATTTGCCAAATTTAACGAAAAATGCCAATTGTGGCCGAAAAAATTAAAATTTTTTCATTAAAAATTAAATACCATATTAAGACTATTAAAATACATGTTTCCTGAAATTTTCATGAAAATTCGACGATTTTTCCGCCCCATATCATGAATTTAGTAAAAAAAAAAGTCACGCGATTCGTTTTTTTGAGGTTAGGTTACACTTTTAAAGTACCTACCCCCCCCAGATGGATTCGAAATTTAATCACAAAAATTTTTCATTTTTTTTTTGATCATTAGAGCCCGAAATATTTCAAAAATAGTGAAGCAACCTACTCAAAAAACGCCAAAAAACCAGTTTTTGCCATTTTTTAGGCCCTTCCAGGTCCACTAGGATGTTCCTTAATTTTCAATTTCAAAATATTTTTGTCCACACCCCATAAATCGGCGTGTATACATATAAAAATTAAATGCAAGAAATTTTAGGTCAATCAAATAAAGTTAACCCGTGCCGACTTGAAGTTGAACTTTGGTTCCATATGAAATCATCGAAAAAAAGAAACATTCTTGCTGTACTGTTTTAGATTTTACTCAAACTTTGTGAAAATGTTCTTTGGGGTTCAAAAGATCAAAATCCACAAGGATTTAATTTTTGCACGCGCCACTCCCGGTCCACCCAAAATAAAGCACTTGAAAAGTCGTATTTTTGTGTTTTGCGGTTTTAGCTGTAAAACTTTTTCTATTAAAGATATTGATTCGATCAAGATGGCATTATAAAGCTGAAAGTCGGTAGTTTTTAAAACAAAAATAAAAATTGATATTATTCATATATTTGAAAAATGAGAGAGTATTGAAAATACGTGTATTTTATTGATTTCTTGTAACTTTCAATTGACACCAGTGTCTGCACTGTTGAGTATAAAAGTCTGAATATTCTTAAATATCAAAGTGCACATGTTGTTATAGTATAAAAAATTAAAATCGACTCGTTCGGTCAACTCGTAATGCAAAAACTCTTTACTTAAAATTTTGAAATTTCAGCAATTTGCATATTTCAGGCTACAATTTGGACGTGTTTGGTAAAAGACAAAAATTTGAAATTAGCAGGATATTCAGTTCTTACCTTTAACTTTAAAACCCTTTAAGGTTTGTTTTTTTATTTCTTCCTGACGCGGGTGTACAGCCGTTTAAAGAGAAGCCAACATTTGTTTCATACAGCTTACAGCTTCTTACTTACAGATTACAGTTTCTTACATTTTTATTTTTGTTTTAAAAACTACCATCTTTCAGCTTTATAATGCCATCTTGATCGAATCAATATCTTTAATAGAAAAAGTTTTACAGCTAAAACCGCAAAACACAAAAATACGACTTTTCAAGTGCTTTATTTTGGGTGGACCGGAAGTGGCGCGTGCAAAAATTAAATCCTTGTGGATTTTGATCTTTTGAACCCTAAAGAACATTTCCACAAAGTTTGAGTAAAATCTAAAACAGTACAGCAAGAATTTTTTTTTTCGATGATTTCATATGGAACCAAAGTTCAACTTCAAGTCGGCACGGGTTAACTTTATTTGATTGACCTAAAATTTCTTGCAGTTCATTTTTATATGTATACACACCGATTTAGGGGGTGAGACCATTAATTTATCATAATTTTTTTTTCCCCATATAGCTAAGGAACACCCTAATGCCCACTCACTTTTATGTCCAACATAAAACAAAAAAAAATTCAACTTTGCTCTTACATCAAATATATCACTTTTTTCACTAATATGACTCCACAATAACCAAATTACTTTCAATATTCGATAATCGATAAGTTCAATACCAAATAAATCTATAAATTAAATTCAGTGTTGTCATTTAAGCTAGTTACAACTACAAGGAGAGAGAAAGTAACTACAAAAACGTAAGTACCGGGTAGGTATTTAATTACCGGGTAGGTAATTTATTGTGTCTCTCTAACAGTGAGCGTATCCCGGGTAAGTACTCGACCTAAACCCAGGGTCTTCACACTTTTCGTAAAATTAAAGTAATTTTTCTATCATAGCAGATGAAAAGTTTATTTTTAAGCAGGCTTAATCTCCTGTAAAAATGGGGTTTTCCCTCTAGTGTCAAAAGAATAACAAATTGCTATGGTATTTTCATATAATCTCACAAAGTTTTTAAATCAAAGCAACCATGAACAAATAGAATACGAATTTTGTTATTTTTTCGATTTCTTATTTAATCTTTTCTAATAAATATCGTTAATATATTTACTATCATAGAATTGTATTTCCTACGTGAGATAAATACATTTTACGTTCGTGAAATTGTCCCACTCAAGGCTAAAGCGTCTCGTGAACAAATTTTCGCTCATGAAAAAGCAGCGTTTTCATCTCTTGTAGCAAAATGTACTATTTTTTAATAACTTCATTATCACCTCAAATACAAGCCTCGCAAGTTTGATTTACTCGATTTTTGACCTTTAATTGTGTGTATCATATAACCAATTACTTCGGTTTTAAAAAAACCAAAGTATTGAGTTCATGAGCCAAAAGTGAAATTCTTACCCCCACTTTTTTGGCATTTCTAGACGTTTTAGGACCTATTGATTCTAAAAAAGCAAAAACAAAGATGTCTGTCGGCCGGCCGGCCGTCACAATCGACGAAATCTAGAAAACCGCTGGACGGATTTCGAAATTTTGTCTAAAAATAGGTTTATTCAATGGAAAGAGCCAAAAAAACGATGTGTTAGATAGCGATTATTTTACCCAATTTTTTTGGGAAAAATAAAATTAATTATTTGTATGACATGAAATTTTATTATTATTATGGCATTAAAAGTTTGTCAAAAAAATAATGTCAAGTGTGTCAAAAGAATGATTTTCATTTCTTTTTTTTAGAAAATAATAAAATTAGTTATTTGTATGAAATGAAATATAATGAACATGATATTATTATTATTGAGAATTTTATTGCATTACAGGTTTGTCAAAAAAGTATTGTCACGTATGTCAAAAAAATGATTTCATTTATCTTTTGGATTTTGGATTTTGGAAAAAAAATTTGGCTGTTGTATGACGTAAATGTGACATGGAAATTTTTGAAATTGTTATAGTTTTTGAAATATTTTTGGTATTTTGAAAAAAATTTGTATATATGATTTTGTAATAATTTTCGCAATATATTTAGAATTTTGGAAAGAGTTTAATTTTTGATTTTGTTATAATTTTTGGAATATTTTCAGAATTTTAAAAATTTAAAATTTTTGATTTATTATAATTTTGGGAATTTTAAAAAAAAGTTTCAATTTTTGATATTGTTATAATTTTTGTAATATTTTTAAAATTTTGGAAAAAGTTTGAATATTTAAGAGTTTTTGGAATATTAATAGGATTTAGAATAAGTTTAAATATTTGATTTTATTCTAATTTTTCGAATTTTGAAAAAAGTTTCAATATTTGATTTTGTTATAATTTTTGCAAGTGTGTCAAGTTTGTTTTTAGAAAATAATAAAATTAGTTATTTGTATGAAATGAAATATAATGAACATGATATTATTATTATTGAGAATTTCATTGCATTATAAGTTTGTCAAAAAAGTATTGGAATTTTGAAAAAGTTTCAATTTTTGATTTTGTTATAATTTTTGGAATATTTTTAGAATTGGATTTTTGAGATCAATTAAACTCAAATAAGTAAAGAAGTAATTGGAATTTTTTCAATTCAAAGGCATGGTTTGAAGTTTCTCAGAAAAAAACTACAATTCATAGGTTATTTTCTTTCGCGTTTCGGATGGGATTCGAACCAACCCTCATCAGTGCCCAGCTCGAATCCTTGGGCAGACACGCTATCGATTACGCCGTTGGAGCGATGACAAAGTTGATACTCTTTCAAAGTTGATACTTTTTCATCACTTATTTATTTTTTACTTAAGTTGAATTTTTCCACTGTCATTAGACTCCATATTATGGAAATGTTTTTACATTATATGGGATGTGTATACTGTCTTGAATTCTCTTTCGTTCCTCTTATTTGTATTAGAAAAATAGAGATAAATGAAAACAAAGAAAATACCAAGCTTTAGACCTTTAATTGCTTATTATTTTATTTCTTTTGCATATATTTCGAGGTTTTTGTGACCTCCTCTTCAGTGCACTATTACAGGATGTGAGAATGAAAGATAAAATTATACAAAAATGTTATAATTAAAGTAATATGGACTTACATAGATATTAAGCAAAATTTCAATTTTTTAGCATTTTAGTTTTTCTACATAAATCAATTTTATGGTACATATTTTACAAATTTATATCATAAACAACACACTTACACAGATTATATGGGATTTTTTTGCATTAATTTTCTAGACAATACTTTTGTGTCAATTCATAGAATGGGGAACATTTCAATTCTAATCAACATCCTAGGTCACGATTGTATAGTCATTATTGATTGTTTCCAATCAATGTGCAATCAATGGCTGACACTTGGTTAATTTCTAGTCCTATATGTATTAACATTAGACTACATTAAGGGAATTCAAATTTATTTTGGATTTTTGAGATCAATTAAACTCAAGTAAGTAAAGAAGTAATTGGAATTTTTTCAATTCAAAGGTATGGTTTGAAGTTTCTCAGAAAAAAACTCCAATTCACATTTTTAATTTTGCGTTTTGGATGGGATTTGAACCCTCATCAGTTCCCAGCTCGAATCCTTGGGCAGACACGCTATCGATTACGCCGTTGAGGCGATGACAATTTCAAAGTTGTAACTTCTGCATCACTTCTTTATTTTTTACTTAAGTTTAATTTTTCAACCGTCATTAGACTCCATATTATGGAAATGTTTTTACATATTGAAACATTTCCATAATATGTAGTCTAATGACAGTGGAAAAATTCAACTTAAGTAAAAACTAAATAAGTGATGAAGAAGTTTCTACTTTGAAATTGTCATCGCCTCAACGGCGTAATCGATAGCGTGTCTGCCCAAGGATTCGAGCCGGGCACTGATGAGTGTAGGTTCGAATCTCATCCGAAACACGAAAAAAAAACGTGAACTGAAGTTTTTTCTGAGAAACTTCAAACCATACCTTTGAATTGAAAAAATTCCAATTACTTCTTTACTTACTTGAGTTTAATTGATCTCAAAAATCCAAAATAAATTTAAATTCCTTTAATGTAGTCTAATGTTAATACATATAGGACTACAAATTGACCAAGTGTCAGCCATTGATTTCACATTGATTGGAAACAATCAATAATGACTATACAATCGTGACTTAGGATGTTAATTAGAATAGAAATGTTCCCATTCTATGAATTCACACAAAGTATTGTCTACTAGAAGTTTAATGCAAAAAATCCCATATAATGTAAAAATATTTTTAGAGTTTTGAAAAAAGTTTGATTGAAATTTGAATTTGTGATTTTGTAATATTTTCTCGAATCTCTAAATGGAAAGGTTTTTGAGTAGTTTGCTGATTGTATCATCTTTTCACTAGATTATGTTAATATATGATATGTTATAATTTTCCAGCAATGAATTGATGTTTCGTATTAGTTTTGTAATAAATTTCTAAACAGAGATAAAATACTTGTACTTTTACAAAGAGTTTTATGTTTGATATACATCGCTGCCCAAAACTAAAATCAATGTCCTCATAAAAGTTTTATGCCGAAAACTATATCAAAATCCTTAATAAAAACCGAAGTCTTGATATCTCAGAGCGGTGAGATTTCAGCCCCTTCATATTTTTCCTTTGAATTTAAGAAAATGTATCTTTAAAAGTAGAAACAATGCTTTTAACCTTTAATTTTAAGAACGCCTACATTTAAAACTAATATTAACATTTCCTTGAAAATAAAAATTGTTCAACCTTAATATTGAAACTTGGAAATATTAAAATTGAAGTTGTAAATCTTTATTTTAGAATTTCCCTGTAATTAAAGTTAAAAACTAAATATTTTAAAATCAAAGTTCGATAATTTTCTCCGTGTATGTGATTAAATACACGTTAACCTTAAAAAAATAAATTTGCTTTAAAGGAAAAGACTGGTTACTTATAAGCCGTATTGATTATACTGCAAAATTTCCACCACGACCTTCAATTTAAGATTTATTTCTCCTTATTTTTTTGTATCCTCCGTTCCCTGCAAAGCGCGCGCTGCTGAATAAACTTTTATTATTTCTAATTTTTATGTTTTTTGAACTAAAAATTCATGAATCCACCTACTCCAAATCTTGTTATATATATAAAATGAAAAAAGTTTTCAAAAAAATTAATCGAAAAACAATAAAAACACTCAAACATTTTTTTCTTACTTGCTATAAATAATTAATTGACCAATTTTTTTCTTCCATCCAATTCATTCGATTAGATTTTAAAGTACAAGAAATTTAATTTTAGACAAAATTAAATTTATTGAGGTCATAGAATTTAGAGAAAAAGTTCAATAAAAAAATGTCAAGTATTTGTTTCATTTTTTTAATATAATATTGTCTTATTTTCTCGGAATGAAAATCTATAAATTAGTGTTAATTTGTTTGTTTGGAAAATGTTTGAAAAACTTGAGAAAAGAAGAATACAATAACGAGTGTATGTAGGTGAATATAAATTGATATTTGAAAAATTAGTTCAATTGGTGTTGAAGATATTTTGTTTTTGTTTACATTGTTGAGTGGCGGGATGCAAGGGTCTATGTAATGGACCATATGGGCTAAGTAAATGTTGACTAATTTCATAGAAAAATTAAAAAAGAGTGGGTGTAAAGTAAAAAACACAGGATTGGGGCTCGGGCAGATGAATTAATGCAAATTACTTTGATGTACTGATATAGGAGCTCAAACGCTGTTGGAGCGATTTGTTTCTTGTTTAGATAGTACCATTTACTTCAAAAACATTGGAGTTAGAAAGGAGAATAAAACAATTATAAATATTTTAAGGCACGAATTATTTTTATTGCTTCACAAAAACTTTGTTAAATTTATGCATAATCAATATAATTTTGACTACATTTGTAAATTTATTTCGTTTTTTTCTAAAGCATTCACAACATAAATATATGAAAACAACTTTTACACACATAAATTAAAGGTAACTGATAAGTTTGTGATAAATGTAAGCTCACCTTAGTTAAATATTTTTATATTAAATCGTAAGTATTGTAATACGTTCAAATCAAAATATTTTAATTTACCACAAAACTATATCAAGTGTATCATATATCTCCAGAAGTTCTGAAAGACAATTTCTAATTTTAAGCAAAAAATAAGAAATAATAGACAATTGAATACAAACCTTATAATCCAATTTATTTTCAAGATACATAATAAAAATTTGTAAAAAAAATACACAAAGAAAATGTTTGCAGTTGATTTTCTTGAAGTTCTATTATTTTTCCAAAAGATAAAAAATAAAATAAAATATTAAACGAAATAAAATCAAATGCAATAAAATACCATCAAAAGACAATTTCCGAGTAAGACAAGTCAATTTTTTAGTATATCTTATCTCTAAAATAAATAAAAAATAAATTGAAGTTACAACACCAGAACATCAGATAAAAGTAAATTTTGCTTTACCCAATCTAAAAGTGACCTGAATCGAGAACAGAAATCTTAATTCGATTTAATAGAAAATTGATCATGATCGTAGAATTAATTCACCTGATGTTTTGACGTTTAGAAATTTATTACTTCTCGACGTTTTAGGACCTACTGATGCTAAAAAAGCAAAAAAAAAAAATGTATGTCTGTCTGCCTCTCCGTCACAACCGATAAAATCTAAAAAACCGCTGGACGGATTTTAAAAATTTTTGTTTCTAAAAATAGGTCCAAAGGACGATGTGTTCTATAGCTGTCCCGAAAGTGTGTCAAAAAAAAATCATCAAGTGTGTCAAAACAAGGAAACTAACGTATTTTGGTTTAAAAAACGCTAAATTTTAAGTGATTACGAGTAGGAACATTGAATTTGGAGAAATCTTGATGGTAGGGATTGGTATGTGAGATCAAAAACTAGATTATTGCATTAGAAGTTTGTCAAAAAAATGTTGTCAAGTGTGTCAAAAATTATTTCATTTATTTTTTAAGCCATTTTTTTGTAAAAAAAATTTTGCTGTTTTTATGACGTAAATGTAATTGAAAATGAAATTGGACATAGAAATTTTTGAATTATTTTTTATTTATGATCTGTTATAATTTTCCGGCAACGTATTGATGTTTCGTGTTAGTTAGTTAGCAATATATATCTAAACAGATATAAAAAAATACTTTAACAAAAAGTTTTGTTTGATATACATCGCTGCCCAAAACTAAAAACCATGTCCTCATAAAAGTTTTTTGCCGAAAACTATATCAAAATCCTTAACCCATACCGAAGTCTTGATATCTCAGAGCTTGAGATTTCAGCCCCTCCATATCTTGATTTAAAATCATCAAAAAAGAGGAAGTTCAAAGATTTAAAATTAAAATTATGAGTCAAATAAATTCAAAAACATAAATAAAACCGAAAAGTTTCTATATTATGAATATGTATAAAAATTTTTACTAAAAGGAGCAGTATATTGTTGATATGAGGACAGTATAGAGTTGATCTGAGGATTTTTTGGAATTAAATGCGTTGGCTTGGGATCATCATTATTCGTCGGATTATTTTCCAATAAAGCTTTACCCTATCAACTACAGCTCTACCCATGAACATTTATAATTTTTAGAAATTAGTGAAATTCATTTTGGACATTGTTAACTGGAAATTTCTACAATCACCCGCTGAAGTTTTTGAAGCTGTTGATTATTCTTGTTAACGAATATTGTTTGCAAAATGGTTTGCATATTGTTGTAAAACAATAGCGATGTTGAATACTTAATAAAAAATGGTGTTTTTGCTTACTTATTAGTGATCAAATCAACAATTTTATTGATAACATCAAAATATTAATTCGTTTGTAGTTTGTACCTGATACTACACAATACATTCAAGTTAAAATTTTCAAATTATACTTCTTTAGCCACAGACGTGATGTGATAGCTGTATTCAACCGATCACCACAACTAATATTTAGCGTAACTCCAGATATGTCAAATCGTTTTTTTTGCTTGTTTTCTTCTTTTTGTCTCAGAGAGGAACGAGATTCAAAATTCTACAATTATTGAGTCTTTTCTAAATCTATAACAAACAAATCCTATACGACAAAAATTATAGTTTCTCCCTCCCTGCGACTGCTGTATAAAAAGTAATAAAAAAATGACATTTTGGATTTCATTATAATCAAACATATTATTTTTGATGTTTCATCAATTAAAAATAAATTTGTCAATAGTGAAAAAAGTTTGACAGCAAGTTTTAATAATAAACTTTGAAAATATTTACATAACTTAAATATTTGTTCGTGTCGATAGAAAATATTGTTTGTCCATTATAAAATATTTGAGTTAAATAATCATATGGAAATAACATAATACATCTTATATATTAATACGCTAAAAAAAACTTTCTGGAGCCTAAGGCTTTTTTACTCGAATTTTGATTCATTTCAAATTTTCGCTGCTAACTGATATTAGGTTAACTTAGGTTTTAAAGATTTTTGGGATTTTTCGGATCATAAATAAAAATGTTATGGACGAATTAAGATGTATTTTTAAATTTAACGGCCCCACTATACAATATCAAATGGAATTGCCCAAGTCTTTTCTTTGTTTTTTTATTATTATTATTTAGTATTTTATATTTTCTTTTCAAATTTCAATTTAGTTTATGCATTGATTTAGGAGTGGAAAACGTGTTATTTTTCTTTGTTTTTTTATTATTATTGTTTTTCTTTGATTTTCTTTGATTTAATTATTATGGTGTTAATGGTGAAATGAATGTTGTGAATGAATGATAATGGTATGAGTGAGTTTATGCATTGATTTAGTTAATATTTTATATTTTCTTTTCAAATTTCAATTTAGTTTATGCATTGATCTACGAGTGGATAGACGTGCTATTTTTCTTTGTTTTTTTATTATTATTATGTTTCTTTGATTTTCTTTGATATAATTATTATGGTGTTAGTGATGAAATGAATGTTGTGAATGAATGATAATGGTAGAGTGAGTTTATGCATTGATTTAGTAAGCTTTGATTTTCTTTGATTTAATTATTATGGTGTTAATGGTGAAATGAATGTTGTGAATGCATGATAATGGTATGAGTGAGTTTATGCATTGATTTAGTTAGTATTTCATATTTTCTTTTCAAATTTCAATATAGTTTTTGCATTGATTTAGGAGTGGATAGACGTGTTAATTTTCTTTGTTTTTTTATTATTATTATTTTTCTTTCATTTTCTTTGATTTAATTATTATGGTGTTAATGGTGAAATGAATGTTGTGAATGAATGATAAATAGGAGGGCCCGGCGTGCTTCGCTACGCTTATAAATAAAGTTTTTGCGTAGACACTTTGTTGACGTAGAAGCAATGATTTCAAAAAGTGGTAATGAGAAATGCTGAGAAATGTTTTCAAGTAAGCTTATTTGATCTCTAACTTATTTGATCGCTTATTTTTCATATATCCCAACTGATCAGCTAGAGTTCTGATTATTTTTCATTCATATATTTAAAAAGAAAAATTAAAAATTATATGCTAGCATTTCTCATTACCACTTTTTAAAATCATTGCTTCTACGTCAACAAAATGTCTACGCAAAAACTTTATTTCTAAGCGTAGCGAAGCACGCCGGCCCTCCTAGTTTAAATTATTCTCGTTATTATTTTCATTCATTTTATAAAAGTTAGCACAACTATATAGAAAACAATTAATTTGTTTTTGCATTTTACGTTTAGAATTGTTTTAATTTATATTTTATAAAAAAAGTTTGAGATTAAAATTAAAAACAAATCAAAATGGAGAAAAGAGAAATTGAATATGACAGAGCTGTGTGGTTACGATTTTGTATGCTTTCGAGCAACAATTCCATACAATTTTAATGTTATGTTCTCTCTTTATTTATATGTACTACAAGCCTGTATTACTTTGGTAAACGAATGCAAATGTTTTGAAACTTCCTAGCGGCCAAAAAAGAAACCAAAATCTACAAATAATTAGATTTTTGTTTAATTTGACGACCCTATAATTATTTTGAATATTGAAAGGATAACAATTTTATAACTGTTTCTTGTATACATTCAATCGCTAACACACAAAACCAAACCCCTAAAACTCAAGGAAGTGACATGAATACAAATGTTTGTATAATTTTCTTTCTTTCTGTCAATGATGACAATGATGTAAACTCTTCAATTATCGTTTCCTCGATTTTTGAATAGAAGAAAAAATCGGTTTTTAGTAAAAATATTCAGAATGAAAAACCGATTTATATCCAAAATCAAGCAAAGAGCTACCAAAAAAAAAATGAAAATTTATTTTTACATAATAATATCAAACGAAAATAATATTTAGAAAAAAAAAAGAAAAGTTAAAAGTTTTCCTTGAAAGAGGGTGGAATTTGAAACTTTTCATTTCTCATTTCCAATTTTATTTTTTTTCTACATCTTTATATTTTTTGTGTGTTTGCTTTTTAATGTTTTTATTTTCAATAAGAATTTTGTAATGTCGAAAACAACAGAAAAAAAAAATAAAGAAAATTCGATTTTCTTTGAAATTGATTTGATTTGATTATTTTTTAATGAAATTCGAATCAACTTGTTGGATTTTTTCTTGTCATTTTTTTGGAATTATGTTGTTTCGCAAAAACTTGTGATATGAATTAAATGTTGATTGATTTGGTTTATTGCTTAAGGATCTAAGATGCAAAGCGTGAAAATTTCTATATAAAAATAACTGGTTGCAAGGCGTTGTTTACTGTTGTTTATGTTTTGTATGATTTCTTAATCTAGGCTAACCATTTGTCTTGTTAAATTTTTGACAAGTCATTTGTTTGCGATCTAAATGACTTTAACTTAAGAAATTCGATGTTTTCTTTCTTTCTTCTTCGTTCTTACATTGTAAATTGCTTTATCGAAAGAGAACACGTTTTTGAACATAATAAAAGTGTTCAGTTGTTACTGATCTGCATTATGTGAATCTTAAAATCCTTAAAAAAGTCGAGGTCAATACTCACATCAAATTGATCACGTTCTAGTTACAGTACGTTTTTTTTCTCGAGCATTCTGAACCTGTTGTTGGAAAAGAAACTACCGACTAATACACTGAAAAAAAAATTAGAGTGATGACAACCTCATCTCGAAATTGACAGTTTATTATTCAAACAAAGTAAAAATATTTGCAAAAAATTTCACCGTGATTGGGACAACTACACGTTTATATTTTCCTGACAATAGAATGTGGTGTATTTAAAATATAAAATGTTACATGTAATATAACAGTAGTTGAATAAAGTTAAAGTTAAATAATAATTAAGTACATATTTGAAATTAATTATATTTTATTTTCACATAAATATTACGTGTGATTTTCTCCACTACATCGTTCTATCGCACGGTGAGGTTGAGACAACAGCATTTCGATTGGAAAAAGAACTTGTTTTTTTCAGTGTAACAATATCTTCTCAATAAACTCAGTACAGATGATCGCATACCCTGATGATATTTTTCATCCTCGGCCGAAGTGAGCTATAATGAGAGGACCTTAAGAGTGATACTGAACAAATAATGCTGCAAATAAATTATGAAAAAACCGAACATATGACAATGTTTCAAGCCGAGGCGGAGAAAAAGATTTGATGGTCGGTGATGAACAAACTGATGGAGTAAAATCCTTTAAATATTTGGGATCAATGCTTGACTCAAACAACAGTATACCATTAGATATAAAAATTAGAATCGCTTCAAGTAATATAATTTTCAACTTAATTAACCCCCCATAGGACCTGATGTAACTTTTAACCTTCGTTAGGGTTCTGATATAATAGGCTTTATCAAGTCCAATAGGATTAATTGGTTTGGGGATGCTTGATAATCCGGTTCGCAGTCTAGAGTGATTAAAACATTAAATGATTAAAACAAATAATTTAAATAAAACAGAGAAGTTTTGATTTTAAATAGTTAAAAATATTGACAAACATTAGCTCAATCTTCCGTTTTCTGTAAAACAAACATAAGCTCACAACCAAAAAGTACCAACCTCAAAAACATTCAATTAAATATATTTAGAACGAAAAATCATTAATCTCTTGAAATAGAACAATAAAAGTATTAAAGAATTTTAAGGTTAGAACAAAATTCCTATACTAACCAACCCTTCTTATAGTAATTCGGGAAATTTATTTTAAATTAAATTTCCTTTTTTGTTGTTCCTCTTCCACGAATACGATTTGAAAAGAAAATTAGAAATGTATTAGTCTTAAAAAATCATTCCTCTGAATTTCAATGAAAATTGAAAAATAAACATAAATACTACTAACGAAAAGATTAGAGAAATTAGAGTTAAAGGCATGTCATGCTGAATGATGAACGATCTCTTTTAATGGGATACTAATTAGAAATTTCAAAATCAAACACATAGAACGCTATTATAATATACGAATTAACGCATGAGCATGTGAGTTTTTATGTAAGTTCGAGCATCGAAAACCAAACCAATACAATCAAAAAAAGCAAAATGAAATGTACATTTGATATGTACTCTCTTTGAATGTGTAATAAGCAGGATTTCTGTTTATACCGGTAATATTGCAAACAAAAATCAACATATGGCCTCTGGCACAGGAAAATCTCCAATTGAAATAGAACAAATTCACATACTCATGATCGGGAAACCAAAACTATATATGTAACAAACATAAAAGGTTTACTAAGAAGAGCAAAAATATAAAAGTAATAATAAAATAAAAAAGTCTTAACTTTAAATGTTGATAGTTGTCCAACTGTATATGGTATATATGCTTAATAAAATCATTGTTGGATTAAGTCAACTGAAACTTACTTTGAACAATCGATGCTTCTGGATCCAAATTTAAAGGAAAATATTGGCTCGTATTTGCTAACAAGGTTGTCAATAAATTAAAATTGGATGGAACAAACCAAAAATATCCCAGCTGTTTTGGGATGGTAATATTCCGTAATAGGACGCACGGCTTCTTGTCCTGCGATACTCAATATTTTTAATTTAATCTACCTATCACCAACTAGTGACATTTAGGCTCCAAACTCTACACCCATTTTTAAATAACGTCCTGTTTGCAATCGTATATTATTATTATCATTGATCACTCAAAAAACAATATATTTATTACTTAGCAAAAGCTTAAAATATAAAGCTCCAATCAAAAAAAATAAAAAAACCCAATTATTTTGCTTTTTAAACAGGTTTCCATCTATCTCCCTCGTTTTGATTTTGTTTTTCCAGCAAAAAACAAAAATTAACACATATATTGAAAATCTGTCGTGTTTAAAAAAAACAGACTGATGAAAATTATTCAAATAAAGGTCTTATACTGTCCAATAAAAAAACCATAGGGTACTTCAAAATTTAATCCATTATTAATATGTATTGCGAATGATTTCAATATCAATGCATTTGCGCAGAATATACTTACTTTATTTTGCTTTTAGTTTAAAACAAGGAAAAATATATTTGTTTCGCATTGAAAAAAGAAAATCAAATAATAATTGATTATACACGAAATATAAGACCTGTTAATTGATTTGAAATGAAAGACATACATTGCAGTGGAACGTCATAAGCAGACAGATGTTATTTATGAACCGAATCTTAAATTGTTTGATAGTGCGGAATGAATGTACGATTATTGTAAAGACTGTCTGTCTGATTTTAAAAGAAAATGTTTACTGAATAGATTTTTGGTGGTGTTAATTGTGTTAATTTTCTAAGCGCGTTTTGTCTTAATGCCATCGGCTAGTACCGATACAAAGTTAACCAAGTTGAACTGAATAATTCTGAGTTTAAGTTTATCGTTTTGTTAACATCTTCATTGTAGATTTTAATAACCAATTCATTTCTCAACATTAAAAAATTTTCAATTACCTTTTTAAACACAGCATAGCAGGGAGACGTCGCTAGCCAGGGTGATATCTTAAAGGAGTGCTAGAGGATGAACTTTAATTAGACAATGGTAACATTCCGAAGTCCCAATATTGTAATAGAGTATTTCTTGTTGCTGCATGTATATGTTTGTTGAAAACAAAAGAGGTTGATAGAGAAGTGCGATGGTTGATTAAGGAGTGTTACATTATTATCAACCTCCTTTTTGATGTGTTCCTGCAACTCTTTAATTTGCTTTTAATTGGCTATTTTGTTTTTGTTTAACTTCTTTTAGTGTAGAAGTCTCTCTCCCTTTTCCATAGTTGAACGTTTTATTTCTGTTCTCATTTTTGTTTTGCACAAACCTGCTCGATTTCGAGTTGTGTTTGCGATGTCATACTTAATTGCCTATTTTCTTTGTTTCAAAGGAATCTAAAAATTTTTTTCGATTTTATTTTACTGTTTTGCCTACTTAGTTCTTCTATAGCAAGCTTTTAGACATCGTTGAGTTATCTGTAAACTATACCAAGATCTATAAACCATTATAACGCACATATTTCATTTATTTAAAAAACTATTACTGACTACTTTTTTGAAATGATTCATGAAATTTCGTAAGCCTTAGGTAGCCCTGAAATTTAAGATGGCGGAATTGAAAAAAATAATAAAGTTGTTACGTTGGATTTACATGGATGCTTTTAAGAAAATACAATTTTCTACCGAGTCTCTCAGGGTTTCCCTTAAGTGGTCCTTAATATTTTGTTTTAAGATTTTACACCGCACAGTTTTTTAAGTGGTCCTTAATATTTTGTTTTAAGATTTTACACCGCACAGTTTTTTGTAGTTGTATACTTTTGAATATGAAACAATATCATGTTTTATTTTCCCGCTTACTGCCGAATCTAATTGATCGAAAAACTTCGAAAGTGGTGGGAATGATAGAAAAATTAATTGCGTTTGGATAAAAATAACAATGTCTGACATATTCATGATTATATTTATTGAAGCAGTGGGCGAAACAAGGACTAAAAACACCCTTTATTACCAAGTCAAGTAATTCACATATTTTAAATAAACTTTTATTTATTAAAAAAATATGTAAAAGAAATTTTATTCTTTTCTTTTTTTTTCATTTTGTACTCGTAGATGAATGTATAACATTCGAAACGCGTCGAATAAATATTATATACTAATTAAAGATTGTTTTGTGGAATTATTTTACAATAATTTATCAACATAAATTATTGTTTTAATTTAAATTCAAGTAATTCATTTTAAGTTATATGGCAGGATTTTCAATTGCTCTGTACAGTTTTTGAATTATTGTGAAAAAGCACAATTTTAAGTTTAATTTTTCCTTCTTCACATTGGTAATTGAATTCAAATGCAATCATAGTATGCATGCCTTAACCTTTTTTTTATTATGTGTGTCCAAATTATCACGCGTAACAAATGCATACGTGGTCGATGAAACATGCGTGTCCACAGTAATCACGCCTCAAAAATGGCATAAAAATGACGATGATGAGTAATGTGGTAATACAATTGCTTAAAATGCGTGTCCAAAACCCAAATTATCACGCCTAACAAATGGCATACAATTGACGATGACGATGAATGATGTGGTAGTATGATTGCTTAAAAATGCGTGTCCAAATTATCACGCCCAACAAATGGATACGTGGTCGATGAAACATACGTGTCCACAGCTATCACGCCTAAAAAATGGCATACAAATGACGATGACGAATGATCCAATGCCTCAGCTAACATGTACTAGCAAAATAGTATATTGCCTAAAAGGCAATGAGTGAAAAAATGAATTTTACAAACAAAACAATTATTACACTATACCCAACTAGGGCCTATTATATAACTTTAATCCTTATCATAACTAATCAGCATCACGTTGTTACAATTGATTATTGTAATGCACAACATGGCGGCCATACAGACGACAATATATTTCTTACTATCATGGCAGGTAGATGAACACAAAACAAAATGCACAAAACTTCACCACTTGATTAGTAAACCATTTATTTTAACTTTCGAATTTACAATAGTTTAATATAATTAATTCAAACGATTTACAACATTATTTTTAGTAACCGAAGAAAAAACAAAATGCATCATCACTTACTAAAATGAAAACGAAGAAGAGATTCTTCTAGCCTACACGCCAAATAATATAGGCAAAAATCACACCTTTGTCTGACTGCAGAGCCACACGTTTCCAACACTGCACTAATTAGTGCTAAAAAACTGTCTTATCGACGCAACATATGCCAAATTTCGGTATGTGGTGAAAACGTGAACTCACCAGATGAAGGCTTAATGTAAAATGACATTCCACAAACAATAATATTATAAAAATATTCAAAATAAGACAAGAATAAAATTTAATTTTTGGTTTCGGAGTGCGGTAAAATCACTATAGTATAACAAATTGGTTTTTGTATATAGTTGCAAGGGTCCTTTTTGATTTTACATTAAAAAACTATTTTTCAAAATTAAAAACAAATATATTTTAATTTTATATTAAATATTTATTTTAATCCAACTTCTAAAAAACAATTTTAATTTTATTATTTCTCTTACACGTGTTTCAATCTTTCGATCATCCTCGGAGAGAAAATATTTACAACAAAGGTAAGAATAGTTGATCAACAAACAATAAAGTTATGAATACCTTTCTTTTTCTTCTTACAGCTTGATTCTAGGGATTGAAAGCCCTACCAGCCGAATATGTCCATGATGGATCGCAGACAACTTGTAAGTTTTGAATAAATTAATATGTTAATATGTCATTCGACATTCGTTCGTCAAATTGGATAGTCGTGTTTCTATCAATCTAGAGTTTCAAAAATAATTAAAAATAATTAAACAAAACTAAAGAATTATAAGTTTTTTAAACAAATTAATGTCTTGCTAAAGTTTAACTGTAGTGTTGGAGTGAGCTGTATTTCTTTTATATTTTCGGAATGTGGAATATTTAATTGATGTGAATCACAATGGCTGCTTTATTTGAGTCATAAAATCTAAATTTAACATCAGTGGTTGGATAGCGATGTATAGTGGCAGCATTAATGTAAATATAGTGATGGTAGACCTCTGAATAGTAATAAGAATATCATTGCTGGTGGTCTAAACAATAATAACAATATTTAATATTAAACATTTAATAATTTCTCGTAAATCAAAATGTCTGCCTTGTCTAGCGTCATAAAATTTTCTCATCAGAGGCTGTGCTTTAGTGCTCTTAATATAAACAAAAATATAGTGATAGTGGACCTCTGAATTATAACATAAAATCAATGCTGGTCTAAACAATAAATATAAATATTTAATATTAAACATTTAATAATTTTTTAAGAATCAAAATGGCATCTTAGTGTAGCGTCATAATTTTAAGTTCACATCAGAGGCTTTACTTTAGTGTTATTAATAGTGTTGGAGTTAATTTGGTTATATCAGACTTCTTTTTAATTGGAAATTCAATTATTGTTGTGTTAATCAGTGAATGGCAATCTTGTTGCTCGAACGTCATTGTGTAGAGTTGTGTCTTCACAAACATAGTGCACAAAACATAGTGTATAATAACTATTATCATAATAATAATATCAATATAAGCCTTTAAGACAATGAATGATAATACTGAATATTAAACATTTACAACTTTTGGAAATCATTTTACGAGGTCATCGAACTACTATACTGCCATTGTTCTGAGCAAATTACTCTTTATTTAACTAATTGGATTATACGTGCAAATAGGCGAGGCTCACGTCTTGGCTGTAGCCTTCAGGATCATCGACGACTCTGATTTTGTGAAGACATCTCGAGTCCCAGCATAGCTCAGGATCATTTGTATCTGCTATATTTTTTTATTTTTATTGTTCTTAATCTAGTTTTTTGCTATTTTCTTTAAATACTGTTAAATATAGTTTGTTTTTCTTTTTTCAATTAGCTAATTACTTACAGCTGTATTGTATTTTGTAGTTTCACCTATTTCTTTTCTTTTTTTTTTCAGGAGCTCTGTGTGGCAGCTGGCTTACTGACTGACATTGAGGTGTACCTGTTCTGTTGGTCTCTTTACAATGCCGCCCAAAGTTAATGACTCGACATGTCTTTAGTGCTCTAAAACGGTGCAGGATGGTATTTGCTGCGACATTTGCTCTGGCTGGGTTCATTTTAAATGCTCCAATCTCTCATCATCTGAACTTAGGGCTTTTCAGCAGGTTAAGTCCAAAGAATGGCTATGCACTAATTGCAGCAAAATTGGTAATGACCCAGTTGCGCTGATGTAAGTCCTAATCACTAGCATTAATGCCTTTCGATCATCCACTGAATCAGCTCACCAAACCTTTGCACAAGAGATTGGCACGCTAAAAACAACTCAAGCCAGTCTTGTGTTAGATCTCCAGAACATGTCTGCTCTACTTCAAACTGCCTCCCTAGATTGGTCTAATATTAAAGTCTCGGTTGCTGAATCCGCTACTGAGATCATCTCACTCAAGACGGATCTGTATAGTGTCATCAAGAAGGTTGACTCAGCAGGAGCTTCCATCTCAGTTCTCGAATCTAAGCTGTCCTCTCTTAAAATTGACAACCAACGTCTCTTGAGGTACCAGAGACGGAACGATATAGTTGTGTCTGGTCTTCCAACCACTGGCCTTGATCTTCGTAGCACTCTTATTAAAGTTCTGCGCTTGTGCCTGCCTGAATTTGGTGAAGTACAAATTGCCTCATACCGATGGCTTAATCCAACTAAGTCCTCTGAAGTAGTAACCATTTCCCACACCCATACCCGAGATTATATCATGTAAAAGTACTTTAAAAGGAAAAAAATTCTTGCTTCTGATATTGTTGACGACCTAAATGATAATCACTCCATTATATATTTGAATGATAATCTGCCGCCTGTGCTGGCAGCCCTAGTAAAGCAAGCGTGACTTCTTAAAAAGAAATCTATTATTTCCAGCTTTCGTATAGGCGTAGTGTCTGTTGTCATCACTAAGGATGACATATCTTCCAATTTTTATAATCTGTATACTCTGAACTCACATTTTCCTTTAGGTTGGTTCATTTTTAAGCAATCTCTCACTTTCTTATACTTTTGCTCATCTTTCTCACTGCATTCTCTTTTGAGACATGTACTTTTTAGGTAGATTTCATATAAAAATCTACCTATTGCAATGGGCTTCATCTATATATATATATATATATATATATATATATATATATATATATATATATATATATATATATATATATATATATATATATATATATATATCGATATGAGGTATAACGGAATTTAGCGGCACTCTCACGGTCGCATTTTTCGACCTACACCAAAATAATTTTCTGTGTATGTTTCGGCAAATAATGTCTTGGACAAGTTCGTGAACTGGCCATATCCGGGTACCGGTTAAGCGGCTAGAGCCTAAAAAGTCGAATAATCTAGTGCGCTATAACTTCCGTTTGAATAATAATATTTTAATAAAATTTGAACCTTTTTTTATCATTTTTATCCAGATGACCATTTTGGCGTTTCAGGTTCCTCAAAAATCAACTGTTTTAAAAATTTACTAAATTTTGCTGCCCTTGATCTAGCTGAAATGGCCAAGCTCATATTTGACAATTTTTTTTCACGTACTTAAAATATAAATCTTTCCAAAATTTTCAAAAATAATTGTTTAAGTCTAACGGTTGAGACCCTACGGCTGTTGAAATGAAAACAAACGCAAAAGGCAATGCTTTCATCATGTTTCAGTTTATGTTATTTAAATTCATCTTAGCTTTTAAACATACTTTTCAACTATAGCCTCAATTTCAAAGCTTCAAATTCAAATTCTCAATTTCAAATTTCAGCTTTCTAACCCAAAAGGTTCCATTTTTATAAACATTATAATGCAACCCTTACAAGAAAAATGTCAACCCATTTAATACCATAGAAAAATTATCAAAATCTCTTTTGTTTTTATTTTTTTTACTAAGTAACCGTTTGAAAAAAGATTAAATAAGAACAAAAAAACACAACAACAAAAGATGATTTTGAAATAAAATTGTTTGATAATGTTATAAATTATTTGTGATGGTATAATTGTAGTTGTGACGTAGTTTATTTGATCTTTGGTGGATTTAATATGTTATTAAAAGTAGTTTAAACCAACTTAAATAAAACTGTTCCGAAATTGTATTGATGGAGTTAGTTCGGATAATGTATTTAATTTGGTTCGATAATTTTTTCAATTATTCTGTTTCTACTTAAATTTTTTATTTAAACTAATCTGACTTATCTAATTTTATTTGGACACAAAACCGTCTGACCCCGAAATCTACCTGTTTCTAGCGGATATACCTGCCGCTGGGATTTTTCCTTTTGTTCTTATTTTTAAGATTTGTCTGTTTTTTTCCTCTTTTCCTTTGTCCATCCCCTAGTCGTTCCATCCTTCATTTTCCCTTATCTCTCCCTTATTATGGCAGGTAGTCAAGTTCGTCATGCAACTGGCACAGGTGCTGTTAGTCATATTTCAAATCTCCTAAGTGGTCGCAAGGACCTGTTTAATGTTGGTCATATTAATGCGCAGAGTCTAAACCCTAAGTTGCAATCATCCAAACTTGATGAAGTCAGACACCTCCTTAAGGGTAATCATCTTGATCTGGTTGGTATTTCCGAAACCTGGTTCAAGCAGTACACCACCAATAGTGTTTCCAATTATCCGTGATTTTAACTATCCGGATATCGAATAGTATGTAAAGTAATTATCCGGATATCCGGATAATAATCCGGATAGTGGATTTAAATAAAAACAATATGTAGTTTTAAAAAATAAAAATTAGTTAATAATTTATTTTCATCTGAAAAATAATATTTTAAGAATACAAGAGCGTTTAACATTGGAAACTGCAACCGATTTCTAGTTTTCGTTAAAAAGACACTAGCAACCGAAAAGACTCTTTCACTTTCGTTCGAAGTAGGTTGAATGGTCTTCAAAACATGAAATAGTTTTACTAGGTAAGGAGCGAGTGTTTTATTTATGCTTTTATAAATTAAATTCCTTGTCCAGTTAAGAATAATTATTTAACGATTAACTTTACTATGTATTTTCGATTGGTGAAATCGTATTTTTCGTAAATTCCATGACTAAAGTACATTCGGTAAGTTCGGTCGGAGTTGGAGAATTTTCATTTTCCTTAACTTCTTGTTCCACCATTTTTAACTTAACGTTTTCGGTTGTTTTGGTATCAGGAAACAAACTTTATATTGACGTTTTTGCATAACTGGTAGCTTATGATTAAGAAATATAACTAAAATCGTTAAAATTATTATTTTGGAATAGTGTTGAATTCTGCACCAACATCATTAATGAAACTAGCCCAACATTCCTCGTTTTGTTAATGACTGCTTTAATGTGATTAACTTTAATTATTTTCAAATTACAAAAAATTGAACCGTAAATTATGGTACGGCAAAATGCTGTGTTTTATTTGTAAATAAATTACACTTCTAAAAATTCAAATTCAAAACAATTACTGGAATGATAATTTTTAGATCAACCAAACGTAATCGTCTAAATGAAAAATAGTATATTTTTCTACAAGAGATGAAAACATTGTTTTTTCGCAAGCAAACATTTGATCACGAGACGCGCTAGCGTCGAGTGAGATATGTTTACGAATGCTATTTTTTCTATGATAGTATATATACTATCGATATTTACTTTAAATTATAAAATAAGTTTTTGACAACATCTCATTAAAAATTAATATTCTATTTTTTCATGGTTGCTTTGCTTAAAAATTTTGTAAAATTATATGAAAAACCATAGCAACTACAATTTGTTATTCTTTTTACACTGTAGTTGAAAAAGAACCCATTTTCACAAGAAATTAAGCGTGATGAAAATTGAATTTCTATATGCTTCATAGAAAAAGTAAGTTTTAGATTGACTAAACGAAAACGTCTATTATGAAAAATCAGCTACTGCGAGCTGATTAAAATTTTTAAAAAGGTAAATAGCACAAACAATTTTTTTTGCTTTAATTTAGTTATCCGGATATTTTTTGTGAATTAACCGGATATCGGATAGCAAAATTTTTACGAATTATCCGGATAATTCCAATCCGGCTTAAACCGGATTGGAAACACTAACCACCAATATTGCCATAGCTATTGATGGTTATCGTGTCCATCGTCTGGATAGGCCAGTAAGGAGGGGTTGGAGGAGTTGCTGTTTATGTAAATTGTAAGCTCAAGTATAAAGTTGTTCATGTGTTCTCTGAGTTCCATGCCGAATTGCTGTTTGTACAGGTCACCATTGGAGAATTGTCTGTGCTTGCCGTTGTCGTTTACTTGCCCCATGTTGGAATTGAGGCGGTTGAAGAAATTATTGAGGAAATTGCTATTAGATATCCCTTTGTAGTGGTGATGGGAGACTTTAATGTAAATCTCCTGTCTCCAAACCCGCAGGCTGTCTGTAATTCTTTTGCTAACAGACTTGGTTTTACTGTAATTTCCAATAATTGTCCAACTCATCACGCGTCTTCTTCTCTCCTGTCTCAAGCTCCGAGCAGTTCTAATGATTCCTTGGGCGCTTGTATCGACTTCTTTATGTTTAGGGATGAATCCCTAGCTGACATTCACAATCAATTCTGGAGCCCTGGCCTCTCGCATCACGCCTTCAGTATCATGTCACTTAAGATCAAGAAAGCTCTTCCTACCTCCCATAAATATATTCCTGACTTTGATAAGGTTGACATGGTTAGAGTACAATCTAATCTTAATGCTGTCAATTTTCATCCAGTTTACTCCAGTGCTGATATAGACGTTATGCTTAACTTTTTAAATGAGGTTGTTCGTCAACTAATGGACGAGTTTCTACTATTCAGAAGGGTTTCGAACCGCAGGATCTCCACTATTGATTTTTCTCCGGAGATATTACATGTGAGGTTGATGAGAGACCAAGCTTATCGCGAGTTCCTCATAGATGGCAGTGAAGCCAATTGGGATCTCTTTCGGTTACTTAGAAATAAATTTAGGGGTTTGGTGCGTAGGTCCAAACTTGCTTATGGCGATAGAATATTCGGAGGAGTTCACTCATCGTTCGATCTGTGGAGGAAAATAAGAAACACCGGTGTACAGCTGATAAAGAGGAAGCTTCTTCCCTTAGTTTAGCTGAGCTCAATTGCGTCAATAATAATTTTGTCAAACCTATTAGTTTTCCTCCTCTTGACCGTTCTGATTCTGATCTACCAGAAGATTCAAATGATTTCTCTTTTCGCTCTATTACTTATGACGAACTACAGATTGCATTTCTTTTCAAATCGAATTCTGTTGGGTTCGACAATATTCCACATAAGTTTCTTAAGCTCATATTTCCAATGATCTCTCATGCTATCCTACATTTGGTCAATTATGCCATTATGGCAGCGTGTTTTCCTAAGACGTGGAAGATCGCTAAAATCTTGCCGATTCCCAAAAAGGGTAGTATTGACTACAGACCTATCAGCATCCTACCAGTATTGGCCAAAGTCTTCGAGAAACTTATATACACGCAACTGTCGGAACATGTCTCTAGACTTGGGCTTATTTATGACAAACAGTCAGGCTTCCGCAAGCACCATAGCACCACGTCCACATTGTTGGATGTTTTAGATCAAATAAGGTTCAATTTCAACAAGAAACAGCTTTTCATTCTCCTTTTCCTTGACTTCAGCTAGGCCTTTGACTCCGTTGACCACTCGCTCCTAGTAGCTAAACTTAAGTCTCAATTTTCACTATCGTCATCTGCTTGCAACCTCATTTACTCTTATGTAACTGGTCGTTCCCAAGGTGTCTACTCGGATGGAAAAATTTCTAATTTGTTACCAACTACCAAGGGTGTGCCTCAGGGATCGATCCTTGGACCATTGCTTTTTTCGCTTTTTATAAATGACATAGATAGTTGTTGCTCTTTTGTCACAGTCTACCTCTTTGTGGATGATGTTCAGATTCTGCATGCTGGGCCACGGACTAACTTAAATAACTGTGTTGTGGAAGTGAATTGTGACTTGGAGTCTATCTCCAGATGAGCAAAGGATAATCGTCTGGTGTTGAATCCAGTGAAATCTCAAGCTATCCTATATAATTCCAACACTGTTGCCTGTCCTAATCTGATCCAAGTAAAGCTAGAAGGCAATGTCATTCCTTTTTCCGATAGAGCGAAAAATCTTGGGATCATCTTTGATGAAAAGTTGAGCTGGAAGCCTCAAATCAATGCGTTGATGGGTAAAGTTACTGGTATCATCAGGAGATTGCGCTCTCTTAGTAGCTACCTTCCCTTACATATTAGAAAGCATCTGGTTTTATCTCTAGTACTTCCGCTTATTGATTATGGTCTCGAGGTTGCTTCAGGGTGTACGGAGTATACGATTGCTGTTCTCAAGCGATCTTTTAATCACGCAGTGAGGTTTGTCTACAATTTGAGATCTCGTTTCCACATCTCTTCTTTTGTTTTGCAGCTCCTAGGCACCTCTTTCCGAGACCACGTAAAGATTCGTTTAGAGTCATTAAATTCCAGTCTCCATCTTTTCTTTTGAGGTGGTGCTCTGCTGGTCACTCAAGAAGACAACATAACTTTGTTCATCCTCAAATCAGCTGCGCTACTTGGGAGAGGTCGTTCGTGGTGAGAGTAATTAAGCTCTACAATGATCTGCCTTTGTTTATGAAGTGCTTCAACTTTTCTCCGTCCGTTTTTAGAAGAGAGTTAATGGGTCACTTTGGTACTGTTGTTATCTGACTAATTGCCTCTTCTTCCAGTACCAGTTTAAATCTGTTTGTTAGTCTGGACTACTTATGCCTCCTTCCCATTCTCGTTCCCTCTTCATCCTGCTTTCCCTCCCTTTCCCATTATATTCTTCCTTCTCCTCTCCTTGTCCTATATGTTTTGTTTCTTTTTCCTACTCTTTCTTTTTTTTTTTCTCTTTAACTTTATCTTCGACCTTCCTTCTTTCTATATAGAACTGTTTACTTCTACCATTTCAGTTTTTCCTTCCTTCTACTTTATTCTCTTTTTTTTACTTTCAGGTCTAGTCTTGTTTAGGACCAGGTCTGCCTCGATGTCAGTAGGTTTGCTAGTCAAGCGTACCACAGCTCTCTGTCCTGTGGGTAACCGCCTCACAATGCCAAAATTTTGCTGTACAACATTATGGGCCTTTGGCCTCGTTGTAAACTAACCGATTCTCTCTACTTCTCTTTTGGCACTGTGATGGTGATTACTCTTATTTATAGATCTGTTGCAGTAAATGTTTAAACAGCTATTGAGCGTGAAACCTAGTTGCCTTTGCCTATAAGTAGTTAGCTAACTGCCTGTTTTTAATCTTAGTTTCTTTGAAATTATTTAAGTTAACACTTAGTTTTAGTCGGAAGTGAAGTAAGGAAAACAAGTGGGAAAAAGGAGAAAGTAAAACTCTTTTTCCTTTTTTTTTTTCTTTTTATATAATGTACTAGTTCTTCTGTGCAAGACTATGGGCCTGTGGCCTCCCTTGTAAACATTTTTGTTGAATTGAATAAATAAATAAATAAAATAAATAATTTTATATTTGCAGCTAAAAAAAAATGTCCAGCGTTAACAATTGTGTTGTACTGATTCAAAAATTTTTACGTAACAGACATAAATTAACATCTGTTTATTTTATTTTCTAAATCATATAATAACGCACACAATTATGGTTGTAGAAAAATAAGCCTATTGTTATTGTTGTCGATAAGATAAATATTATTTATATACCATTAGCTTACATTTAGGCAATTTCATTTATACTTTTAAGAACACTGAATCCAAAAATACTCATATGGTGACAATTAGGAAATTGTTGTGCTAAATTTTGGTTTTAAAACCCTGAGATTGCTAAAGTTTTTTAAGATTCTTTTTTAGATTCGATTTTTAAATTTTATTATTGGTTCGCAACATACGACAATTGTATGGGTTGTAAAAAATTCCATAATTGTCATTAGGGTTTTTTTTGATTCAGTTCTCATTATTTGTGATGAAATATTTTGCATCAGAATGATGTTCACTAATCACAAATAATTCATTGAATTAATTTTTACACCTGACCGAAGTTTTTTATTAGTCAACTATATTCGCTTAAATTGCACTACAATATTTTTATACATAAGTTTAATATTCGCCCTTAGTTAAACAGCTCTATACTTCTATAACAAATCGTAGCAGTTACTCCGAGAACTACTTCAATCCTCTGTAACTTCTGTAATATTTTTTACAGGTTATCGTTTTAATGGGGTTGATTTGTTAAGCTTAGGTAATGTTTTCGTTTGTTTGATTGTCAAGCCGTTAAGAACTATTCACATAGGGTGCAATAACATTTATCGGGAACTTTTTAAAGTAACTATGAACTAAATTCGGTTTAGTTAGGTACAACTTTTATAACAGAAATTAAAATTTAGAAGCAATTAGATAGTTAGCTAGTTAAAAAATCAATGTTTAGCCAGTTTATTTTTTGTGACTTCGTTCACGAGAGTTATAGAAGCAATTAGTGAACAAATTGCACAATTACGCAAGTGAACCGTGCATCAACATGATATCCGAAAGATCACAGTCAATCAGACTAGATGATGTGATAATATGCAACTCCGGCTGTTACCTAGCCACTTCAAAAAGGAAAAAAAAAGAAACAACATAATGTCAATCTCTTGTTACTTTACGCAAATAACTTATTTAATAAGTTTAATAAAAAATTAAAAAAAACAAAGCTTTTTTTAATTTTACTGTTACTCTATATATATTTCAGCTTGTTAGGCCATCTTCTGGAGTAATCCAGAACTCCAGAAGATATTTGAAAACTTACGCCAAGTGCCTTATTTGAAAACTTACGCCAAGTGCCAACGGCAAACAGCGTTAATTATAGAAAAGAAACAAGATGTTTACAAATTCTAACCAATCCACTTCATGTATAATTCGAATTAACCAATCCACTCCTAACCAATCCATGCATTCGTTCGATATCACATTTATCTTAAGTCAATATTAATTTTGCCCCTTTACTTTTGAATTTCTTTGTTTACATGCAATGTTTTGTATCATCTCTAATAAATGGCAGTTATTTATGAGCCTCTAAGCCATGAAAACAAGAAAAACAAAAGAACATGATTTTTCATTTTTTATATGTTTTCGCGGAAAAATGTATGTTATTGAAGCTCAAATCTTTTCTTATTTCCTTTTTATATTTCATTTTATTATATATCATACATAGCTTCGACATAGTCGTAATAAATGTTCCGCGATATAATTTACCGTTTTTTATTGTATATAATTTTTATGCTTTACATTGTTGATGTGAGTATCAAATAATGCCATTATAAAGTTTGTATATATAGCTCTAATATAATTGTTTGTAAATTTTGTAAGATTCGTTACGTGAAGCGAACATAATGCCAGATTTTTTTTTGTTTTTACTACATTTTAATTACTGAAAATTTAAAATCACGAGACATTCAATTTTTTTTAACAATAAAATGGGATTGAATCACAGCATAATTCACTAACAGAAACTCGATTTGCGTCATTCTTTAAACCTACTTGTTCTTAATTAAAAATAGCTTTTGAATTGTGTATTGCTTATTCATCTATATCCCACAATCAAACATTTTATTGAAATCCTACATACGAAAATCAATGAAATCTAACAAAGGGAAAACCAACCAACCTAGGTTTTTGTAGACAAATTGACAAATTATTTACTTTAATAAAAACTATAGAATTTTCATCAAAGCATCAAAATTAAACAAAAAAATATTCTTCCATCAATAACGACAACAACAAGAAAGCAAAACCGAGATTTCGAATTTGTTTGAATCTTTTGTTTCCTGCTCAGTTATTGATTAAATTCATCGGTACGAATATTGGTAAAATTATTGAGGAGAAAAACAATTAATATCATTTCTTCAACATTGTATGCAACTTGTAAGATATATATTTCTATATGGTAATTTATTTCAATTGGGATAATAATTTGAAAATGATTTTCAGATGATTTAATTTTAAAACAATCTTTTATCTTTGATTTAAAAATTTCTTTTGTGGGAATTTGGTTAGTATTTGGATTTGAAAAATTGGTTAATACGTTTATCAATCGTTATACGTTCAACGAAATTGTTGGAATATGAAACATATATGTAACCATACATAGAAAAGCAATTATTCTCTTCTAAAACACTTACAATAGAATTCGTTCTGTTATGTCCTTAATATATACGAGACAGTCCTTGCTTTGAGTTTTACAAAATTAAAAATCAAAGTATTGTTTATTTTGGTTTTCTAACTTTTTTAAGATATACAGTTTCCTTATAAGGACTGTTTTTGTTAGAAAGCCGATGTCGCAATAAGGACGATGAGCAACATGTCTCTATAATAACAATAAGTGTGAAAACCATAACAATAAAAAAATTAATTTTAACTCATGGTTAAAGCAAACACTACCGCACGTGCTAAAACCTTTAAATAATTTACCTTTAAACTTTATGATGTAAAGTTTGATAACAAATTCAAATATTGAGACCATAACGCAAATATTATTTCTTTTAGTTATTTGCCACAGTTCTATCATATGAAGTACAAATATAATGTATTTGTTAGCTTAATAAGTTAATTTTAGGAACCCCAATAAACTCGAATACTCAATCAATCAGTGCTTTCTCAGAATAAACTTTATTAGATTTCTTATAAAAAATATTTAATCTAAATTTTATTTTTTATGACTACAGAATGATACACAGTAACCCCAAATAAAAACACTAATAAAAGCAGATATAAATAAACATGCTATATTCAGGAAAAAAATATGTCAATCATTGTCTCCCGAAACATAAAATGTTTTTCAATATCCTTAATAGCTCATCTCCCTTTTGATATTTTTTAACCTTAAAAGCTTGTTTTTAAATGAATGTTATAAAACAATTTTGTTATTTTGTTTTGTGTGAATAGTTTAAAATAGTTTAACGAAAGTTTCAAACTATTTCTTGAAAATTTATATGGCAGAAAAAAATTTATTCAATCTTAAACTAATGTCTAAGTTTGTTTTCTTCCAAAGTTTTTTTTTTACAATTTGATTGATGGCAGAAAGGATTTAAGTTTACAAACTTAAAATACATTGGTATACATACTATACACTGACACAAATAATGATGCTATTCAAATAACGAAGATATTGTTTCGAGCATAAACATTTCTATATCAACATAGTTTTATAGAGATAGTGACATAAGTAGAATAAATAAAATGACAAGAATTCTTAAGAGATGTCGTTTACATAGCTATTATACAACAACAATTTTGTCAGGCAATATAAATTTTGCTCATGAAAAAAAAAGGAAAATTGTTTTCAAGAAAACCAAAATACTAAAAGGAAAATTTTGACAAATGTCTCCTTTTGGTTTTTGGATTGTTTTCAATAGGAAATTTTCTTATAGAACGAAAATTATGATTTACCACAGACTGATTGATTGGTAGATTATATATTCTTGATATTCCTTCACCATAATTAATGGGATGCCATAAGCTGTTTGGTATGTTCAAAATAATTTTAATATTTGATTAATAAAAGATAATATGATTCTGGTTTAAAGTTTCAGTTGTTTGGGATTTGGTTTAAATTCAAAGTATTTAACTATGCTTACGTTAGAAAATATAAGAAGAAAATATTTAACATCCCTGACCTAAAAGGTTGAAGTTTGCTGTTGTCGTAGAAAGATAACAAGTTTTATGACCTTTTCTCTTCTTACTGTTGCTATTTGAACATGGATTTGAGAATGGGTTTTGTTGTATTTGAATTGTCTGGCACGAAGCATTAAGTTGATGATGGTTTTGATAACTCGCGTTATTTCGAGACAAACGTTTGACTCATAACTAATAACAAAGTGTGGATATGACAATATCATCGTTTTGACAAGTTAAAAAAACAAAATAATATTTATTAAAACAAGAAATTTGAATTAACAAATTTGTTTTTTATTCGCCTGCATATTAAAGTAGTACTTTATTATTGTGATTTGCGGCCGTAAAGTGTCACTTTTTAACCATATATTTTGTTGTCATAGTTACGTCCAAAAAAGCAAAAAACATTTGTATTTGTTTAAATTCGATAAGAAATAGAAATTTTTATCAAAGCAACCTTTAAATTCAAAATTTCAGAATCCAATTAAAATTATTTTTATTATTTGTTGTCATGTTATACAATTATTTTGGAAAAAACAACAAATAGTTTGTCAAAGGTTGCTTGTTCAGGTATTCAACATATTTTCATTTCAAAATTTATGCAAAATTATAACTTTGATTTAGTCTACATTCACATGATTGTTTTTCTCGTTGATTTTTCATTTTTGGTTGTTGTTTTGTCCTTTCAAAAACACATAGAAACTAGCGCCCCCTTTATTTCAATCTCAAAACTAAAACTCACCAAAAAAACAGCGATGTAAACAACCAATTTACCTCGATCATAGTAATTTTGGTTGTTTTTTATCGTTGTTTTTCTTTAAAGTCGATAAGTTTGTATCGAAATTCATACTTTTTTATTAATTAAATTATTGTCAATGTTTGAAAATGCTGTAACGATTAATTAAAAAGATATTTAATTTATCTTTAAATTGAAAATTCATTAAAATTAAGAATACGAGTGAGTAGAATATTTAGAAACCGAGGAAAATTTATAGGTCTCTAACCAAAACACGAATAAACTTTACTAGCTATGATAATCTTATTTATTAAATTATTTACAAGTTAAATATATATTCAAATAATAAAAAATCTTGACTTTTCTCTTCAAAATAGTAAATATTTTGACAGATTTAGCAGGGGAAACAAAATTTAAACGATATCTTCATATTTTTGTTGTTGTAGAACGATATTAAAAAAAAACAACGAAAAAAACAATCATGTGAATGTAGACTTACGTGCGCTACTTTGGACTTAATGTGGATGCAAATCTCGGCTAGCGCCTCGATTTGCAAACTCCGCATACGTCAAAAATTGTAATGAAGCGCTGCTTCGTTGGAATCAACGAAGTCGCATAGCAGGTCGCGTACCTGGCGAGGTTTATTTATAGCCCCTTTTGACTAGCTTCAATCATTGGGATCGAGTTAGAATTCCTGCTACTTCAGCACAAATAACTGAAATGTACGTGATATGCATGATGTATACGGAAATGGAAAAAAGGCAAATGAAAGAAGGAGACTCTGACGACCCCCTTAAGCGAAAGAACCACGATCACCACGTCCAACCCCCACAGTTCACAGCACACATTCACATGCTCTCACACTTCATATTCTCTCGCACCCTCACACACATGCACACAGTCACCCATATCTACATCCATGCCCACATTCATACACTCTTGAAACAATCCAATGGCAGTGGACAACGTTTGATTATATTTGTATTACTTAATTTTGGATGATTAAAAAATCATATACGAATTCCATAAAAATTATTAATTGTTGTTTTAAAACTACTTGCGTCATCGTTACCTAGGAAAAACAACATTTTAACATAACACTTCAGTGAAAAATTGCTTGTTTTAACTACAAGAACATTCAACGGATTCAGTGTAATTGAATATAAGTTATGATTCTCTTTTGGCCAATATAATTAATATGATATTATTTACAATAAATACAATTTGAATATCTTTAAATTGTTCATCTTATAAATTTATTGATGATCTAGTTGGAGTGACAATCATTATAAAATTAGCGGTAAAAGCTAGAACAAAGGTGTCGTCATAAGAAAACCATGTTGAAAATTGTCTTGGTTTTATATGAAAATTATCGTCGGATGAACTTCGTAAATGATTTAAATTATTTGTAGTATTGCAACCATTACTACAGCTACCACCGCTATCATTATTTGCTATAGTATTAATAGAGGCAGTAGAAGCGGTTGAAGTTTCAGTCGTATTTAAAGTTGTTTCATTTAACACTACTGTGGTTGGTTTTAGATATAATAGCCTTTAATAGCACTGTCTAAATTCCTCTTTATCCGTATCACCAAGGTCGCCTTTTAGATTTGCAGACACTAACCGCAATTTATCAAATCCATTAGCTTGATAAATGGGGTTTTCTATCGTAAGTAATGAATGTGCTGCAGTAGGTAAAATGGCACGCCTCAATAAATATGATCACACAATCAACGCTACATTGCCCTTGGTATCACTCTAAAATAATGTTCTGTCATCATCCCTACAACAAGAACAAGTCACAGTTGTAGCATCATTTTTGCGTTGTTAACCTTTGTGGGCCTGACAAATTCACACATCAATCGTCACCATACATATAATCCCTTTTCTGGTTGAGAATGATATACATTAATCATGCTTTGACATTGCAAGTTGCTTCATAGGACCATATGGGTTTGGTATTTAAAAAAAATTTTTTTTTACAAGGATCGCGCTTTAACAAATACACGCCACCCGATGAAGCACCAAACACTATGTATTTGGGGCGATACATCACAACAGGTATACTTTATTCGTTGTGTTTGTTTTAGAGGTGAATTAACTATGTCAGATAAATCTTTTAAATACAATAACAGAACCTTTCACACATTTTTCTTCTTATAACAAATCTAGGAATAAATTAGTTCAATTAACGGAAAGGAAGTAGAAAAATTTTGTTATCTTACAACTTTGACATTTTAATATCGACTGGTATGATACCGTGTTGACCTTCGTCTACATTTTTATATAAATATATAAATGCGCCATAATATTGATAATAATTCACAAACACGCATCACATGAACCCTCCCACATACTCACACTCATATACCCACATATCCATACCCTTTCACGCCTCTAATTGAAAATAAAAAGGAAATAACACTCACCTCATGGTTGATCCGGTCCAACCCAAAACGCTACTCTACATCTGCATCTTCATCCACTCGTTCGAATATCGCATTCCGCAAACAGGCCAGCGGTCCGCTGGAACTACAGTTCCAGTAATAACTCGTTGTTGACACCACTCCTAATCTTCAGCATGCAGGATAACAGGTATTGTCAAGACTCGTATATGAGTGTAATTACACGTTTTATTGTTATATTTCATTTGTTTTTTGTGTTTTATTTAACAGAATCCTTTTGCTAGCAACAACTGTTAACATAGATTTACACTCGATAATTTCAATAGGTACTGTTATAACCTTCCTTTAGAAATATGAACCAGTTCTATAGTTGAAACACACACCAAAATTGTACTAAAAAAATGAACTTGGAACAGTTTAGAAATTTTCTCAGATTTAATCACTATTTCTTTGACTTAAACAAACACAAAGGGTATATCACCCATTTTGACTATTTAAAATTACGTATATATTAATTAGAATATTAGATTGACTATCACTTAATTTTAATTTTATTATTATTTATTTTCTTCTTCTTTTGTTATATTAACCAAACGGTCTATGACTTGAATTACTACAGAAATTTTATGTAACGATTTATCTTAGATAACCAGAGGTATTTACTAAGTATATTAATTATTATTTTAATCTGTTTGTTTGACTAAGTGAACAGTCCAAGACTTTTTACTAACACAGAACTATATTTTTGACACACAGTATGATTTTCTTTGGTTTATTGTCACAACCACAAATCGAACAACTAAAGATGAAGCGCCAAACGATTTCGTTTGTGCGCTGTATTTACATTATATCATATATAATAACTGTTACCTGGGGTTACAATTAACATCTGCTTTGGTTCTAGCGCCTAATAGATACGGATTATTTCCCGTCTTCTTATCCTCAAAAGATTATATTTCTATCTCTTCACCGAAACAGCAGACCACACCCAAAATATCCAATGCGAGACGTCAACATTTTACATCAGCTGTGTTGTTCTTCAACAAAAGTCGACTAAGTCACAATAGACTAAAAAATATCTAAGAGAGTGAGGCTAACAGCTCGCTATTATTTATAAGCAGTGAATATCGAATCGGTAAGGCAGTTTCTTGGGGAAAATTTTATTTTCGTGTTATCGTTAGTTATTACACCCATTAAGGAATGAAACTTCTACTTTGTAATAGAAATTTAAAAAAAAATTTAAAGGGAAAACATTGTTTACGAAACAATTGACAGAATTATAATGTAAATAATGTGATTATGGATTGATGATAATACACCATCGTTTTTCTATCAACTTTACAGCGATTAATGATGGTAAATCACACATAAGAAACTACACTGGGAAATATTATTAATCAATAGTTTACTGTAGGAAATCTATATGGGTCAGCGGAACTAAGAACACAATTTTAAAAACAAAAGAAATTACATTTGACAAGTACCACCCAACTGTTTTATGTTCATTTATATAGCCATTGACGAATCTAAACCAAATATTGGAATTCACATTGGAACATATTACACAACTACTTGATGATAATAGATTTTTGGTGCGGAAACTATAGTTAATGATGACTATGGATTGAGTACAAAAAAACACATTATGGGAGTCTGATGGATATGGGAAAACAATGAATCCATAAATCAGGGAAGTATCCAACTGCGTCGTCGAGCACCAGGCTACTTCGTTACAAAATCTTTAACTTTACGTCCTTACATAACAGACATAACAGACTGGAGTATGATGACGTATTGCGGTAAGGTTACAGATGCATGAACTCTCTATTCCCTCGTATATCCCTATTTTGCAATATCACGCATAGTTCATAACCAGTTCTCGTTTACCCATAATACATAGCCATATTTTCTTATAGTTTCCGTTACACATATTTATTTATTCTTAGCATAAAAAAAAAACAAAAAATTTTAACAATAATCGTTTATTTACCATACCCTAATATTCGTTCACACTGCGTTTCCACCAGCATTGCAATTTGAATGCTCCGGGTCTCTAACCATCATTGCTCTGAATGTTTGCCAATTCGTCTTATTATCCTAAAGTTATATCCTGCAATCCGATTTATAATTGTCTTCCAAACGTATTAGGTTTTTAATATAGTTGTTTTTATCAATTCCTCTGTCCGTTATAAATATAAATTCGACTGTAACACAGTTGTAGGTTGCTATTACGTAATATGAAATCATCATATAATCGGTGGCACATACGTTTTAATCCATTCTAATATCGCATGCATTGCTATTTCATTCAACCGCATTGTAAATAATTTATTTCGTAAAATTATCTTGCAATTTTGTTTATTACAAAATAACAACTAGTATTTGTGTTGATACGGAAAATGTACTAGCAATGTTCTATAAATTTAAAACTTTCGAAAAACTGTGTAGCTCAACTTTCGATATTGTTTTTGCCTATATAAGAGATGAAATCATCTAGTTTTCTCTGTCTTAGTCTGATAATTCTTCTTCATCTCAGATGTGATTTTGTTTTTTTGACGGATATCCAACGCATGGATATCCAAATCGACTAAGGCACAAATTATATATATTAGTTCAAATTTCTTTTGTGTAATTAATGATAAAACTAATAGAAAATTCTAAATTTATTGGTAGCTGACAACAGTTCCGTGAAAAGGAAATGTAAAGTAGATTCAAAATGATACCGTAGTTCAATTTTTTTTTGATTCATGATAAAGTTAATCGAAATTAAAGTAAATAATTTATTGAGTGCTGTCAGATCTGTGAAAATTAAAAGTACGGTATATGTAAAATTATACAATAGTTCAATTTGTTTGTCGAATTAATGTTAGAAATAATACAAAATTAAAGAAAATAATAAATTATTTAGTGCTGTCAGATCTGTGAAAATTAAAAGAACTGTATTTGTAAAATTATACGTTAGTTCAATTTGTTTGTCTAATTACTGTTTGAAATAATAAAAATAAAATAAAATAATGATTTTGTGAGTGCTGTCAGATCTATGTAAATTAAAAGAAACGTATATGCACAATTATACTATAGTTCAAAATTTTTTTTTGGTTTAATTAACCCTACAACTAAACGAAATTCAAAAAAAAAAGTAATTCATGTTTGTGGTGTCTATGAGAAAAGTTGTAAAATACCATCTTATCCGAAAAATTACATTTGTTAGTAAAACTTTAATGGATTCATTCGGTTGGTGAACATTTTCGGTTTGTTTTTGTTATCAAAATTTTGTTCGTAAAAGTTTACTGATATTCACGCAGGCATTTGGCTTTGGACCGGTCAAGGTGAAACTTCTGCAACGGGAAATGTCATTAAATCCGCAGAACCAAATCTCCATTGCAGTTATGTACTAATACATGTGAAACAACATATTATATGTTGAATTGTTCTGATATTCGAATTTTCTCGTCGGAAAGAAAAGTTGTGAACCAGTTTTGATAAATTCCTGTATAAAAGAATGTTGTTTGATACAACGCCATTTTGATTGTGACTACGACTAAATGAACGCTGGATTTTAGATATTGGATGTATAAACGGGATTAAACGACTGGTTATTTTGGTTGACCTTGTGGATGTGGCTATTATTGTGGCAACGGGTGTTATAACGATTGACTATTGTACCGATTTATCATGTGTATTCGGTAGACACCAGTACTATTGGCAGAAAGATTGGCTGTTATTTGGAGAATTACTATTATACGTATGCGACAGTCATCTGAACCGTGTACGCTACGATTGCAATTATATCAAGGTGTGATTCGTACTCCGTGGACCGTTTGTTTTCGATTATCATCTTATTGTCATTAGTCAACTTACCGGTGACTGCCTTACCTATTGCGGTGCAACATATCTACCATATTTTTACAGTCTTAACAGCAATCGCCTTAGTTATTGCGGCGCAACATTTTGTACAATATCTCTCCGATTTTATCAACTATCGCCGTATTTATTGCGGTGCAACATTTATACAATATTTATTAGTAATCGCCTAGTTATTTCGGCGCTACATTCATACAATATTTATACAATTTTATCACCAATTGCCTTAGGTATTGCGGCGCAACATTTGTACAATAATCAGCTATCGCCTTATTTATTGCGGTGCAACATTTATACAATATATATACAGTTTTGTCACCAATCGCCATAGTTATTGCGGCGCAACATATTAATATTATTATACAACTATACAACTTACAATACTTTACCTGCTGGGATATTCGTCGCTGATGGAGGGCTAAACGTTGGACATTGAGGCCGGTCGTATATAACCATGGGGTGAGTGAACTTTAATCATTCTTTTTATTTTTTTTTGTTATAACGTAACGGTATGAATGCGCGTGAATGGGTGTACTTGGGGATGAATGTGGGCGTGCGTGTCGTTGCGCGTGTGTGAGAGCATGGAGTGCATGTAAGCGAGACACTTTAAATCTAAATTAGAGGCAATTATAATTGAAACATTTTTGTTCCAATGTAATATCCTATTGTGGAATTAGTGCTTAAGTCCTAATGAGTTCTATGCTTTCTGCAACGGGCGTATAAGGGAATCATTCAAGCCGTGGTAATCGTAACCGACGTAATATATCACTGCTGCCCTGCGGTGAAAGGATTGGCTTGGAACTTCTGGGTTTTAATCAGAACATCAACTGCTATTCGCTCGAGATTATGATCGGGTTTGTCGGCGTGTATTTATATAGGCTATTTCTTTTCAATGTAGCTTGTGACGTACTCCCGTACTCTATGATTGGATTGTCGGTTTACCAGCAATGGCATTATTCTACGAACTGGATCAGAATGATCAGATGGCAACAATACAACTTATTTTAAATTAATACCATTTACTATAATGGCTATGTGTCTTTGAACTTAATTGTCTTGCTTCGCTGTATGAATGTGTATGTGGACGTGGGTGTTTGAATGAAAGTGTGGGTGTGTGGGTGGACGTGAGCGTGTATGCAGCGTGAGCGTGTGTGCGTATGGGAGCGAATGTGAGGGGGGTTGAACGTGGTGATCGTGGGTCTTTCGCAAAAGGGGTCGCCAGAGTCTCATTTTTTCCATTTGTACTTTATCCATTTCTGTATATTCACGTAATTCGCGTACATGTCTGCATTTGTATTGGAGCAGCAGGATTTACCATTCGAACTCCATACTGTGATTAGCCGGAGCATAAAAATAAAACCTCAAGTAGTTACGCGACCTGCTATGCCGCTTCATTGGTTCGCCAATGAAAAAGCTCTTCATTACAACATCGCATAATGTACTATTATTTGTATATTTGATGTTATTGTCATGGAAAATCAATAAATGCATTAGTAATTAATTAAATCCAATTAGCTACAGCTTGTTTATGTTGTTGACAATTAATCAACAGTCAACTAGTCAACAATTAATTGCTTGTTTCAACTTTCCCTTTGCTTGTTCCAATTGTTTCAACTTTTGAAAAGCTCATCTATTCATCGCTGCCTAATAATTATCACTTTTAACGAAATAAATAAATTAAGCTGACATAAAATTTATTAAATATTATTTATGTGTTATAACATAATTTCGAATGAAAAAATTTTTGACACCCAAAATCCTCCAACAGTAATTCTCAAGAATTACAAAAATTAACCAAATTCGTTGGAGATTATCAGAAAAGTATAAAAATTTATCATTTCATTTAAAAAAAAATCCCATCGGCAGGTATATCCACTAGAAATAGGTAGATTTCGGAGTCAGACGGTTTTGTGTCCAAACAAAATTAGATAAGTCAGATTAGTTTAAATAAAAGATTTAAGTAGAAACAAAATAATTCAAAAAAATTATCGAACCTGTAGTATTCCTAAACTAGGAATATACATATAAAGCAATAGATCTCCAAACTACTCAATAAAGTTTAGATCACGCATAACCAAACCACAAATCTAATCCCATAAAACACCCAAAACCCTATTCTTATCCAAACATTGTATTAAATCATTGATATCATGTATATCAACAATCTCCATCCAAAACGCTATTTCACCACGAAACTAATTATTTCATCATACTAAAAAATCATCCAAACAATTTCCAAAAACTTAATTTCAAATACTTCACAATGTTCAGAAATATTACAAAAAGCCTAACTTAAGCAAAATTCATAATTTCAACATCGCATGAAATAAATTCCAAACAAATCAACTAAGCAACAAAGGTTGGATACCAAAGAATATTCATACAAAATCACAACCTAAGCGAATCCCACGAATTCAAAGGAAATATTCTAAGCAATAAAGTTAAAACCATATACATTTTCATACTACATCAAAAATATCTAATCAAATGAAATTCATCAATAAGCAATTTTACTAAACAAACTCGTTAAACAATATTACAATAAACACAAAAAATTCATGTAATTTTGAATCAAAAATACTTAGTCAATAAAATTTATCCACAAAACGGAAGCTACGAAATCCGATCAACTACCATTTATTAAAACTATGAAATTATGTTTACTAAAAAAAAAATAGCAAATACTACATTTTAGAAATAAAAACAAAGTGGGAAAAGTCAGCAGTTGTATGGTAGCCCCCCTCGCCACTTTGATCAATGTGTCCCAAAAGATGATAATTATCTTCTCACACTAATTGAAACCTTTTCCATAAGTTTTATCATAATCATTTCATTATTGTAGGCTGTAGTGCGTATAAACACACTGAAAAAAATTGAAAAGTTACGAAGTGAAGAACCGGAAGTTGGGATGCAGAACTGTTGTGAACCGTACTAAATGTTCATGTTCTAAGTTTCATCCAATTCGATTATCACGTACAGATGTTATTGAGCTTTCAAAAAAACAGGTTAATGGGACACCCCCCGCCACTTTGTTCACTATCGCTCAAAAACTAATCAGTTCCTTGCCATAAATGTTTGTATCTCTTTAGAAAGTGTCATCAAAATTCGTTCACGAACAAATGCTGTGTACTCCCAAGAAACATTTAAAAAATGGTGACACTGTAAACAGGTGTTCGGGAGGATCCTATGCAGAGGAGGATCCTATGCAGAAAGTACAACCACCCACGCACACTCAGACGTACACCAAAATTTTTATTGGCTATTTCTATTGGCCATCCTCTATGGCCCAAAACAAAAGACAAAACAAAATTTGGGTATCGAAGATTTTTTTTTCACAATCTCAAAATTTAAAATTGTGGTGAAGTAAAAATCATTAAATTCAGTAAGATAGTTGTTGAAATAGTTTTATGCTTATCCATTATCGTTCAACCACACCAACCTGAGCACCTAAAAAGGTGTAGGTGTACCCAAAAGGAATAGGCAGCATTAATCCATATATACTTTAATGTTGAGTTATTATCTGTGCTGGTACTTGCAGGATTTTATCTAAATTTTTCAAAGGTAAATCCAAAACTCGTTTAAAGAAAGGGTAAATGATTTTATAGTTTCGTCAAGAGTATAGAGTGCTTTTCTTGATTTAGACACCATAACCATTTAGACGCCATAACCAATTTTTAAATTACTAAGGAGAACCCGAGTACTGGAGTGATATTGATCTTACCACTGTTAGTAATATCAGCCAAATCAATGATCCATTCTGAATGAATCGTTTATTTGCACTTGCCGATTTAAAAACGTTGGTAATTATTCAATCGGTCACATGCAAAAACATTAATTTCTAAGTAGACCCAGTATTTTTCCTTAATTAGAATGTATGGTCTTACCTGGTTGTTGATTAATCATTCTGAATGTATAGTTAACTAGTAGGGTAGGGTGTGACCATAGCGGCCACGCCAAGAACTTCCCATTAAGTTAAATAGGTAACATAAAGATATTTTCTTAAAACTTTAATAAATTGAAATTCTCTTTCTAAGACTTGCAATTAGTCGTCATTTTTTCATCTTTTGGTTACACTGGAAAGAAGATTTTCATTGCACCATATATTTAAAAAAAACTAGCGGTGGAGTCTACTTAAAGTCTACTTTGTCAACGTTGCTAAATTTTTTCAATTTTTCTCAAACAATATCACCATTTTTAGGGTTCCGTACTTTGAAAAAGTAAAAACGGTACCCTATTGGTGAGACTTCGGTGTCCGTCCGAATTTCTACATAATCGATTTTCTCAAAAACTATAAGTGCTATCAACTTGAATTTTTTTACAGTTATACAATGTATTTGTCCACGCCTACTGACAACAAGAAAATTATAAATATTATTTTTTATAAATATTTTATGAACATTGATAAGGAGATAGTAAAACAAAAGTTTGTTTTAAGGCATCGAGTTTGGTTTAAAAAAATCAAAAAAAAATCCAAATATTTCTAAAAGACATTTCAATGAATTATCGACTGCTTAGTTTTTAAGGGGCTGGGCTGTAGGACTGGGCTGTAGGTTACGCCAAGATATATCGATTGTGACCATTGAAGTTGAAATCGGATCATCCGTTGTGAGAGAGCGTTGGATAAATTTGTGTCCACATACATACATACTGCCAGCTAAAAATAGCCTAAACAGCTTCAGGAGGTCTTGAAACGTAAAGATATTATAAAAATTTCGATTTCAAAAATTGACCCAAAAACAATAACTTTTCATATCAGGAAGATATAAACAGTTGACCAGGCAATCTACTCTCGAACCTCTGACCTTTTTGTCAAATTTAGAAACTAACTCAGGTTTTTGATATTCAAGTAAACCCGGATGCTGTTGCAGCTCATTTACATACAAAAGTTTCATCCAGATATCATTCGTTTGCATGAAGAAAATAACAAGTCGTTTTTTCACATTTTGTTAAAAATCTCAAAAACTAAGATAGCAATTGTTTATACAAATGTCATTATAAATGTCTGACATGGTGACAAACAATATGGAAGCTTCATGACCTTGATAGCATTATTTATTAATCTCATGATATTTGCAAGAGATGATTTTCAATTTTTTGGAAACCACTAAAAAACAAATGATTTAATTTCGCTAGAAAAGCACTGGGCTCTAAGTTACGATAAGATACATCGATTGCGACCATTTTCGTTAAAATCGACCCATCCGTTGTTGAGAAAGCGTTGGGCAAAAATTTTCCACAGAGCGATATACACATACATACACACACACACACACACACACACACACACACACATACAGACTGCCAGCTAAAAATAGTCTAAACAGCTTCAGGAGGTCATGAAACGTAAAGATATCAAAAAAATTCCGATATCGAAAATCGACCCAAAAACAATAACTTCCCATATCGGGAAGTTAAAAAACGGCCAGTACGGTATCTGGGGATTTTCAAAGCTATTGAGTCTAGTGGTGGGATTCAATGCTTAACATGTTGATTCTATTAATAAATAAATAAAGTGTAAATGCGGTTGAAAGATTCTAGCCGATAAATCACAATTTTCTAATTGAAAAGCAAAAATCCCCATAAAATCAAGACCATAGCACCTAAAATGTTGCGAAAGGTTATTCAAAACATTTTGGAAAGATTATGAATGTGTAAAATAAAAAGAACACCACTGGCGAGATATCGCTTTTCATAATTAAACAAAAACTGTTTTTCATTATTTATTTTAAAAATCAAAACTCAACAACTATTTTACGCCACCCTGTATAAGTTTATTTTGTACTATCAATACTTATAACAGATTATAATTTACAACCTATTTCGACCACCGTTTGACGAGTGTTACAGTCTAACTTATCATCTTGTTATTGACATTCAAGGTAAACAACGATTTAAGTAAAAAACATTAAAATATAAAAATGTTCACCATCATAAGACACTTCATGTTTAAGTTTAATTCGGACATATAAACAAAACTTGTTTTTATTCTACAACTAAACCAATATTGAAGAAAAAAATTTAATTAAACCAGTCTTCAAACAATAGCACCTCAACTTTTTTTTCTGCTGGGCACTCATAATCTGAAAAATATTAAACACTTTGTTTTCTGTATTCTATTCGTCATATCCGTTCTTGTAATGAAGTTGAGACAACCGTATTTAAAAGCAAAATAAAAGAATTTAAACTGTTAACAACCAAATCATCATACCAACACCTTAACCAACAAAAACATAAATCCTGATAATGAAAGAAATTCTATTTTGTTTTCTTTTAGAATTTCTTCAAAAGTAAATATTCCGCATAACAATAGTTTTCAATTTTGTAAAAGTTCAAATTAAACGCTGAACAAAAAGCATAAAAATTGAACAGATAAAATCGATCTCAACACAACACCAACAACAACATATCGAATTAACACAGCAAACAGGAATATAATAAATGCATTTTCATTTTTCTTTTTTCCATTTCACCTATTTTGTTTTAAAATAAAAGAAAAAAATTAAAAAAAATCTGTTTAAAGTTTTGATTGGTTTTTCGCACTTACAAAAAACAAAAAAACTATCAAACTTAGCTCAGTTTTCCATATTTACTTTGTATTAGAAATAAATTTTCGTTTTTTGATTTTACTATTAAAGTTTTCCTCTATATATAATATTTGTTGTTTTTATGTTAATATTTTTTATTTTTACTAGACAAACATAAAAAAGCGAAATGTTAAATAAAACCAAGGAAAATTACTTTATTTTCTTTGCACGATTTCATTTTCTTCATTTTAGTCACAAAAAAAGGGATAAGAAAACGTTTGTTTGTGGTTTTTCTTGTTGTTTGTGAGTGGAAAATATGTTTTTGACGTTAAACGATAATTTGTTGTAGTTTTGTTTTAACTTTCAATATAAGATATAGAAGAAGAAAGGTTTTGTAATTTTTGGTAGTCTGGTAGATGAATTTTATCGTTTAGTTATCAATGAAGACAAGAGCTTTTTTTTATTTCTCGATTTATTTTGGATTTTGGTGGAGCCATATATCAATACTAGCTTACAAATAATGTTTTCGATATTTTTGTTTGCTTCTAGTTTTTAAGAAAGGCTGCTAGTAGGATCGATACCAAGTTTACCTACAGGATTCTAGCCCCCAAATATTGATATTTCAATTTTTGACTTATGGAATCGTTTGGTCAGGAAAGGTCACTAGTTTTTTCGTTTGGTCGTTTTCCGTTTTAATTTTGCAGCTTTCTCAAATTTTTAGCTTAAATCCATTTCTCAGCCCCCCAGCATGCTCAAAATCCAAATTTTTATTTATTTTAGATGAGGAATTAAGTCAGGAAGGGCACTTGTAATTTATTAATTATTAGCAATAAATCATTTCATATGCAACAAAATTACAACAACACAAAAACACAATTTGCGCCTGATTTATTTCTAACAATTAATTGTATGTGAAAAAACAAAAACAACAAGTGACCTTTCCTGACCTAACTATTTTGCATCTAAACAAAATAAATTTAGATTTCGAGCATGAAGTCAGACAGGGAAGTGGATTTTAGTTCCTCAAAACTCAAAACTTGAGAAGTCTAAAATTATAAAACGGGATACGACCAAACGAAAAAAACTAATGACCTTTTCTGACCTAACAATCATTTAGCTTACAAAAATAAAACAAACTGATTTACGGCATGCAGGAACAGGTTACTGCAATTGGATTCTAGCCATTTCATACTTTTAACATTTTACAAAATTAAAATAAAAATTAAAAGTTTTTGTTTTTGAACTAAATAAATAAATATACTAAAATATCTGTTACAAATAGGTTAATCCGATACTATACTTACAACATATTCGAAATGTAATTAAAAAAGCTCAACAGTTTTAAATAGTGACAAGAAAACATTTAGGCGCAAATTGTATTTTGTGTTGTTGTAATTATGTTGCAAATGAAATGATTTATTACAAATATAATTAATTGATTATAAGTGACCAAACGAAAAAAACTTGTAACCTTTCCAGACCTAACGATTCCTAATCTGAAAAATAAAAATTTGGATTTCAAGCACGTTGAGAGGCTGAAAAAAATGAAAAGCTTAGAATTTGAAAAGGCTGTAAAATCAAAACGGTACACCACCAAACGAAAAAAAAAGGATAACAATTCCATATGTCAAACATTGTAAAATCAATATTTGGAAGGCTAGAATCCTGGAGGTACCAAGTTTTTCCGTTTTATCAAGTTATTTAACACAAATTTTGCTTCTGTCTTTTAGGGTTCGGTTTTTGACTTATGCATATCAACCAACGCGGTTTATGAATATCAACATACCAATGTCAATTGTAATATTTTTTGTTTTTTTTTTATAATTACGTTTACAGTTGGATGTTTCAAAATTTTAATTTTTTCACTTTTCTCAAAACTCACCTCAGATTTACTAAACGAAAAACGCACCAAATGCCCCAGAAGAAATTAGTTAGGGAAAGCCTGAAATACAGACAGAGCGTGATCAGGGCCTGGTTCGTCCAGAAAAGGCAAGCCCTATTAGGGTAATCTGTTGTGAGCCTGTTCCGAGCCTGATTTAGAGTACCCTTTTAGGTGCAATCTTATTTAAATACATCCGGCCCTGATTTGGTTTTTCGTATCTGTCCCCTAGTTGGGCAATATAATCTTGGTCTGATTATATACTTGGTTTCTCTTATATAACTGTATTAGGCCCCTATCATAAATAAAATATGAATATGACTTTATTTTAATCTTATATATTTAAAAATCACGTGTCACGATGTTTGTCCGCGATGAACTCCGCAACAACGTAACCAATCTTAATGAAGTTTTGTACAATGTGTGTATGATGGTCCAGCTTGAGAGATAGGATAGTTATTATCTTGATTAAATGACCAAATATTTTTTAATTGTGAATTAAATGTTAAATATGGATGGTTCATATGCCAGCTTTCAGATGGCAGCGTAAATCAATTTATTCATTTGATAGTAAACTTCAACTTCGTATAAGGCCATTATTAGACTATCAAATATGTTTAGTAAAGAAAGTTTTGTTTTATTTGATAATAAACGAAAAACATATCATGCTTAGTCAAATACGTTACCATAGATTATTAATAATTTTGTGGAGGTTATATATTAATTATAGAAGTGTTAGAAATTATCGAAACCTGTAAAAAAATTATTGTATGTTTTTTTATGAAGTTTGAATAAAAATAAAAGTACAAATTAAAGAAAACAATAATTTAAATTTATTTATTTATTTTTTTAAATTATTCATTGATCTTCAATATTAATTTACAAAAATCAATATCAAATTGAAAAATACTCTTATTTGTATTGCTAACTAAAAAAAATGATAAGATGTAAAAAAAATTGTCATCAAAACTGGATGAAAAACTACAGTCTTACCGCGAACATAAGAACCAGTTCTTATATTCGATTTTGAAAAAAAAATTCCTTTTTGAAAGTTCTATTGTTTTTTTCGAATAAAATATCTTTCAAATAGAAGGATCAGTCCTTAAATTTTAAAAATAATTTAAGCAATTTTAATGTTAATAATACAAGAACATAAAGGCCATAGCTTATATTAAACAATTTAAACATATTAAAATAAAATGGTATTTCAAAATTAATAATTACTAAATTTGTATAAAAAGAAATATATGTAATATAGTTTTACTAGCTAGAGGTGGCAGTGATAAAATTTGCATAAAAATTTCAAATAAAAGAACTGGTCCTTCTAATTGAATAGGTGAACCGGCTATTCTTTTATTCGTTTAAAGAACCAGCTCTTATGTTCGCGGTAAGACGGTAGCGAAGTTTATTTTGCAATCTTTACGCTCTCAAATTTCATGTCATATTTTTTTTATTGACTAATATATTTGATAGTGTGATATACGCCTCATAAATTTGGGTTAACCAATAGATGGTGCGTATTTGTATTGAAAACGTTGTTTTTAGTGTTAAAGTTTTGCAAATACACTACGATTTGCTTTTTCCAATTGTAGTGTATTATTTTTTCATTGGTGATTGGTGATAATTATTTTAATTGGGGTTTTTTAAATATCGGTTTATGCGCGTAGTTTGCTTTGATCAATATTTTTTTCGTTGAACATAATTTTATGAAATTGAAAAATAAATGTATAATCTGACAAACAATAACATTTATATGATGAAATTATACATATTGGAATTTGACACATGATGTTATAAATTTTAAATTTCCGAAACCCCTTATTGAGTCCACTCTTAAAAATCAAATTTCTTTATTATTATTTCTAATTATTTTTTATTTTATATATTTGAATTTATTTTGGGTTATTTGCAATCCATCATCAACAAAGGTTTAAAAGTGGTTAGTAAATAACTTAAATAAATTTGAACTTATGTTGCCTCTGCCGATATTAATTGCGTTTATGTCCTTATGAATGTAAAGGATTCAAAAGCATCCAATTTATTGGTGTCGTGCATCTCTTTCTTTAACCTCATATTATCTATTGAAAAATTTAAATAAATATTTTATTTTCCAACATGTTTGCTATTGGGGCTTTTTTTGGTTGGTTTGTTTTAATGTATCCAGAATGTTCCTTAAACCGTTTCTTCAAACACCTACGCCCTTCAAACACCTACGTCTGCCCATATAATATTTTTATAGTAATCACCACAAGATAGTTCATAAACACCAACTTTATCATGTATTTTATCTTTAGTTGATCCTAACTTATGTTTCAACGTCATGATGTTACAAATTTTCTCATCTACACCAAATATATTGTTGGTTTGCAATTGTATGTAAAACATGTTCCTAAACATAAGTGATGATAGTTGATATTATCGATTATATTGATTTAAAGCTAAAAATTACGAAATGGGAGCCGCACAAATACTATAAAAAGAAACATAACTGATCAAACACGGATGGCAATCATAATGAACAAACTAATTAAAAATGGTGGGACTTAGCTGGCAATACGTATGCAATAGTAATTTGCAAACGGTAAATATGCATTAATGAATTAAAGAATTCATTAACGAATTAAATATATACGCCCGCAGGAAGATTTGTAAAATTTTAAATTTTTGATCTTTGGGTGTGACATTCCTGCATACTTAGGTCCCTGCTATTTGCATATGAGTTAGCTTGAGATATCGTATACCACTGGCAATAGCAATGAGATATCACTAGAAAAAGGGATATCTTAGGGATGTTGGCGGATAAACTTTTTTCAATCAACGATATCACCCTTAGTCTTGGTTATAGAACATTATTTGATGATGATATGCTTTTTTTTTAATCTAAAATGTGTTGGGTAGTACGAATTACAATGTAAGCAACAACAACTCATAACAACCCTTGAAGAATAAAGTCCCACAACAACATGCTTTCTAAGGTGTTGATGGACGCAAATTTTTTATTTTTTTATATTTTTTTAAAAAATAAACTTTTTCGTTTGCTCGAAGAAATGATCTTCCATATAACTATTAAATATGCCGGGTTTAATCTTTGAGCAAAACCATGTTTTACATGATCTTGGTATATGATTCTAGCACTATAAGGTTAATTGGTAGCCCGATTTAGCTTTGTTCCTACCAATTTGAAAAAAAAAGTATTTCATTTTTATTTCTTCCATTTTATCATGAAATATTGCCCTATGTCGTCAAATATTATGTGAAAGGATTTATTATTTAGTTTTCCATTCTTTAAAAAGAATATAAAAACCAAAAAAAAAAGAAATTTGCGTCCATCATCTTAAAAAACATGATGGTGTGGAATCTAGGTCTTAAAGGGTTTTATGTGTTGTTGTGAGATATATTGTAATTCCAACTACACAACACATTTTATTAAAAAAATATGTCAAATATTTTGAAATAGCACAAATTTTTTTGAAATTTTAGGTGAAAAAGATGATGAACAATGTCATTGAAGCTACAATTTTGAATGGAAAATTCAAAGGAAGATGTACTGTTGCTACGCATTTCAATGATCCCAACAGATATGGCATTTGAATTCAAACGTTTAGTTTCCAGTGCGACTCGCTTTTGCAATGACCATCAACAAAGCACAAGGAAAATTGCTGCAAGGATGTGGACTAGGTAGATTTGGAGAATCCATACTTCTCACATCTGGACAACCTTCTATTTATTCGTGTACGCATCTAGACGGAAAAACAGAAAATATAATGTGTGCGTGCCCACAAGCACTCGAATAAAGAAATAGAATTAAAACGACATTTTGAAATTTTTTCCTTATTAAAATAAACAATTGTTGCAATAAAAATGATACAATGTAAATTGAATTTTAGGTACGTTTAGTTTGACTGAAACAACTGAAAAAACAACAACAATTGCATTAAATTTTTCGTTGTTTCAAATGCTTCAGTCAAATCGAACACAGCTGTTATCAAAACGAGTTTTTTTTTAGACTTCCAAAAAATTTTGACTTTTTTGCATCACTTCTTCTATACCTTCATCGAATGTACTGTCGCTATTCTTACAGCCCTTGCTGATCATAAAATGACATAACGATCAAATTGTTCGCAATGTTTTTAGTAACCTGCCGGTAAAGAAAGCGTATATTAAACCGCATGAGCACTGTGAAAATTTATGAATCCATTTTTGTTCCGTATAATGTTCTATATAGAGACACACCTGAAAACTTATTTGATCGAGTATTTTTTATATATCCTTTGTTATAGATATCTAATACTATTTTTTTATATTTAACTGATCAACTAGAGTGCTGATCGTTTTACATTCATATTTAAAAAAAAAAATAGAAAATCATTTCTCATTACTACTCTTTGAAATTATTGCTACTACGTCAACAAAATGTATACACACACAAATATTATTTAAAGGTGTAGCAAGGTACGCCAGGTCCACTAGTTATATATATATATATATATATATATATATATATATATATATATATATATATATATATATATATATATATATATACATATATCTGGGCCTGGTCCAGCTATCCCAATCATGGACTGATCCGATTATCCCAATCAGGGTCTGACCTGTTTATCCCAATCAGGGTCTGACCCATTTATCCCAATCAAGGCCTGCAGATTGGGAAAAACATCACTCATGGATATGGCCTAATTAGACTGCCATACCAATGCCTTATCCGTACTAAGGCAAACCTGATCCGGAACCAATTTGAGCCATGACAAATTTCTGCTCGGTTATTTAAAATAAATTCAAAATTAAGAAAAACTTAAACAATAATACAAAAAACTGATTTACATACTATTGTTAATTACTTCGGTTTTGAAAAAAACAAAGTATTGAATTCATGAGCCAAATGTGATATTCTTATCCCCACTTTTTTGGCATTTCTCGACGTTTTAGGACTGTTATATCTGGGGTTAGGTTGATTTAAATAAAAACACTTAAACTTTGTTTTTATTCTTATTTAAAAATTGAACAATTTTTATTTATTAAATTTATCTTTACATATATTTAATTAAACGTTCACTATTAATTCTAAATGATTTCAACATTTTTGTTTTGCACTATATAGTATATTTTGATTTGCAACATATTTTATTTTATTTAGTGTGTTGCGATATATCGATTCAGTTACTTTAATTTTATAGAACTGAAATTTAAATTGAACTATGTACTTCCTTACTAGAACTCTATCTTTAAAACTGTATATTTTAAGCTATATTATTATAACTATTCGATTTAGACTGTGAGACTTGAACTATATTATATTATTAAAACTCACTGTTAGACTGTTTGTCTTCACTGAATCACTTACTTAAAAAGTATTTTGTAAAAACTGTTTAACTTGAACTGTTATCGATTTAGAGTACTCGACTGTGCGACTTGAATTTATATTATTAAAACTACTTCTTATTTAAAACTGATCTATTTTCTTAAAAACTAAATCTTATATACTAAATTTTGCTTTTATTACATTAAAAAAAACAACAAAAACAAAATAGGAATAATTTTATTAAATTTAATATTTTGGGAAAAAGATTTGTCGGACAAAAGAAATAATGCAATTTCTAAGAAACTAAAATAAATTTTTGTTTGTTGATAAAGGAGTGTGAAAAAATATTTAAAGTTTTATAGTAATTTTTTTGTTTGAGAAGGTTTTTTTGGAAAACATATTGATTCAATATTTTAAAATGATATGTGAAAATGAAAAAGGATTGTCGGCAAATATGAAAAGACTTATTCTTAGTATGAACTAAAATTGTGATAACTGATATTATTTATTAGTTTTATCCTTTATAAAACTATCGGCTAGAGATCAAAAGAAAATTCTTAGTAACGACTAAAATTGTGATAAATGATAATATTTTATAGTTTTATTCTTTATAAAAGTATCGGCTAGAGATTAAAAGAAAATTTCAGTTTTGAAAATGTGTTTAGAGAACATTTATTGGTATGTGAAACTAATATTGCGATTTTAGAAAGATTTAGAGTTTGTATTTCTAGGAAATAGTGATTGAAAATTTGTAATGAGAAATACGGCACAACATCCCTCCCTCCTTAAAATGAGTTGAATTTATCGAAAATGGTAAGAATTGGAGAGAAATTTAACTGACTTGTTTGTTTGTGTTGTTTTTATGTTTTGCTTTTGTTTTCTTAAGTTTAATGTTGTTTTAGAGAGATAAAAAGTAGATAAGAATTTTTAATAATAGAGAAAAAAATTTTTTTTTTTTTTTTAATATTTTATTTTGATTAAATTGTTTGTGCAAATAATTTTTTTCAAAATAGACAGTTGAATAACTTGTTTATATGAGATCAGTAAGTTATTTCAATTAGTTATCAAAAAAAACATTGGTTATGTTCGTTTGTTTTAAAATGTTGCATTATGTTTTTTATGTTTTTTATGTTTTTTTTTTGTTTGAATCGTACTTTTAAGTTATATTACCCTAAGGTTTTAAAATTATATAATTTGTTTTCAAAAAATTCCTAAATATTAAAATGAAAAATTATTTAATTGCAAAAGTTTAATTATTAATATTTTATTTTGATTAAATTGTTTGTGCAAATAATTTTTTTTCAAAATAGACAGTTGAATAGCTTGTTTATATGAGATCAGTAAGTTATTTCAATTAGTTATCAAAAAAAACATTGGTTATATTTGTTTGTTTTAAAATCTTGCATTATGTTTTTTATGTTTTTTTTTTTTTAATCGTACTTTTAAGTTATATTACCCTAAGGTTTTAAAATTATATAATCTGTTTTCAAAAAATTCCTAAACATTAAAATGAAAAATTATTTAATTGCGGAAGTTTAATTATTTGTTGCTAAATTAAATGGCAATTCTCTCATTTCGATTGAATTTTGCATGTTAGAATAATGTGATTTGTTTATTTTTCTAATGTTTTCGTTTTTTTTGATAGTTTTTACAGCTAGTTTTGGAAATTTTTATATTATGCTTAAATTCAAAACTTATTATTATTAGAATTATTATGATTAAAATAAAATACAGATTTGACATATTCGTAGTTGCTTCGTTTACTTTTATTGATTTTGATTAATGTGATAAAATTCGGTCATGTTCCGCTAAATCTAAATGGTTTTGTATACTCTATAGTAATTAATGCTAGGCTCGAAAAAATTATTTGTGTATTTTAAAAATGTTAATGTAACTCTACTTCTAAATAAGCACTTTCAGTTTGTTTAACTGGATTTTGAATGATTGGATTATTTATTTCTCGAGAACTTATTTTCACTGAAGCTTTAAATTTTTGTGTAATAGATATAATCCGTCATAATGCATGATATTGGTCACCTTGACTTAAATGTATGAAATAAGTATTTTTAAATAGTAAGGAAATATAAGTAAAAAAAAAAGATCTAAGCAAAAATTAAAGAAAATTAGGTAAATGTAAAAAAAAACTACTTTGAACTACTTAATGAAAAAAAATTTTTTTTTGAAATTTGTCAGCTGATTGTTTTATTGGGATATTTGTCTTAAATTTTCTAGGAAAATATTTGGAAACCGTACTGATGTAGTTTTTTGTTGTATATTTGGTTTTTCATAACAGTCGGCTTGAAAGCTGGAATGTTTGTTTTGAAATTTGTTTAATGTGTAATAAAAGGACGAATTATTATGATTAGAGGAATTTTGAAACTGATTTTGATTTTCTAAGCTTAAAAGGATAATAAGAAATATAAAAGATAAAGAATTGATTACTAATCTTGACGTTATTGTGAACATTATTTCAAATGGATTAATTACTGATCGATTAATAATGTCAATTAAAATTATGTAAATAAAGGAAATTAAGATTTTGCTTGGGTGCAAATATATAATATTCTCTTTTGTGGAATTATTTTTTGTTTTAGTTGGTGTCCTGTTTAAATTTATTTTGAAGTTTTCATCAGAGTTACTTGAAATATGAAGTGGTTTTGGTTTTTCTTTCATGATCTTTTCTTTGTTCATTTTACATTTTATAGGTTGTTTATTTGAATTTTTAACGGGTGTGAAATGCTGGGTTGTTTGAACCTGTGGTAACTCTACTAAAGGGAATTTGAGCGTATTTTTGTTTTTCTTAAATATATTTAATTTTTTCGTTTTCAGTTTATTTTTCAAAATTTTAAATTTATTTTCAACATGCTTTAGTTTCTTGGTTGTGATGTGTAATTTTCTATCTGTTCGTTCTTTATGGAGTGCCTGTTTAATTTCTAATTGTTGTCTTAAATTGATATTTTCATTTAAAAGTATTTTATTTTCTTGTAATTGCTCGACTACTTTTAGAATTGCTGTGTTTAGGTTGTTGTTTGAGTCAGTCTGTAGGTATTTGTATTTGTCGTGCAAGTCTTTGAGTTCGAAAGTGAGTTGATTTAGATGTGTGTTGGATGTATGTAATTCATTGATTAAATGTTCGTTTGCTGTTTTTAAAGTGGTAATGTCTTGTTGATGCTTTTTTAGTAATGATTTGTTTTGTTCTACTTCATTATTTTTAGATCTGTTGAAATTCTGGAGTTCAAATATATAATTTTGGTAGTTATTATTTTCTTTTGTTAACTGTTCTACTATAAATTTGTCTTGTGTTTTATTATAAATTTGTTGAGTGTGTTTTGTGGTTAAGAATTGTTGTGGCGGTTGGAAGTTAGAATAAGAAGGATGAGGATTGTCATTCTGAATTTGGATATAGTTAGCTTGTTGTGTTTTGTTTGAAAATAATTGATTATTTGTGGGTAACGTGCTTGGAATAATGAATGAAGTGTCATTTTGTTTACCGAAATTTAATATTGACTCAGTTTCTAGTGCCTGCTCTACTAATTTTGCTAGATTTTTTTCTAGAGAACTTATTATACTAAATGCGATTGTTGGGTTACATAAACCTATTTTAAAAGTTTTAACTGCATATTCGTCGATTTCGTATAAAAAAGATTCGTTGTCAATAGGATATTTTAATTTAATTGATTTTTTGGTCTTAAATAAAAGTGTCTGTAAACGGGTTGAATAATTTAGTACATTTTCGAAAGGTAGTTGTCTGCAATTAAGTAAGTCATTTGTCAAATCTGATATGGTTTTGATCGGTGAAAAGTGATCATAGAGAAAATTTGTTAGGTCTGTGAGACTTTTAAATTGTTCTAAATTATTAAGCAAATCAAAAGCCTCACCGCGAAAACGACTATAAATTAATGACATAAATACTATTTTATTTTCTATTGTAAGGGAATTATAAATTATGCTAGATATATATACAAAAAATTCCAAATTTGCCGATAAATCGGGCGTACGTTTGCCACTAAAAATAGGTATTATTTGCACTAATTTAAAAATGTCGATAGTTGCCATTTTTATATTTAAATTAAGTTTGATTTAAAAACAATTTTTCTTATAGCTATTAATTTAATTCTAATTCTAGCACAGTACCTTTTGGAATTCGGATTTGATTGATGAGCTGATTGATGATTGTTTTTGGTGGTATTGAACGCCTTTGAACGTCTTCAATTGTATTTTGTTTTCACTCTGTGTTGACACCTTTTTTATTCATTAAACTTTTATTTTGATTTTTTAATCAAATTATGTTTTGCGTTTGTTATTATTTTTTTATAGCACTTATTGTCCAATTAATGCATGTTTTTGCAGTTTGCATTTGTTATATTTTTTATATCACTTTTTGTCCATATTACACTTTTATAAATTTTTTATATTTTAAATTTATTATTGCACTTTGTGTTTCTATAAATTTCAAAACTCCTGATAAAGTTCATATATTTTTTTTATGTAGAGCTTTTAAATATCCTTTCTAAGGATTCTCTAGCATCCTACCGGCTGCGCCACTGTTATACCCGGGGTTAGGTTGATTTAAATAAAAACACTTACAATGGTTTAAAATAAAAAACAATTTATTTAACTTCAATTTAAACACTTTAGTTTTTATTTTTTATTTTAAAATTTTATTTGAATATTATATATATTTTTTTTTTATTTCTTTAACTGTTAGATTGTAATTCCCGAACTGTTATATTTGAAACTTTTAAGCACTATCAATAATGAACTACTAATGAACTCAATAATGAAGATTGAAGACTAAGACTGTGTGTCTTAAAATTTATTCTTAAAACTTTATTTTCAAATATTGTGTTGAACTCAAAAATTAAAATGTTAAAAACATTTTCTTAAACTATTATTAAAACTGTGTGGCTTGACTTTGTTGAACTCTAATCTTAAAAACTACTTATTTAAAACTGATCTATTTTCTTAAAAACTAAATCTTATATACTAAATTTTGCTTTTATTACATTAAAAAAAACAACAAAAACAAAATAGGAATAATTTTATTAAATTTAATATTTTGGGAAAAAGATTTGTCGGACAAAAGAAATAATGCAATTTCTAAAAAACTAAAATAAATTTTTGTTTGTTGATAAAGGAGTGTGAAAAAATATTTAAAATTTTATAGTAATTTTTTTGTTTGAGAAGGTTTTTTTGGAAAACATATTGATTCAATATTTTAAAATGATATGTGAAAATGAAAAAGGATTGTCGGCAAATATGAAAAGACTTATTCTTAGTATGAACTAAAATTGTGATAACTGATATTATTTATTAGTTTTATCCTTTATAAAACTATCGGCTAGAGATCAAAAGAAAATTCTTAGTAACGACTAAAATTGTGATAAATGATAATATTTTATAGTTTTATTCTTTATAAAAGTATCGGCTAGAGATTAAAAGAAAATTTCAGTTTTGAAAATGTGTTTAGAGAACATTTATTGGTATGTGAAACTAATATTGCGATTTTAGAAAGATTTAGAGTTTGTATTTCTAGGAAATAGTGATTGAAAATTTGTAATGAGAAATACGGCACAACAGGACCTATTGATTCTAAAAAAGCAAAAAAAAAATGCATGTTTGTCAGCCGGCCGTCACAACCGACGAAATCTAGAAAACCGCTGGACGGATTTACATTTTTTTTTCTAAAAATAGGTTTACTCAATGGGAAGGGCCGAAAGGACGATGTGTTCAATAACTGTACCGGAAGTGTGTCAAAAAAATCGTCAAGTGTGTCAAAACAAGGAAATTTGCATATGTTTGCTTAAAAACGTTCATTTTAAGTGATTACGAATAGGAACATTGAATCTGGAGAAATCTTGATGGTCGGCATTGGTATGTGAGACCAAAAGCTAGATTATTGCATTATAAGTTTGTCAAAAAAATGGTGTCAAGTGTGTCAAAAGAATGATTTTAATTTTTTTTACTCAACTTTTTGGAAAAAAATGAAATTAATTATTTGTTTGAAATGAAATATTATTGGACATGGAAATTTGTGATTTTGTTATAATTTGTGAAATATTTTTGGAATTTTGAATAAAGTTTAAAGTGACTTTATAAGAATTTTCGGAATATTTTTAGAGTTGCGAAAAAGTTTAAATCTTTGTTTTATTAAAATTTTTAGAATTTTGAAGATAGCTTGTATTGATGGTTTTGTTGTAACTTTTGCGATATTTTTAGAATTTTGGAAAAAGTTTGTTGAATTTTGAGTTTTTGATTTGGAAAAAGTCAATTTTTGACTTTGTAATATTTTTTTGACTTTTGGAAAAAATTTGTATATATGATTTTGTTGTAATTTTTGAAATAATTTTGGAATTTTAAAAAAAGTTTGTATTTTTGATTTTGTTATAATTTTTAGAATTTTGTTAATATCTTTAGAATTTTGATAAATGTTTCAATTTTTGATTTTGTAGGAATTTTCGGAATATTTTTAGAATATTGAAAAAATTAAAATTTTTGATTTTATTATAATTTTTGGAATATTGAATTAAACTTGTATTTTTGATTTTGTTTTAATTTTTGCAATATTTTAAGCATATTGGAAAAAGTTTCAATTTTTGATTTTGTTATGATTTTTGCAATATTTTTAGAATTTTGAAAAAAGTTTCAATCTTTGATTTTGTAATAATTTTTGGAATGTTTTTAGAAGTTTAAAAAAAGTTTAAATTTTTAATTTAATTTTGATTTTTGGAATATTTTTGGAATTTTGAAAGAAATATGAATTTTCAATTTTGTAATATTTTCTTGAAACGCTAGCTTTGGAGTAGTTTTTTGTGTGTATCATCTTCTCATTAAGTTATAATCTGTTATAATTTTGCGGCAACGTATTAATTTCCTGTTTGTTTTGTAATAAATTTCTAAACAGATATAAAAAAATACTTGTGTTTTAACAAAGAGTTTTATTTTTAATAGACATCGCTGCCCAAAACTAAAAACAATGTCCTCATAAAAACCTTAACCCAGACCGAAGTCTTGATATCTCAGAGCTGTGAGATTTCAGCCCCTTCATATTTTTATTTATTATTTTACGCAATTTTTTGGAAAAACTAAAATTAATTAGTTGCGTGACATGAAATTGTTTCGCTCTGAAAGACCTAAGTGTTATATTCATGAGCAAAAAGTGAAATTCTTGCCCCCACTTTTTTGGCATGTCTCGACGTTTAAGGACCCACTGATTCTAAAAATGCAAAAAAATACGTATGCCAAATGAAGGGATTTGAAAAATTTTTAATTCTGAATTTTAAAAATAGGTACACTCAATGGTAAGAGCCGAAAGGACGATGTGTTCGATAAATGTATCGGAAGTGTGTCACAAAAATCAGTGTGTCAAAGTGTGTCAAAACAAGGAAATATGCATATTTTTTGCTTAAAAAACGTTCATTTTAAGTGATAATGAGTAGGAACAAAGAATGTGGAGAAATTTGGATCGTTGGGATTGGTATGTGAGATCAAAAACTAGATTATTGCATTATAAGTTTGTCAAAAAAATGTTGTCAAGTGTGTCTAAAGAATGATTTTTATTTATTTTTTTACCCAATTTTTTGGGAGAAAATAAAATTAATTTCTTTGAGATGAAATTTTATTATTATTATTGAGAATTATGGCATTATTAGTTTGTCAAAAAAATGTTGTCAAGTGTGTCAAAAGAAAGATTTTTATTTACTTTTTTGGAAAAATAAAATTAATTATTTGTACGACATGAAATTTTATTATTATTATTGAGAATTATAAGTTAGTCAAAAAATAATGTCGAGTATGTCAAAAGAATGATTTTCATTTACAAAAAAGTTTAAATATTTGATATTATTCTAATTTTTGGAATATTTTTAGAATTTTGAATAGAAATAGATTTTTGAATTTTATATATATATATATATATATATATATATATATATATATATATATATATATATATATATATATATATATATATATATATATATATATATATTATATATATATATATATATATATATATATATATATATATATATATATATATATATATATATATATATATATATATATATATATATATATATATATATATATATATATATATATATATATATATATATATATATATATATTTAGAATTTTGAAAAAAGTTGCAAATTTTGATTTTGTAAGAATTTTTGGAATATTTTTAGAATTTAGAAAAGTTTTAAATATTTGATTTTATTATAATTTTGGAAAAGGTTACGATTTTTGATTTTGTTATAATTTATGCAATTTTTGAAAAAAGTTTTAATCTTTGATTTTGTAATAATTTTTGAAATATTTTTAGAATTTTGTTTGAAAAAAGTCTTAATTTTTTTTAATTTTTACAATATTTTTGGAATTTTGAAAGAAATATGAATTTGTGATTTTGAAATATTTTCTCGAAACGCTAAATGAAGAGGTTTTTGAGTAGTGTGCTGAGTGTATCATCTTTTCACTAAATTATATTAATATATTCTGTTCTAATTTTCCGGCGATGAATTGATGTTTCTTGTTAGTTTTGTAATAAATTTCTAAACAGAGATAAAATACTTGTACTTTTACAAAGAGTTTTATGTGATATACATCGCTGCCCAAAACTAAAGTTAGGATAAACCTAAAAATCTAACTCTCCTTTGTCAAATTGACAGTTTTTGTAAAAATGCAAAGCTACGGGCAAAGTTTGCGACCTCATTTGTATTTTTGTAGTTGTAGTATAAAATATACCAGCACATTCTCATAGATAACATTATCCACAATTGTTATCCTCTTTTATAGTTTTGCATATAATTTAGAAACAGAACACAATATCTTCTTAGTGTTGTTTCGGGTAGTTGTAGTGAAATAATTCATTTAGTACATGACAAATTTTTTATTGTGTTCTAACCAAAAAAAAAACAACAATATACAATTCAATCCGCATCATGTAAACTGGCTTATTGTTTGGATTATATAAATGAAAATTGTTGATCCATTTTGAAATAAAACAGCAAGTAACATATTCCTCTTGCACGTTTAGAAAACTTTTGCTGCTGTTTAAACAAATGTTTTGTTCGAATGATATTTATTCACGCTAACTTAATCTTTTGTTGAATGTTTGCTAAAAGAATTTTTTATAAATTAAAATATGAGTATATGTGGGTGGAAAGTTGAATAAATCCTGATCCATAATTAAGATTGTCGGAATAGCATAGTGGAATAATTCATTATGAGTTTGGAGTCTTGTTTTAATTTCCATCACACCCTCCAATTTATCTTTATGTTTGTTTGTCTTGCATAAAACTTTCTATTCAAAATCCATTTCTTTTTACAAGATATTGCAAATACATGAAAATAATGCAAATTTAATGTTTTTTGCATAAGAGAAAGAGAATTTATTGGGTAATTTTTTCCCTAGAAAAATCATAGGAAAAACTTTTATTAATTTTTTATATTGGATCTATTTTTTGTAGACTGCATAGTGTTTTGTTGTCGATTTGCCTCGTTTTTATTTGGCTTTGGAAAAATTTATGGTTGTTAAACAATTCAAATTTGTTGTGCCAGAAAAACTAGATTGTTGAGTTCATAAAATTAAATCAGTTTACAGATGCACAGATTTAATTTAAAAATGCTTTCAGTTTTGGAACGATTTTGATTCTGTTGAGCCTTAAAAATTTTAGATTAGAATATGGTTGGCTGTTAGAATTTCAACAAATCTGAAAACGAATATAACTTTAACAACTCGAGCCTCAGTCTTTATGGCTAGAAACTAGTCGAACTAGTAAAACTTCATTGAGGAAATGTTGAATTAATTTATTTTGGAAATATTTGGCTGGATGCAAATTCTTAGCATATCCGCATATTAATTATTCGCCACTGTTTTGATAACCGCAATAGTAAAGAAAGTATTCTTTCACTGTTTTATCGAATGATCCGATGGAACCTCCAGACTGCCGAAGGGGTTTGCTTCAACAACCTTATCATTATTCCATTACACTTCATTTTTCTCACTCAAACTTAATTTCTCGTTTATTGAATTATCGATTTAAATCAAACTATTTGGGGTTGTATGTTCTATTCTCCAACAACGAGAAAGCGTTATAAAGTTGAAATAAATAACTAATTACTTCCGGTTGAATTAGGGTGCTAGTTTTATGCTTTAAAAAGGCAAAAATTGTAACAAGAATAAATGTTAAGTGAATGGAATATTAGAGAAAAAATTTAATAGTTGTTAAATTCTCTATTGAGATTTATTACGAAAAAAAAACATCTATTCTGTTGTGTTGGGTGTAATTCATGAGTTTTTTTTTTGTAAATAGGTTTGTAAATTGAGATGCTGTGAACAATTTATTTATGGTGACATTTTTGGGAAAAAATTTATTGCAAAACTGGAAACTATTTGACTTAGTATTATAATAATGTTACCGTAATATGTCTGATTTTGTGTCATGATTTAATTGAAATGCTGGGTAGATTAGATGTGACAAAGTTAGGGGAATGATTTTTGGAAATTGTTTGTTACCAATTTAGGTTTTAGAGAATGTTTGGTAGAACTTTCTTAAGTCGACAAGAAAATAGAGATGTGGAAAATGGTTAATATTTTATTGTTAATGAAGTTGCAATATGTTGAGGTTTCAAAAAGTTTTAGTTTTTCTTATCAAACACGTATAAGACGGATTACAATATGTGTCATAACAACAACTCATTAAGACGTTTAAAAATATTAGGATGTGATCTACTTGTTTGTTCATTTTACCTTTGCAGCATACATAAAATATAAAAGTTACCTTCTTATTGAAAATCTATCTGAAAAAAATGAGCTTGTTTTGAGCCGTTTCCAACAGTTCTTAAGCTAAGAAGCCAAGACAATGATAGACATTTGGATTTGCTTGATATTTAATCAGGCCGTATCGTGTTCAAAGGATTACCACGGGTGATGGAATTATATGATTGTACCAGAACCAAGCGGTCATAAACCGAAAATCAAGAAACATCAATGAAACACCATGAACCTATTTTGAACGGTTTTGCTTCCATCCTTAACCTCTTGTGATTCTAAACTCGAACACCAGCCCATCGTCTGTTTTAAAAATTTGCCTAATTAGTTTTCCTAAATTAAATAAAAGCAACAATTTCTATTGTTGTTGCTTTTTTATTAATTTATTCCTTCTAAAATTTTTACAACAGAAGAAAAAAACGTTTTTCTTTTTCCTTCTACAAATAGCTAAAGAATTCTCGTGAAAATTATTTTCCTAGTAAAAAATTGAAATGCAAATTATTTTCATTTTTACCATCCTAAAAGAAAGAGTTAATTAAAAAAATTGCTAAATTATTCGAAAAATTTTTTAATTTAATTTTTAAAATACGAGCTTTTTAATTTTGTTGGCCTGAATCTTTTGACCTTCTAAATTCTTAGTAATTCATCCTATTGTTGTTGATTTTGACAAAATAGAAAAGAAATCAAAAGCAGGATTAGAGAAGAGATAAAAACTAAAAGGATTTAAATGAATCAGCTTTGTTTCCGCATCACCAACGATAAATGACGTAAAATTGTTGCATTATTAAAAAATACAACAACTCCTAAAGATTTTTTGTTTAATTCACAAAATTTTCATAAAGAGTTTGCTAATTGAATTTTACTAATGACAAAATAAAATATTAAACATTTTGAAAATTGTAACAAGGAAACGATAAAAACTCTTCTTAATTTCCTTCATTTTTTCGTCTGTTAGAATTGAAGGAGATAAATAATTTGTAAAATTTTCTAGAATTCCTATATAAAACTTCAATTAGTTTATACAAGAAACGAATACTAATTAGTGTATATAATGGAAAAGAGAAGATGTTGAAATGTTACTACTTCAATTATATCAGTAATTTGTACAACAGCAGAATTTGTTGTTCTTTATAAATTTAGCTTGTTGTTGACTTTTGATTCAAAGAAGTTTTGTTTGTCTTTTTGATTGCTTGAATGTAAGGACACAGTTTTAGATGTTAAGGAGATGTTGATTAGGTTATAAGGATATACTCAGTATAAAACCAAATATAAACTACACATATTCGTCTTCTCGTTTTGGTTAGTCATGTTTTGTGTTGCCCGTCATTCTGATGTATTGCATTAGAAAATACATAGAGTTTGAAATTTTTGGAGCTAACTTTAGTTTGGGCAAAGACTCTTATAATATTTTGTCTCTTGGTAGTACCTGTCATACCAGAATGTTTGTAAAAGCTAGTTTTTCACATTAGAGGATTAACGGTATGGTATTTGTATCGGGTAATGAAATGAACGACTGCCTGAACGTGTTCCCTGCAATTTGTAATGTTCTTCGTATTTTATTCCAATTATGTAATATCAGAGCCATCGGATTTGTGACCAAAAAAGGGAAAGGTAAAATTCTAGTGTATACGACAAAAATTCTACTTAAGAAAAAGTAATTGATGATATAAAGTTTTAACTTTGAAATTATCATCGCAACAAGGATCCGAATCATGGAACTGATGAGAAAAGTTTGAAGGCATAACAAAACATGAAAAAGAAAAGTGCGAAGGCTTTACGAACCATAAAAGATAAAGAGTTATCCCGATTTGCCTGACTCATAGTATACTACGCCGAGGTATGTAAGGAAGATAAGATTAGGAGGAAGATAAGATTCTAAGACGATTCGGTGCCCAAAACTCGGAAATTAGGCCAAGATCATGAACACACATCCTGAAGTACACTGTTTAGAAGCATCTTGCGATACTGGTATTCATTCCCAACCCAGCATCTGAAGTTAAAAGTTGTAAATTCAGACTAAGCTGGATGTTCGGTGCGTTTCACGCAATAAGTGTAAATTATACTAAGCTGAACCGTCTTTCAACTGCAAAGGGAGGAGTGCTCAGGTATAGGTATAGTAGCAACATCAACACAAAAGGTGAGTCTTTGCTACAATTTCTTGAAACGCAATCAGAAACGAGGTCCTGGACCTAATTCTGAGCAACAATATCACAGAGAATTTTATCAGCAACTGACAAGTCTTGAATGAAGCTTCTATTTTGGACCACGCATGCATATGCTTCAACATAAAACAGCAACTGATTAGGAGCTCTTCACAGTACATCTTCAGGATAATGTAAGGGTATGTAGCAGGTTCAACTACACAATGAAGCTCGCCAGTGTGACAAAACCACCTGCTGTAAGTTATCACTGAAGCATATCACCGAAATTCTTCAATTACCAAGTCTTAAAGAACCAGATATGTGCGTTGGTAAGACGGCAACTTAAAGAAGATGCGGCATAAAGCTCGTAAGCTCTTGAACAAAATAAAAAGAACAAACACCGTGACAAAGTACCAATCGGCTCTTATCAGATACAACAAAGAAGTCAGAAAACCAACAAGAAACAGTTTGAGAGAGCTTTGAGAAACGATAGATAGCATACCGGCTTCGGCTCGACTACACAAATCCTCTGAGCTGCATTTGAAGAGCGAATTGTACAACGAAGAGAATAACTTCATTGTACCTACACATTAGATCAAGCAGCATCAAACGCTTATAGACTGCAGCTTGTCAAAATACCTGGAAACCTGAGCGACCATCTAATAATCCTCTTTAAACTGCAGAACGAAGAGCAGACCTACCACATTTGGGACTGTATGACAAATACCACTAATCTAGAGAGACATTTTATTGTCAAAATAGGAACCAGGAAAGGTATTGAAACTACCTACGATCACCACCATCCAATGTCAGGATCTGGTAAACCAATAGATCCCGAACCATCGAAGGCACTGGTACAGGGGCATTTGATCCCAGGACTAAACGAACGTTAGCAATGAGCATCTAAACAACAGTAATTCAAGCTGAAACCTTTGCCATCAACTATTGTGCTTTGCTGTGTGTTAAGACGAAATACAGAAACACAGACATATACATTATTTCTGATAGTCAGGTGGCGCTATTGCATTATGAGAATGCTACCGAAAACAGGAGTACAAGGTAATGGCAGACTCGCTACAAAGAAAGAAGGCTCCAGTACAAAATTCATTGATCCATAGCCATGCTTTGGACTGACCAGTAGCTCGCTAGAATACGGTATCCAAAGCTAGGAACAGGAACAAAATAGACAACTACAGAGAAGGCGGGCGGGGTTTCACATTCTAAAAAATGTTTAGGCAGCTTTTCCGCCACTCTAAAATCAATCGATCCCTAGAGAGATTCTCCAATAAACCAGCAAACTAGACCACGTAACCTCAGACAATTCAGAGGCTGAAGAAATGGAAAACATTATCTGAAACTGTCCTGACCTTGCATGGCACAGTTACATTAAGCTCGGTGCTACTCGAACTACTAACAAAATAGCTCAGCTTGGAGACCTTCCAAAAGCAAAATTCAATGTTGACGAAAACATATTTCAAACAGCGCAGATCAAACCTTGAAAATAAATTGCCAGCAAAGGAAAAAATAAGTTGGTGCCTTAACTTTTTTTTTTTTTTTTTTTTTTAATAAAATGTGTTGTGTAATAGGGTTTAGAATATGTGTCACAACAACACATAAATACCTTTTAAGACCTAGGTCTAGACCTGGGTCCCACAACAACTGGCGTTCTGAGGTGTAGATTAACGCTTTTTTTAAACATCTGTGGGTTGAAGCCACCTGAGACTAAGTGTTCCGGCAAACTATTCCATTTGTACGCAGTTCGGACAAAGAAGTCTCTCTGCGATCTGCCAGTATGACAGCGCGGGATCTTTACCGTTTCACTGGTTGCGGCAGCCGATTGCCGAGTGGAACGGGGGTAAGAATAAGTTTGAGGCATGATGCCGCTGATTTCATCTGAGCACTGCTGATGACGATATTTGTAAAAAACAACGAGGTCAGCAACAGTGCGACGATGTTGTAGGGAATCAAGTTTTGATGTCAAAGTTCGATCACCTACAATTCGTATAGCTCGCTTTTGAACAGAGTCCAAGAGGGCCAAGATGGAAACAGAGGCAGCACCCCAAACTTGACAGCAGTACTCCATACAGGGACGAATATAGGACTTATAAACATGGAGCAATTGGTATGGAGTGAAAAATTTTTTGCATCTATTTAGGAGGCCGAGTTTTTTAGACGCGCTTTTTGCCATCGCCATTACATGATCGTTCCAGAGTAGGTCATTTGAAACTGTGACACCCAATAAACGAATGTTTTTACATTCACCTATTGGTTCATCACACATACTAAATAAAATATCTTTGGGGAACTCGGTCTTTAATCTGGAAACAATCAACAGCTGTGTTTTGGTGGAGTTGAAATTGACAAGGTTTTGGTCACCCCAGTCGACGACTTTATTCAGGTCTTTGTTCACGTTTATGGCAGCGTCTCTCCGGGCAGGATTAATTCGTTCGTGTATTTTACCTTTTGAAGGAAGGGGCTCGAACGACTTGTGCAGAGTACTATCATCTGCAAAACTATTTATTGGGTTGCTGGTGATTTTCAACAATTCGTTGATATAAATCAAAAATAGGGTTGGGGACAATACTGAGCCTTGGGGTACACCAGCGTTAATTAGTTTAGACTCAGAAGAATATCCGTCTAAGGTTACCGAAATGTATCGGTCGGATAGAAAATTTTGAATCAGCTTCACAACATTGGGATGTAAACCGTACGCAACGAGCTTGTTGATTAAGTTGGCATGCCAGACTCGATCGAATGCCTTGGAGATGTCTAAAGCGATAACGTATGTTTCACCACCTTTATCAAGTATGCTGTTCCAACAATGCGCTACATAGTTTAATAGATCGGTAGTTGATCTTTTGTTTCGAAAACCGTATTGGCTGTCGGATATTAAATGATTTTCTTCCAGAAATTTTGAAATATGTGTATTAATATAATGCTCATAGACTTTGGATAGGACCGATAGTAAAGCTATTGGCCTATAATTTGAGATATCGGATTTTGGTCCCTTTTTGGGGACGGGCTGGACATTTGCCAACTTCCAGCACGAGGGAAATATACCAGATTTGTAGGATTGGTAGAATATTTTAGTTAGAGTTGGTGCAAGTTCTTTGGAAAAGGTTTTTAAAATAATGGGTGGAATATTGTCCATTCCTGATGCTTTGTTGATGTTTAACCCCTTTAAAAGTTTGGCGACTATTTTGGGTTTGAAGTGAAGTTCATTCATATTAACTCCTGAAGACTGGATTTGGGGTATTTCTTTAGGAGTTTCCAAAACAGTGGAGTTCAGAGCAAAGCGTTCAGCGAACAAGTTAGCTTTTCTTGCGGGATCATTGACGATTAAATCACCATCAATAATAGGGGGAATAGAAAATTTTGTACCAGAATTTAAGGAATTAATGGCACTGTAGAAACTCTTGTCAGAAACAGACATAGACGTAAGTTTTGAGGCTTTCGCTCTGTCAATTTCGGACTTTTCGTTTGAGATAATCTGATTAGATATTTTGTTGGCCTTTAGATATTGGGATCGATTAGTGGGAGTTTTGTTATGAATCCAAATATTAAATGATCTACGTTTGTTTCTAAGTGCCGTTTTGGCAGCTTTCGAATACAAGTATTTTTGTTTGGGTTTTACTATGGAGAAAGGGACAAATTTATTGATAGCAAATTGGATGGTTTCTGTAAAGTTTTGAGCAGAAACATTTACATTGTCAGTGTAAAAACAATGACGGTCGAAAGGGAAACCATGGAAAAAATTTTGAAGACCACTCTTATCCATTTTTGAGTAGTGAAATATTTTACGGGGTTTGGGAGCTGTAGTTTTAAGTAAATCAGTTTTGATAACTGATGAGATTAAATAATGATCAGAATTTCCAATACTACCTTTCGCAACATCGACACTCGTAATATCTGGCATTGTGGTAAGATAGAGATCTAGTAGAAAACTATTATCACCGCCATTACGGGGAGTGAAAGTCGGGCTTTTAACAATTTGGAATAGGCCCTGAGACGCGGCAAAAATTTCTGCCAGTTTTCCACTATTGTCAACATCGTCGGTCGATTTGGAGAATTCCAACCATGATTTGTTGTGGACGTTGAAGTCACCGGTAACGATAACTTCACAATTAGGGGACTTTGCTCTAATCTCGTCCATAATTTTTGTCAGTATATTAAAAAAGTTTGGGTTACGTTTGTTGGGGGACCGGTATAAAGCTATTGTAAAAAAAGTCATTTCTGGAAGACAAATCTTTAAAACCATTGTATTGAAGCCGTCACCGTGTAGTTCAAAATTTGGAAAGCGCGTGTACGCAACACTCTCATGAATGAATGCGCATACGCCCTGATGGAGTTTGAAAGCTGATTCGAGCCTATATTTGGAATTAAGCGATTCTATAAAGAGAAAATTTTCAGAAACTTGTGTTTCTGTAAGGAATAGAATGTTCGGTTTGTCGTGCTCAAGATGATGTTGCACGTGGTCATGGTTAGCGTTCAATCCGCAGATGTTTTGAACATGTATTTTAAAATTTTTTATTGATTCATATATGTTTTGTCCCTGCAAATTCCGTGGACATGCCGCTTTATGGGCGGGTGGATTGCGCAAATTTGCTTTACCACTTGCAGACTTATTTTTTTTCGGTTGTACTGCCATATATATATCAAAATGTTTATTTTATTTTTTTGTGTTTTATTTTAAAATGCATAACTAAGTAAAAAATCCTATCATACTACAAAATATGACATATTCCAATATTTCATGATAAGATGAAGAAATAATAACAAAATAATAAGTGAAAAACAAATTGTGAGAAATTTGCAGAAAACAAAACAAAACTAAATGCCAATAATCCAGCTGATGCAGCGCACCCCAGACGCACCGCCCACCACCTTAATCGAGGCACAAAGCCCACACATAACTACGTGTTGGTTCGATTCCTCGGAAGAGCTAATGAGCGGTACCGCTACGGAACGCTGCCCAGCTAAGACTGGAAGTGCTGCCGTTGACTAATTAAAGTTCGTCCGCCAGCACCCTAAGATATCATCTTGGCTAATGACATCTCCTGCCATTGCCAGTGGTATGTGATATCTCACGCTAACTCATATGTCAATGGCAGGGACTGGAGTACGCAGGGTAGTCAGACCCGTAGATCAACATTGATCATAATCGATCAAAATCGATCCCTCCTGCGGGATTGCGGGAACTTGCGGTGAAAGAGGTGCAAATAATACAATGATTGCATGAGCTAGTGCATCAGACTTCTAAAAGGCTTCCCCAATGATATGTCTTACGCAAATGCAAATGAATTAACAGTTAAGGTCATACCTCACAAAGAAAAAATTTAATTTTTTGTTGTTAGTTCGTGACAGTTGCGTTACGTTCCAAAAACTATCGGAAAATTGTATACTTTCCTTGCCAAGCTCAATTTTTCACGCAACCTAAGGAATAATTTGCAATGCCATCCTCGTCACAAATAGACTTCAAAATACTCAGTATTCTCTTAAAGTAAAATTTAAAGTAAAATTTTTTTTCGCTGTTTGATAAATCGAAGCCACAACACAGAGATAGATAGAAATTTTTTGTTTGTGAAAAAATCGATGAGTCATTTTACATCAAATGAAAAGTCAGTTAAGTTTTTACTTTTGAAGAAATATCATTAATAATGATAGTAATTTTTAATGTAAATTCATAGAATTGTTCTTAGCTCTCGAGCGAAAATTAAACATATTTGGTTTTTGAGCATTAGTTTTCAAATTTTTTTCTGACTACCATTGTGTTTTAGGTAGATTCCATATAAAAATCTATTAGGTAGATTTCATATAAAAATCTAACTATTGTAATGTGCCTCATCTCGGAATTTCGGAAAAATTTTTATGCCAAACGACTAAATATGATAAGCGGAGACGAAAAAACAAAAAAAAATTATATATCTATTTGTATATAAATAAACGATATGAGGTATAACGAAAACGATCAGCATTCTCACGGTCGTATATGTAGATATAGATATAGATATAGATCTAAAAAAAATTCTGAACAAACGTGTTCTATTAATATCTTGGACAAGTTCGTGAATCAGCAAAATCCGACACGAGGTTAAAAAGCTAGAGGCTTTTTTCTAAAAAATTTGATTTTTTAAAACCGTTACCAACGGCCGTTTGGATACTAATATTTTATAAAAAATTAACAATTTTAAAATTTTTGGAATCTTTTTTATCAATTATTATTAAAATAAACCTCTGGAGTGAGAGGTTCCTAAGTGAACGGCTCCAACAAAACAGTTTGCAAAAAAAAGGTTTTTTGAAACAACCGGCACTCTCATGGTCGCATTTGTAAAGCCAGAGGCCCTATTCCCTAACAAATAAATGTGAATTTTGACAATATTGTGAAGTTTATATTTCATCACATTCAACGGTAACGGTAACGATTTTACGAAAAACAAATTTCACAATATTGTCAAAATTAAATTTAGACAATATTGTGAAATTAATTTTTTGAAAAATCGTTACCGTCATCGTTTAATGCTATGTAATACAAACTTCACAATATTGTCAAAATTCACATTCATGTCTTCGGGAATAGGGCCCCTGATTAAACCTTTTCTAAAAATGTGTGCTTTATTAATATCTTGGACAAGTTCGTAAATCAGCCAAATCCGACACATGGTTAAGAAACTAGAGGCTTTATACGAGAAAAAAAGTCTGTTCTTTAGATCCGTTATAACGGCCGTTTGGATATTGATATTTTTAAAAACTTCATAAATTTAGAATTTTTGAAACCTTTTTTATTAATTTAGTTAAAAAAAAATGGACCTCTGCAGTTGGAGGATTCTGAGTGAGCGGCTCCAACAAAAAAGTTTGTAAAACACCAAATGAGTTTGAGTCAACCGGCACCTCACGGTTGTATTTGTGGAGCCAGATCAAAAAGCCTTTCTTAAAAATGTGTGTTTATATAATATATTGGGCAAGTTTGTAAATCAGTCAAATCTCACACAAGGTTAAGGAACTGGAGGCTTTATACTAGAAAAAAATTGTTTTTTTAATCCGTTATAACGACCGTTTGGATACTAATATTTTTAAAAGCTCCATAAATTTAGAATCTGTGGTAACATTTTAATCCGTTTCTTATACATAAAAACCTGTGCAGTAAGAGGTTTTTGACTTGTTTGCTTTAACAAAAAAGTTTGTAGCAATCCCCAACTAAAATTTCCAAAAACCTTATAACACTCAATGAAAAAAAAATAAAAAGATTTGAATAGAAAAAATTAATTTTTTTTCTTAGAAATAAACTATTTTGATATTTTGCAGTAATTGCACGACATATGATATAGATCAGGTTTGTGTCATAAATTGTCACACACATGTTCTGCGGATATACATGCCGCTTGGACCTTTTTCTGGTTGGTATTGTTCAGTTAAAATTGTAACCTTTAAAATAAAAAGAAAATTTTATTAATTTAATTAATAAACTTTTGAAAACTAAAATTGTAACGATCGGCTATTTCGAATATTTCTCTAAAAGTAGGAATATTCATATATAAAGATTTTCGCTAATAATTTGCTAATTTGTTGCAACTCGTGCTTTATTTTTTAAAAGGAAACACGCATTAATGTTTTTATGTATGCTCCAAGTTAGCCAATAATATTTTAACGTTTTTTTAGTTCATTACACTCAATACTAATTAATAATACAAATTGGGTGTATTACATGTAGAGTAATACAGCTGTTCAAATTTATTGAGTTTTAGAAAAGTTGTTTGATCAGATGATATATAGAAGTTTAAATGTATAATTTTAAACGAGAAAGAAACAAGAAAAAGAAACAAAACATTGAAAGATTTTACATATATTCTCAATCAAATCGATCGAAAGATTATTATGTAAATTGAAATCAAAAAAGAAACATTGATGGTGATATTTCTTAAAAATCAAAGTTGTTGTGTTTTTAATTTAATTAAAAATTAAATATTTCTAATAATATTTGTTATAACAAAAAAAATTAGTTTTTGTTCGAATAAAGACAATTCAAAATGTGGTCAACATTATTGTTAATTTTATTTTTAAATTTATCTGCATTTGTTTTATCTGCAACAGTAGTGGGTTGTGATTTTTATTCAATTTTGGGTGTTACAAAAAAATAACAAGATTCTTGTAATCGAGTTTAATTATAGTGAAACAGAAACGAACATATAATACCTGGGCTCACGCCGATTTCATTTGATGACTACCACATAGTTTATACTTCGTGAAGCGTCTGTCCTCGATGAGTCCGAAATATTTTGTTCTGTCATTTTTCCCAATTCGGCCGCTTTTTCGTTCGGCAAGTTCCGAAAAATGCCAATTGCCCGAGATCTTGTAAATTTGCTACCACAATATTTTTTTAACTATGGGGGGTGGAAAGTTGTTTTAAAACACGAGTGTAACCTTATCTGCTAAAAATTATCGAGTCCGACAGTTCAAACATGCCAAAATATCAACTGTCGGACTCAACAATAGCATAGCAGACACATTTTCTACTGTACTTTTAATAACCAAAAAAACTAAAGAAGCAATTAGTCTTTGTTGTTGGTTGTTTATGAAAAAAACTAAATTTGTCTAAAATTTGAAAGTTGTGGTTCGAGCAACACAAGGTGTGATAAGTGGTCCAGATGATTGAAAAAATTGGTCGACGATTGATTACTAATGCACTAAGGTTGTTGGATGACGTGAATAGTCTGGAATGATGTATCATTTCAGCTTCTATGTTTTGATGATACATTTCAAGAATTTTGCGATAACTTTTTATCAATCCTGTCCTAATAAATGGGCTAGTTGATTTTTTTATTTGAGAAAAGGATCAACGTACTACAATTAACATTTTGAGCTAAGATATTTTTTTATTATTATTATTCGTATGTTCTTTTATTTTATTCGCATATATTCTGAAGTCTTTTCTGTCTTAAAATGATAAATTAAATTAAATTTTATTAGAGATTTTCCTGGGCCAGTGGCCATTTCATGTTTTTTTTATATAATTGTTAAATCGTGGAATAAACAGAAACCTGTTTATAAATCACATGTTCTATTATAAATATCATTTGAGCCAGAGAACCTAAAGGCTGATCGGATTACTATCATCTTGTACAAAACTTCTCGATTTCTGCGATTGTTGCCTCCATTAATCTTTATTCAATACCGATAAATCTCAAAACTTAGCCAGAATGCAATGGTTTGTCATTTGTTTGAGTCTTATAACTATAAATTACTTTCCAAGGACATTTTTATTAATTTGTATTAAAACTAAAAGGCATGCAGTTAAAATTTTTGCATTTTCATTACACATAAATCCAATTAGTAATAGTAAAGTTTATTATAATAATTTTCAGATTAAATAATTATTTGACGTAATTGGTCATTAATTTTATAATGTAACGGTAACATTATCAGCTTTATAGTAATAGTTAAAAGGCTACTGATTTAGCGTTGTTGTCACACAAAGGTTTTCAATAAAATTTGCTCAAATTTTCCATCAAATATGTAAATTAGTTAAAAAAATTAACATTTCATTCGAAACCAATGTTAACCACACCTTTGTTGATACTGAAAGTGTTAATGTTGCTGATATCGTTGATATCTATAACTGACGCCAGCATGTGAGTAGCGAGTAAAGTAGCCAGCCTATCATTTTTTGTTTCCAATATGTCAGTCAGCTAGTAAACATAATGCACTAGGCGATTTAAGCAGTTACTAAATTCGCTGACTAGTAGTTTGTAAGATCTCCTTATGTAGCAAAAACATGAAACGAACAGAGCAAACATATTTTTCAAAAAATAAAACTGAATGATGGACTTTATGATTTCCATTGGAGTTTTGGTTGTGTTTAAATTTAAAATTATACGCTATTATGTTTTAAATAATAAAAGAAATAATTGCCAAAAGTTACATCTATAAATGAGGATTTAGGGTAGACTTCTTTGAATTACTTGGTTTAACATATATAATGAAACCTTCAATCAAATAATCTATTTTTGTTTAAGGAGGAGTTTTATCAATTCAAAAATACCAAATCACCATGTCGATATGGTTTTATTTTATACACATATCATTTGACCCATAAACCATTATACAGCTATAATTATAATTACTTTAATATGTTAAAATTAACTAAACATTTCTGTGAGCATAAATTCCCAAATTTCAAAAATATTATTTCAAATATATCTAAATCAGATAAATCTTCATTTAAAATCTTGATTTATTATAAATTTTATTTTCTAAGTTAGAAATGATTCTTTGAATAAATAAACCGATTGATGGGTGGTGAAATGAAATGAGGAATTGTTATTTTAATAAAACAAAAAACCTAAATCAATATGGATTCAGTATAACCTTATCGTTTGAATCTAAAACACAAATTTTGTAATTGATAAAATATTTGAAAAATATTTAATCTCTGTAGTCTAATAGATTGGAAATGTTCATAAAAAGAAAAGGGATAATCAACATTTGTAATTTAACAAAATCAATCAATTTAGTTAAATTAAATTGTTTAGATCGAATCGGATATTGATTTCACTACATTTGAATAGATTTTTTATTAAAGTTTAGAAATATAAAAAGTTCAACAGTATTGGGAAAGGTCATTGAAATTGTGGGAATTGGTGGAACAGAATTTTACAATTGATCGATCATATATAAAAACTTTGTTAGTTGGCAAATCCAGAAAGGTTTGGGTTAAAAGGTGAGTAAATTAAAGTGAAAAACTGCTCAAGCAATACGTTAAGAAAAGTAATTGGTCCGAAATCCTGTATATAAATATCTAGCCTTGAAAGATATTAGATCATGAATGAAAAGATTAAATTATTCTTTATTAGAACCAACATCCACATTCAACATCGGGCTAGAAATACTCTTTATTCTCTTCCATTTAATTATATCAGCTTTATTTGTATGTTTTTTCGATAATAATAGTATGTATTATTGTATTGTTTTCTAACCTATAGCCTAATGAACTTAACCTATTGCCTAATGAACATTTTATTCAATTGGTATGATTCCAATTGGTCAAATTGTTTTGATTTCATTAAAATTATTTTTAAATTATAATCACAATTGCTTTGATAAGTTTTGTTCAAAAATCAAATTTTAATTTAAATTCTCTTATTTCGTTTAGTTGAACTTGATTGATTGTATGAGAAGGGCGTTTTTTATGATCAGTGTGTTTTTATTAAGAAATTTGATTTATCAATTAAAACAATAAAGATTTATTGTTTTAATTGAAGAAAATGTTTTTATTTTTTATAATACACAATTCTTTTTTATAATAAAATCTTTGTCAGAGAATAAAGTATTGTAATCGATTCGTGAATAATGAATTTTATTCTCTCGCAAATTAAAATTCTCGCTCGTGCCTCGCTCAAATTTTAAACTTTTGCTTGAGAATAAACTACTTCATTATTCACTCATTGATTAAACTACTATTAATCGATCAAAGAATGATAACATAAAAACCATTATATTGTCAACATAAAAGTACTTCTGTATATGTACATCCTTACAAAACGCCAAACAAAAACAACGTCTCAATTTTATATAATAGTACATTATGATGCTAGGACGTAAAGCTAAAGATTTCGGACGGATGTGGAGTTTCGAGGCGCGAGAAATCGAGGCGCTCGCCGCAAGCAAAATATTTTAAGAAAAGTTGTTTATTCTAAATTAAAATTATAAATTTTCATAAATTTTAAAATAAAAATATGTGGAACAAGTAACCTTTGACAAAATATTTATTATTTTTTCCAAATTATTGTGTAGCTATGACAACAAATGATAACAACTATTTTAATTGGATAATGAAATTTTAAATTTGAGGGTTGCTTTGATAAAAATTTTTATTTTTCATAGAATTTAAACAAATACAAATGCTTTTTACTTTTTTGGACGTAGCCATGACAACAAAATAAATAGTTGAAAAGTGATACTTGTAACGTTTGCATTCGGTTCCTTATAACCATACTCTTTAGAATTTATTCAAGAATCCAAGTTGGCAAAACTTTTCTGTTCAACAACAAGAAACAAAATTATTTTTTTATACTAATGAATCTATTTCAAAATTCTTCCTCACCGATATGTTAAAATGAGTAACATTCGATTCATAAAAATTAAACTTGTAAATTATTTAAACCTATTAAGATGTGAATCAAATTTATTGATTATCAATTGACCGTTACGGTACATGTAGTAAATGCAAAAAAGGAAATGGTTTTGGATCAAATTTATAGATAGGTCAATGTTAATAATTGTTTACATTTGAGTTACGTGTTTTTTTTCTATGTATAAACAAATTAAATTTCTTGATTTTGATATGCTTGTATTTTTAAATTCAAAACAGCTGATCGCAATAAAGATGGATTATCGTTGCCATCTATTAATTAAATAAACATTACCGATAAACTGCAAAGTAAATTGGGATTCTTTATTTAATTTAATTTTGATAAAATTTTGATTTATTTTTGCGGTTTTCCGGCAAAAATTAAATATAAGAGATGGCTTTCCTTCAACTTATCTCTCTGACTAGCTATTGCTAGCTCTTACAAGTTCTTACTAGCTCTTGCTAGTTCGAAGCTTCTAACTCTTAGTAAGTTGGTAAACGTGGCTTAGGTTCCAGCCAAATAAATTTTAAATTGTGCTTAAAGTAACTTATAATAAGTTTTTTATTTGAAATTCACGTGCTTGTGCCATTTTTATGGTAATAAATTGAAAATTTGTAATTTTTTTTGGAACCAGTGAATAAATTATATAGTGCATCTTCAACTAGCTTAAACAAATTGACAAAAATAAAAATAAAAATAAAAACCAAGCAAAGCAAAACTTTATTTAAATATCTTAAAGAAAGAGATTAAGATGGCCACAATTTGTGTTGAAATTGTTAATGTGATATGTTTATAAAGCCATCATACTAAATTAGTTAAAATTATTTTATATGAAATGAAAACTTTAAAATTTGTGTACAGTTTAATCAAATTTATAAATGCTAAATAAGATTATACAATGTGTCTAAAGTTATAATAAAAATAAATAAAATTAAAAAACAAATATTAAGATAATACGAAAATATAAATATTTTTTGTCTTTCAAATTAATTAACAAATTAGATGAAATGTTGATCATCTAAATCAATCATATGTGCTGTTGATGATTAAATGTTGAAAATATATCCTGTTGATTATTAAATGTTGAAAATATGTACTGTTGATAATTAAATGCTGCTGATATGTTATCTAGTGGAAGAACAAATTATTTATTGATGAATACATATATGCTTTCGTCACAACATTAGGAGAAAGTTATTTGAAGATTGAATATTGATTTTGGATTATAATCGAGTGAAGAAGATTTGAATGATTTTTACTAACCCACCATCAAGATTCAACCCCACTGGATTCGTCGTGAGTTTCTTTATTTTTTTCTATTTTAATAAATAAAATTTTGCAACGATATTTCTTCTTTCTGATTAATACTAGTAAATGAAAATATTTTATTTTTGCTAATTAATTAATTTTAATTTTGATATGATGAGGCAGTAAACTTAGTAGTTTGATAGCGAAGATAACCAATTTCCTTTTTACTCTAATTCTGGGCGATCGTGAATTGGCTATAAAGTGGAAAGTAGATTTAATTCCCTTTTTAATTTTTTTGTTATGGGTACTCAGATATTAATATTTTCTTTGTAAGTAGTGATCACGTAATATGAACCCTGATACTGAGACTTTAAATCTCGTGGTGATAGAAGTACCCGGTGATCATCTTTCGGTATTTTACCAAAAGAATACGTTACGTACTTTAAAGCCGCAAATCACAGTAATAAAGTAACACTTTAATATGTAGGCGAATAAAAAGAAACTTTATATTGAAATGATAGGAGGAGAAATAGTAACTAAGAGGGTAGATGTATTTAATGAATAGAATATTAATAACTTGAATAATTTGAAACGTCATGATTGTTTCTTTAGTAAATATAAATCTGGTGTGAATTTATCTAGTATTGTCTGGTTTATGGGAATCAGCATAGCCATTGTAAAACTAATAAACCTAATGTTTCGACTAATTGAATCACAAGTGTATCGTAAAAAATACGATCAGAAGTTTGACAGGCTCATCAAAAATTTAATCAGATAAAATGAAAGGTTAATTAAAAATGACAAAAACAAAAATGAATGAAGTGAACAGCTGTTAATTTTATTCTGTTGTGCATATCAGCACAACACAATAAAAAAATTAATTTGTTTGGATTAAACTCTGATATAAATTTATTTTGATTGTTTTTTATAAATATGTATTTTAAACGAATTTTATAAAAATATTAACAAAAGAAGTGGCATACATTTCCAATTGGAAAAATATTTTTTTTATTAGAGTGTTTTTGCTTTATTATTAATACAAAACTTGATGTGTTGCGTTATAGGTTTTTGCATTTTAGGTTATTGCATTGAAAATACCAAACAATCAAATAGGTATTGAATATAAAATAAAAAGAAACACAAACTTTGTCGTTTTCCACGTCACAATATAAATATTGTGACGTGGAAAACGACAAAGTTTGTGTTTCTATTTATTTTATATAATGAATTTCCACAAAGTTTTATCAATAGACAACATTAATTTTGTATGTATTGAATAGTCCAGTAACTTTATACATCACAGTATGCATCAAATCCGGTAGTTCTGATTTTTTGCAGGCTTATTTATGATGTTGGTCTAATGAATCGAAAAAATCGTTATTTTTTCAAATTTTGGCGTTTATAACCCTAAAGGACTAGTTTTTTCTTTAAACATTCTTAAGACATTTTTAAAGTAGACTAAATTTGCTACACTATAATACTAGAACTGTTTCTGTAGACCAATAGTTTCCCAGATTAATAGCGTCTGCTTTTCTCGACTAAAAATTCTGCCCTCTAAAGATGCAGAATTCTTTGAATTTTGACCTAAAGTGAAAAAAATGTTGACCTGTTAAAGTTTACAATAGATCAAAAAAATGCAACATTTTTTTCAATGTTTAGATGTTGGCTACACTGTTGTTTATTTGACATATTTTTAGGTAGATTTCATATAAAAATCTACCTATTGGTATGTGCTTCATCTCGGAATTTCGGAAAAATTTTGGTGCCAAACGACTACATATGATAAGCGGAGACGGAAAATCAAAATGAAAAAAAAATTTATATACATATATATATATATATATATATATATATATATATATATATATATATATATATATATATATATATATATATATATATATATATATATATATATATATATATATATATATATATATATATAACGATATGAAATATAACGGAATTTGGCGGCACTCTCACGGTCGCATTTTTCGACCTATACCAAAATAATTTTTTGTGTGTGTTTCGGCAAATAATGTCTTGGACAAGTTCGTAAACTGGCCATATCCGGGTACCAGTTAAGCAGCTAGAGCCCTAGAGCCTAGAATGTCGAATAATCTTGGGTGCTATAACTTCCGTTTGAATCATAATATTTTAATAAAATTTATAAATATTGAATATTTGAACATATTTCTATCATTTTTATCCAAATGACAACTTTGACGTTCCAGGTTCCTGAAAAATCAGCTGTTTTAAAAATTTGCCAAGCTTTGCTGTCCCTGATCTAGCTGAAATGGCCAAGCTCACACTTGAAAACTTTTTACACAAAGTTCCAATATAAATCTTTCCAAAATTTAAAAAAAAAATAGTTCAGGTCTAAAGGTTGAGGCCCAGGTCTGTTGAAATGAAAACAAACGCAAAAGGCAATGATTTCATCATGTTTGAGTTTATGTTATTTAAATTCATCTTAACTTTTAAGACAATTTTTAAACTATAGCCTCACAAAATTCCAGCTTTCTAACCCAAAAGGTTCCATTTTTATAAGCAATATAATGCATCTATTACAGACAAATCTCAAGCCATTTAATATCAAAAGAAAATTATCATATGCTCTTTTGTTTGTATTTTTATTTTATTTTTCACTGTTCACGCATTATCGTGAATTTTTTAGTTCATCTGAAAAATTAAAATATTTTAAATTAGAATCAAAACAAAACCAATTAAAGATTTATTTATTATTTACAAAATTATGCAAATATTACCAAAACAATCCTTTTGAAATGTCAATCTAAATGTCAATTTTGAATTGATGTGTTCGGTATATTTTGATTTTTAGTTTGATATTTTCAATGTTCACATTGAATTGATGTGTTCGTTATTCTATATTATTCATTCGATATTTTCGAGATCGGTGGAAAACTTGACAGTAGTTGAGATAATGATTTGTAGAGTTTTGGCTTTCTATAAAATGGACTGTTTTGGTAGTTTTGGCCTCTTATTCTTACGAATTTATATCTGAATAGTATAGTCGGTAAAAAGTGTTGTTTGTGTTACCATGTAGTTGGTTGAGTATGAGCTAAGCTCTCTCTTTTAGTTTTAAGTAAATTTTAAATATTTTGTATTCCCATGTGTTAAATCAGTAATTGTAAAATTAATAAATGAAGTTTATATAAAGTTGTGTGCATCAGGTCAGTTTTTTAATGTATATATAAATTAACCAAATAGTTTTTTCTTTGTTCTCTGACAAATATTCGTCGAGTGTGCATGCAGTAAAAAAACTCGTATAAGTTTTCATCGATTGGAACGGGTGATGTTTCCATGCATCTTTCATGTCATATGTACATGATTTCAACTATTATATGAGCTGATATTTTCGTCATTACTTCAATCATTCATCTCATATGTACGTGATGTCAACTATTATATGAGCTGGTATATTTTCGTCATTACTTCAGTTAATCATCTCATTTACATAACTTCAACTATTACATGAGCTGATATATTTTCATCATTGCATCGTTCATGTCATATGTACATGATTTCAACTATTATATGATCTGATATTTTCGTCATTACTTCAATCAATCATCTCATATGTACATGATTTCAACTATTATATGAGCTGATATATTTTCATCATTGCATCGTTCATGTCATATGTACATAATTTCAACTATTATATGAGCTGATATATTTTCGTCGTTGCTTCAGTTAATCATCTCATTTACATAACTTCAACTATTACATGAGCTAATATATTTTCATCATTGCATCGTTCATGTCATATGTACATGATGTCAACTATTATATGAGCTGATATATTTTCGTCATTACTTCAATCATTCATCTCATATGTACATGATTTCAACTATTATATGAGCTGATATTTTCGTCATTACTTCAGTTAATCATCTCATTTACATAACTTCAACTATTACATGAGCTGATATATTTTCATCATTGCATCATTCATTTCATATGTACATGATTTTCAACTATTATATGAGCTGAGATATTTTCGTCATTGCATCGTTCATCTCATATGTACATAATTTCAACTATTATATGAGCTGATATTTTCGTCATTACTTCAGTTAATCCTCTCATTTACATAACTTCAAAATATTAAATGAGCTGATATATTTTCATTTCATATGTGCATGATTTTCAACTATTATATGAGCTGAGATATTTTCGTCATCGCTTCAGTTAATCATCTCGTTTACATAACTTCAATTATTATATGAACTGAGATATTTTCATCATTGCATCATTCATCTCACTTACATAATTTTAACTATTATATGAGCTGAGATATTTTCGTCATTGCTTCAATCAATCATCTCATATGTACATAACTTCAATTATTATATGAACTGAGATATTTCCATATTTGCATCACGGTGTTGGAAGTTGATGTGCCAACCAACTCACATCAAATATATCTTCAATAAAAAAAATACAGTCCACCTCTCATCGACGCCGCATCATTCACTGAGTAAACTATGTATTTGAAAAAAAAATTAAATGAGAACAAAAAAATACAACACAAAGATGATTTTTAATTAAAATTGTTTAATAATGTTTGATTATAAACTATGTGTGATGGTATAATTGTGGTTGTCACGTAGTTCTTTTGATCTTTGTTGAATGGACGTTTATTTGATCTTTGGTGGATTTAATATTGTTACGAGTACAGAAAGATCTAGACAATTACGGTCACTTCCAGGAAAATAAAATCAACAAAACACAACAGAAAGTGAATGAAATGAATAGTGTGGTTGTTGTTGTACATGTTCTTAGAATTAAGGTCTACACAAAACAAATGATTTTATGAATCAAATCAACGTAACGTAAAATAATCGAATATTCTAATGTTTTCTCAAGGTTTCAAGAATGTATATAAGGAAATTACCTTTTGTAGTTTTTAATTAGTTTTATTTTAAACCTGCGATAGTGAAGTTAAAATTATAAAAGTGATATTTAAATTAGTTTTGTGTAAAGTTATAAGTGTAATAAAGTTATAAGTTTTATTGAGTAGAAATATTTTGTGTATTATTTTCAACGTCTGAACTGGAAATTTCTACAATAAACCGTTGGAGTTCTGAAGCTGTTGAAAGAATATTCTAGTCAGGAATATTGTTTGTTGTATTGTTTTCCTGTTGTTGTGGAACAATTAAGGTGTTGAATACTTAATAAAACCTGGTGTTTGTGCTAACTAATCAGTGATCGAACTCAAGAAAAGATTGGGAATTGCGTTTATCGAATTGAGAGTAAGGCCAATTCGAAGGAAGTTTGGAAAAACGTAACAATATGTTATGACTAATTTTAACCAAATTAAACAAAACTGTTCCGAAATTGCATAAAGTAGTTTCGGTTAATGTATTAAATGTCTTTTGTGAAATTTGTTGGATGATTCCGTTTCTATTTAGTTTTTTGATTTCAACTAATTTGATACATTGATTCTACTTGTATGCATATCTGTCTGATCAAGATATCTACCTTTTTCTAGCGGATATACCTGCCGCTGGACTTTTTTGGTTTTTGTTGTAACTATATTGGTAAATCTTTTAATTTGGATTAATACTTGGTTTTTGTTGTAACTATTGTTGTGGGAGGTTTATCTGGTAGACCGTGAAGGTCTACCATTTGGTGACGCACGACAATAACCCTGCCGCTAGCTCGATAGAGCGAAGGTTCTTGACCAACCTCACTAACAAGAAATTTAAAACTAAAAGAAAACAAACGAAGCGTGCCTTAAGCCACCACCCAGATCTCCAGAAGGGAGATCTACCATTTCACAACCCTCCCCAAATTAACTAACCAAACCACATAAGAAAACTAAAACAACACCACACTATATGAATAACTTAAACATTAATTAATAAAACAAAAACTTCTCTGAGCATGGTGACCTTCGTTGATCCCTAGGTTTAATCCAGCATAAAATAAAAAAATTCCCGCAAATATGTACTGCAATATCCCAAACATCAGCAATCACTATTGACTTTCCACTTCCATCTCCAATAAAACACAATCTTTATAGCATATTAAGAATATCTTTTAATTTGCATATTTTGGGTTTGGTTTGGATTAACTTCTTAACAATCTGAATATTATTTATAGGTATCTACTTTAAACCTTTGTAGATTTTTGAATTTGTTTTTTTTCTTCTTGTTTTAACTCTTATATGAACATATTCACATTAACAACTTAATTTGTATAGCAAATCACTTAATTGTTTACAACTTAGTGATATTATCACTTAACAACTTTAACCAGCATCTCAATTCTTATTCACTATATATGCTAAATCACTATTCAACAGAACCAACTCAACCCAAAAAAACTGAGCTAACCCATTGACTGCTCAAAACTAATTCATGCACTTCCAACTGCGAACTCCAACTCTTTTAACTGCCAAACCCCAACTAACTAGATAAAACTCCAACAAAAATTAAAAACATATATCGCAGAAATAGTTCTCACGATAAAAAGATGTCAATGCAATTTTGTTTTGGTTTCGTGGAATCTCAACGAAATAAGAAATAGTTTTGTTAGCTAGTAACAGACATAAAGGTTTTAAATGACAAATGTTATTAGATTAGAAAAAGAAATAAAATTGTAAGAGGGTGTGATGAAAAGTGTTTGAAAATACGGTTAAACATATTTTCGAATATTGTAGATAGTAAATTACTATCTACGAGGAATAAAGTTACCGAGAATTTGTCATAAGGGTGATGACCATTACAAGACAGGACGAAAGGAGGAAGTTCGGCTGACTACATTCGTCCTGAGAATCAGGGGAAAATTAAAAGGTGAAATGGGAGCTGGGCTCGAACCCAAACCCCGAGATAGATTCTCAGGCTCTATCGACTGAGCTAGCCGGGCAAAGAATATAAAAAGGAGAAAAAGAATTAATTGTGAAATGCGTTGTAAAATAGAATTAGAATTCCTGGACTGAAACCAAAATAAATTTCTAATAAATGAACGAACGAAATGGAAAAGTGCTGAACCGAGACATCTGTGAGGCAAACAAGAGGAGTTTCATTACGGCCGAATATCTTTTGAATGATAGGTACCCCGTCGTTTTGAAACCACATCTTCTAGTTCGTAGGCAGCACTACCTACCAACCTTAGTACTTTGGCTTCCACAAACTTGGGGGGGCAATTTGGCATTGAAGTGATTTCCAGCATTGCTTAGTACGAAATTTCGTCCATAAACAGTGTCACCGGGAGAAAATTTTATATTACGGGCTCGCAAATTATAAATTTTCGCACTACGTACAGAAGCTTCAGCTGTAAGTTCTTTAATTCTCTGTCGAATCTTCGAAAGTTGGTCGTTTCTTTCAAGGGTTCCTCCAGGTTCCTCTAAACTGTTCGTTCGTTTTAACAATGAGTAAGTTGAGCCATGAGTAATCATAGGTAAACCAAACATTGCAAAATAAGGGGAGGAATCAATGGTTTGATGAAGAGAAGATCGCAGAGCACAAGCAATGTCACTTAAGTGAATATCCCATCGTGTGTGATCGGTCGATAGATAAGCCCGAATAGCAGCAATAACACTTCTGTTTTCCCTTTCAGATGCATTCGCCTGTGGTGAATACAATGCTGTAAAAACATGTTGTACTCCAAATCTTTTCAGAAAATTTTCAAAATGTTTTGATTTAAATTGTGAGCCGTTGTCAGAGACTATCACTTCAGGACAACCAAACACATGGAATATATGGCTCTCTAATAATTCGCAGATTGGCTCAGAAGTGAGCTTACGTAATGGAAACAACCATGAAAATTTAGTAAAATGATCTAAGACAATAAGGATGGCAATATTACCAGCTTTCGTTCGAGGATATGGTCCAATAATATCAATGTTAAGTCTTTGTGCCATTCGTTCTGTTCTTAGAGGAGTTGTCATTGGTGCACGTAGTATTATGTTAGGAGCTTTTATTTCTTTACAAGTGCTACAACCAGATATAAAGTTTTGCACCTGGATTGCCATTCCGGGCCAGTAAAAGAAGCGACGTAGCTTATAGAGAGTTTTAGCGACTCCACCATGGGATGAGGTTGGTGGGTTATGAGCCTTTAAAATTAACTCGTCAGTTAATTTCTTAGGGATCCATAACTTCCAAACCTCACCTTCTGGTGGTGCGTCAGCTAATGAATGATTAATTCTTTTATGTACAAGACCGTTGGCAATTTATAGATCGGGAATAGTACTATCACATTCTTCTACTATCTTCAGAAGTTTGAGATAATCAGATGATTTAAAATGTTTGGATTCCAAATCGAGCTCAGGTGTATTAAGCTTGACATTTGAGATCGTATCAACCGAAAACATTCAAGAAAGCACATCAGGAACAACGTTTAAACTTCCTTTTCGATGTTCTATTTCAAAACGGTATCCCTGCAACTTCAGACTCCATCTTGCTAATTGACCCGACAAATCTTTTTGTTGCATTGCATCAACCATTTTAAAGATGCATGATCCGTAATTACCTTGAATTGTTGACCTTTAACGTAAGCTCTAAACTTTTTAATTCCAAGTATTGAAGCGAGACATTCTCTTTCACTTACCGAATAATTTTGCTGGGAAGAATTTAACTTTTTCGACATATAAGCTATGGGATGTTCTATACCTTCTTTGTCAGTTTGAATTAAAACGCAACCAACATCATCGTTACTAGCATCACATTGTAGGATGAACGGCTCTAAATAATTGGGATTTACCAGAACTGGTGCTGAAGTTAATGCTTTCTTTAATAACTTAAAGGCCACATCAGCTTTAACAGTCCAGACAAATTTACCAGTAGTTTTTTTCAACAAGTTTATAATTGGAGCCATTAATGAGGCAAACACAGAAATAAATCGACGGTAGTAACCAGCCTTACCCAATAATCTCTTAATTTGTTTCAAAGTTTGAGGAACTGGGAATTCGGATATAGCTGCAATTTTACTGTCATCGATTTTTAATACACCTCCTCCTACAACATAACCTAAATACTTGACCTTGGGTAGTAAAAATTTACTTTTCTCAACATTTATAGTTAAGTTCGCGTGTTTCAAGTGCTTTGATAATTCTTTCAAAAGTTCAATATGTGATGCAAAGGTATCTGTAACTATCAGCAGGTCATCCAAGTAAACGAAAACACGTGATTTCAAATGAGGTGGAATTATCTGTTCCATTAATTTGGTCATTGTTTGGGGCGCGTTGCACAGTCCAAACGGCATTCGAACGAACAGATACAACAGCCGACCAGGAACAGTGAAAGCAATTTTTTCACGTGAGTACTTTTCAAATGGTATTTGCCAAAAGGCATCTTTTAAATCCAAGCTGGAGATAAAGTTTGCTTGTGGAAGGCGACTCAATATTCCATAAATTTGTGGAAGGGGATATGCATCTTTCTTGGTGACGGTGTTAACCTTACGGGAGTCCAAACATAAACGAACCTTACCAGGTCTGCGTACTAGGACCACTGGCGAGGACCAAGGACTGGAACTTTCTTCGATGACACCCAGCGCCAGCATATTGGTAAATATTGGTAAAGTTTAAATGTGCATCTGTGAGCTGTGCATTTTTATAAGCACAAGGAAATCAAAATTTATATAAAAAATGCAGTTAAACCTATAATCTAATGAAACAACGCTGGTATATATGGAAAGCCAATTTTGCATGAAATATAAGAATAGGAACGAAAGATGAACTTAGCATAATCCGCCATTCACCTATCAACAGAAATAGAATCGGTATTGTCCGTATAATTGTTATGTGTTCGATTTATTTCTAAAATAACAAAAAAGAAGGCAGTGTTAGTACTGCCAACAGAAGTGAAAACTTAAATCTGTGAAATAGCTGTGTTTTTTTTGTACCTTCAAATTATTGTAGCATCGCAAATTAAAATTTCAGAATGTTTAAATTAAAATCATTAAAATTATTCTGGGTTTCACATCTATCAGTATTCCAAGCAACTATTATATACATTTTTATATTTAAAATAATCAAAACATATCATATACAAATTTGCGTCTATCAACACCTTAGAAAGCATGTTGTTGTGGAACCTTGTTCTTAAAAGTTTTTCATGTGTTGTTGTGACACACCTTGTAATTTCTACCACCAAACACATTTTATTTAAAAAAAAATAGTGTATCATCAAAGAATATTCCATAACTTAGTGTAAGGAATGGTATCGTTGATTGAAAATACTTCGTCCACCAGCACCCCTAAGATATCACTTTGGCTAATGAGATTGCATTGCTATTGCCAGTGGTATACGGTTTCTTAAGATAACTCGTATGCCAATAGCAGGGACTAAAGTACGCGTGGTTATCACACCTATAGATCAACAAGTTTAAATTTTACAAATCTTCCTGCAGAAAGCTAAGAAAATTCATTGGCATAGATGCACATTGTTGCCGTTTGCAAATCACTATCGGCTAAGTGCCACCATTTTTAATTATTTTATTTATCATGATTGCCATCCATATTTAATCATACATAAGCTATGCTTCTTTGTATAGAATGAGATTATGCGATTTCCGTCTCGTAATTGTGAGCTTAAAATCGATATAATCGATGTTATCAAGTATCAAGTTACAAGTATTAAGTCTTCACTTAATTTTAAAAACATGTATTATATACAATTCCAAATTAACAACATATTTGGCGAAGATGATAAAATTTATAACATCATGTTAAATTCCAACACATATAATTTTGATATACAAATGTAATTGTTTCAGGTTATACTATCTTTCTTACGTTATTTTTAATTTCATAAAAATTATGTTCAGCAAAAAAAAATATTGATCAAAGCAAACTACCGTTTAAAACGATATTTAAATAAAAAGCAAATTAAGTGTACACAACAACTTCCTAAATTTTCATTATGATTAATGTATTAATGCATAAAGGACAAACAACTTTCAATTTTATATATATGCAATATTTATTTCGCATGATGACTCGAATGCAAATTGCAAAAGACAGTAGCAATATAACTTTAAAAAACTGCGTTATAGATCAATTTTTTAAAATTCGTATAAAGAAATTTTTATTATTTTTATGAATTCATGAATAAAAAAAAATAATTTTAATGGTATTTAATAAAAATTAAAAAACAACAATAAAAAAATATTTACCACACCAGGAATTGAACTCACTACCTACAGAACATCAGTGAGCACGATATCCACAACGCAATTTGAAACGTTAAGAAATGATAGATAGATTTAATTTAAAAAATATAGATAGATAGAAATGATTTAAAAAATATATTTTTGTTCTTCAAAAATGCATATAAAACTTGATGACGCGAATATACAAATTTTACTCCATACAAAATTTCATAACGCGGCTAAAGAAGTTTTCATTTCAAAAATTTTCAATAATATGTCTGAGTAAAACTCAAGTCTAGTAATCGTGACGTGAAAGCGATGTCTCTTTGACACCGACGGAGGTTCCCAGTTTTTGTTTTAATGTAAATTTATAATCTCACACATTTTTGTTTGTTGCAACAGGGTTAAAGTGAAAATAAAGACCCTGGAAAGCTGAAGCTATCCCTAAAAATTATTAAAAATAGGTTTCTGTTTATATCCAGGATGCTCCATGCAGGAGCGTTGCCAAGCTAATCAGCTTCGAATATTCACCACGGTCATTCGCAACAGCGATATAATTACCATGGCAGCCGTTTTTTTTAAGGTCGTCTATTACGTCCGTCTCCCATTGCAGTCGTGGTCTACCTCGCGTTCGCCCACTCCCTGGGGTACTGACGTACATTTTTTTAATCATTCCAGACTGTGAGTCGGCTCGTAGAATATGCCCAAACCTAGCAATCCTGTTGGAACGGATAAAACCTCTTAAATCTGGACCCTCAAGAAGGTCTCTGATCTCAAAGTTATATCCAGGATTACAATTATTAAAAAAAAAATCTGTACTTGGCCTCTGGCCCAAGAAAATTTCTAAAATAATTTAATTGATCATTCTAAGACCCAAAACCTCAGAAAATATGTATATAAAATAAAATAAGATCAGAATAATAATAATAGAAAAACAAAAGAAAAAAGCTTAAGTAAGCTAGTCTGTTTAGTATCAACAAGATTGATGACAATTTATCTAAAAAAATATTCAACACACGATCCAGATAATCCTTCAGAAACCCTCAATAAACAACGAATTCCTTATTCGCTTTCTGATCACTTGTACATTCCAGTAACTTCGGATGTTGCTAAATTGCAACCATCAATTTGATACACATAGTCAAATCGGTTTCAATTCGAAATAATTCCGAAATCGGAAGCAATTATAAAAAATGTCAGTATTTATTCTATAATCAAAAATAATTTTTTTTTAAATTTCTACTTTAAATCGATAATAACATCAAAAATTGAAACTATTTTCAAAATTCCAAAAATTATAATAAAATCAAAAATTCAAAACTTTTCAAAACTCTAAAATTATTCCAAAAATTATTACAAAATCAAAGAATAAAGCTTTTTTCTAAAATTTTAAAAATATTGCAAAACTTATAACAAAATCAAAAATCGAAACGTTTTTGAAAATTCCAAAAATATTCCAAAAATTAGAATAAAATCAAATATTTAAACTTTTTCTAAATTCTAATAAAATTCCAAAAATTCTTAAAAATTCAAAAATTCAAACTTTTTCCAAAATTTTAAAAATATTGCAAAAATTATAACAACATCAAAAATTGAAACTATTTTCAAAATTTCAAAAATTATAATAAAATCAAAAATTCAAAATTTTTCAAAATTCTAAAAGTATTCCAAAAATTATTACAAAATCAAAAATTCATATTTCTTTCAAAATTCTAAAAATATATATAAAATTTACAAATTAAAAAATTCTATTTTTTTTTCAAAATTCTAAAAATATTGCAAAAATTATTACAAAATCAAAAATTTAAACTTTTTCCAAAATTCAAAAATATTGCAAAAATTATTACAAACTCAAAAATACAAAATTTCTTCAAAATTCCAAAAATATTTCAAAAACAATAACAAATTCAAAAGTTTCGATGTCCAATTTCATGTTCAATTACATTTACGTCACACAAATAACTAATTTTTTTTTCCAAAATATTGGTTAAAAATATAAATGAAATCACTTGTTTGACACACTTGACAATATTTTTTAATAATTTCATGTTCAATTACATTTCATTTCATATAAATAACTAATTTTATTTTGCTCTAAAAAAATAAATAAAAATCATTCTTTTGACTTACTTGACATTATTTTTTTGACAAACTTATAATTCTATAATTAAACATCTCTATAATAATAATAAAATTTCATGTCATACAAATAATTAATTTTATTTCATTTTTTTTTCAAAAAATTGTGTAAAAAAATAAATAAAAATCTTTCTTTTGACACACTTAGCAACATTTTTTTGACAAAATTCGAATGCAGTAATATAGTTTTTGATCTCACATATCAATGCCGATCATTGAGATTTTTCACATTCATCATTACTACTCATTATCACTTAAAATGAACGTTTTTTAAGCAAAAAAAGTCAGACAAGCGCGAATAAAATTCGCTCTTCAAGGGTTCCGTGAATGTTAAGAACACAACATCAAAATAATAGACATAAAGTTGTGTTGTAAAGTTTTTACTGTTTATATTGCGAGACCATAGACACATAAAAAATAAATGTTTCATCGTAAATATCAATAGTAAATGCCAATATCATTTAAATTGATCGAGATGATATAAAAAATACTAATTTAGGTTAAATGTTATCCATAACTGTTTATGGTAGCTAAGGAATGAATCAATTGTGTTAATTGTAATGAATCGCTGCTTCGGTACAGAATCACCAAAGTGGCATAGCAGGCCGCGTACCTGGCGAGATTGTTTTAATAGCCCTAAGCTAGCTTTAGTCCATGGGGATGAGAGGAAATCCTGCTGCTCCATCACAAATACCGAATTGTACACGTAACACATAATGCGAACGGCTAAAGAAAAGAAAACAAGGGCGATGAATAGACTCTGGCGACCCCGTATGTGAAAGAACCGCGATCACCACGTCAATCCTCCCATATTAGATTACTTTCACTCACGCACCCACACACACACACTCACACACGCACACACATCCACACACACGCACCATGCACATTGCAACGTGTAAAAGCCAGACAAATATATAACTGCAATTGTTAATGTAGCTCTAAATACAACTGAAAAAAAAAACTTATGAGCTTCATTTCGGTTTTTCCAAAATCGGTAAAATTATAATTCTAGCAAGTGATTGAAAACCAACGAGCAACTGTATATTATTGCTATGAACTCCGTTAAGTATTGTGCAACTTTTACCCCATTAATTTTTTACTTCTTGGATAACTATCTCGATAAATCAAAGTTGGAGCCAACATAACATATAAAATATTTCAAAAAGTTGGTTTACATTGCCGATCAGTATTTCCTACTATACGACTGGCGTTTGTTCGTATAAATGCATAGCTCGTCAACAACAGTCTGATTATTTCCATCCATAATGCCATAGATGTTACAAATGGGAAATTATAAACAACTAATCGATTGGGTGTTGGGTAACCCCCAAATATGAAATAGCTGATGTAAATAGGGATAAAAATACAATTTAAAATTTTATTTGTTATATTTGTGCAACATGCCCACTCACATGTTGGATTATGACCATCATACACGCATGCAACCCATAAACTCGCACACACTTACTTCCGACTATAATTCCATATCCATACACTCACACACCCACACCAATAACCGTAATCATTCATACATCTAATTAAAGTAAAATAACATAAGACTCACCCCATAGTGAAGCTCGCTCCCGCTCCACTTCCTACTCAATTAGCTGCTCATAGCCCGTGTTGAATTGATGATAGCACAAGCACATCTAGTGGTGGTTGATATTAATATAATTAAATGTTAGTTCCAAATAGATTTCGACGAATAACTATAATCCGACTGAACCGTTAGCCGCACACACTAAAATAACCATCGACGTCACCCTTCTGATCCAATAGGTATTTAGGTCAAATAACCAGTGGAGCAATTCCCAGTTACTGATTGTTTAAAATTGCAATGGGACCTTCGTGTTGTTATTCAATTCTTTTGAACATTTCTGTCCGACTTCTTGTATATTGCACACCATAACAAGTGCAGTACCATGCGGGTAAGCTCCCGATCCTCAAACAACAATTTATAAATGCCGAGAAATCGTGCCGAGAAACTAAGGTGGACATAGAAAAATTTTAAAATTACACAACAATTGCTTGCTTTTCACATCTCAAAATCAATCAGTTTATGTGATAATCACAGCATTCATCAACAAAAAGTAGAAACATGTCCGCCATAACTCACCAATCCAAATTTCAATGCCAGCCCAATGAAATTCTATTGTCAGTCCACTGAGAGTGAGCCGAACCAGAATAATTGCGATCGACCACGTTACTTTTAGTTTTTGATTCCAATATTATTTTTTTTTTGTTTAAAACCGAATTATTTTTAATTTTAATTTAATGTAGGATCAAGAAAAGAAAAAATGCACACAAATATTTTTCACGTAGACGTCAAATCGCCCAACAGCTGAGATGTTATTCGACAAAAAGTCCCCTACGAGAGATTCTGTGTCTTCAACCACGTATTTATAGTTAAAGTCACGCCGCTTGTAAACAATAACAAATCGATAAACACGATAAGTTGTTTATCGGTTATTCTCTTGCGTTAAATATGTGTACCCACTAAAGAGTCTACACTATTAACCCGTACCAAAACTGGAAACGAACCATAAACAGAAATATTGATTACGAAATGATTAATTCAATGAATTACTTGTGATATTACATCACTCCGATGGAAATAATCCCATCATGAATAATAAGACTGAATCTAACAAAATATGGTGTGCAATTTATGAAATTTTTTTGCTATCCACAAAATTGTCGATCGATCTAGTTTCGAACCGATAAGAACTTTTTATTACACTTTAAAAAAGTATATCATTCTCATCAGGGCTAGCCGACTAGATACACTACCAACAAAATTTTTCGCTATATAAACCTAAAATAGGTCACTACTCTAGCGAAGTATAAGAAACCAAAAAACTTTCATAAACATATGTTTATTAAATTCAGGTTTAGTCAATTTGTTTCTCTAGTTGATCACTATTGTTGTTATACTCTAACCAAGTTAGAATTGGATAACAAACTTGTATCGGTGAGAAGAAGATGACCATCTTCACTTGTGTCTATCGACACATTATCTACAATTAATTCAATTCGGCTAGCCCTGATGAGAATGATATACTTTTTTAAAGTGTAATAAAAAGTTCTTATCGGTTCGAAACTAGATCGATCGACAATTTTGTGGATAGCAAAAAAATTTCATAAATTGCACACCATATTTTGTTAGATTCAGTCTTAATACGAAATGATTGTAAGAAATTATATATGGAAACAGCGCGATTACGAATTAATGATATTGCACAACTGTTTTATGATAATTTCAAACAAAAACTATTGCGATAGACTATTACGATCTGAATCGAAGAAATTAGGGTTGAAAAGGCGAAAACAACTACGCAAGTTTCTGATAATGCAAATTCAATGCGTGTGGGCAAGTAATGCGACTCAACATTACGAAAAATGAATAACAGCTTCAGCACATAATCAACGACAAAATTTATGGGGTGGGAGGTGTTAACACTAAAAATAGGACTTTTTGACAATAATTCAAAAACTGTGTATCGCAAAATGCTAAAAAAATTGTAATGTTTCATAATTTTGGTGCTCTTTCAAATAACTCCTGTGGGTCTAAAAACCTTTTTTACTCCTTTCCCCACTCCCATGACCTAAACACACTCTATGCATTTTTTCAAATTTTTCTGTCAATCAACGAAGAAACGTAGGGGAGGAACCCCCCTTTTGTTCCACTTTTTTCATAATAATTCAAAATCTGTGCATCGCAAAATTCTAAAAAAAATTGTAATGTTTCTTAATTTTGATGATCTTTCAAATGACACCCCACTTATTTATTTATTTATTTATTCAAAAGTTATTGTCCTTGAACCTGTCGGTTCTTGGGGACTGTATATAAAAATTTAATAGGAATATAAAGAAAAAAATTCTAATAGTGTTGTGTGAAAAAAAAAAAAGAAACAATTATAAACAAAAATAATAATAACAATAATAACAAAACTATTATCAAGTAGAACAAAAAAAAAAAAAAAAACATAATTACAAAAGTAATTGTAAATTGTTACAATTAATAGTTTAAGAAGCATTAATAATTAAAAGAAAAAGAAAAAAAATTAAAGATTAAAATTATTAGAGATGATCAATAAAATAACAAAATTAAAATTATAATTTAGAAAAGAAATAAGATTTGAGTTGTTTTTTATATTGTACTGTGTTCTCAATTTTTATTTTTTCAGTTAAATCGTTGTAGCATTTGATTGCACCATATAAAGCTGAAAATTCGCCATAACTCTGAGAATAAATTTTTATATTTTTTATCAAGAAACCAGTACTCCTGGTATTATAGCCTGAGTTTAGAAAATTTATTTTGGTATTAGAGAGTATTAATTTGTTGATGATGTTATTACAGTGATTAGCTGCATTTAATTTATATAAATCTTGTATTAGTAGTATTTGATATTTTGAATGAATTTCAGCAGTGGATGTTCTCCAATTTAAGGAAAATAAGTTTTTTATAGCACGATTTTGTAATACTTGTAAGCTTTGAAGTTTTTCTTTATAATTATTACCCCATATCACAATTCCATAGAGAATGTATGGCTGAAACATTGAGTAAAAAATATTTCTTCTTAAATCCGTTGGTAAATTATTACTAATTTTTCTAAATATACCAGTTAATGGCACTAATTTGTTTTTTATGTGTTCAAATTGCAACTCCCATTTCATATCATTGTCAAAATATATTCCAAGATATTTAAAATTTAGAACTTTTTCAATTTTTTCATTATTATATGTAAGGTTAAGTTCAATAGAGTTATGAATTCTAAATAGCATATATTTCGTTTTAGAGGTATTGATTGTCAATTTATGAAGAGTCATCCATTCAAATATAATGTTTAAGTCGTTATTCATTTGGTTTTGCAGAGAATTTAGATCATCTGAATCATATACTATTGCTATATCATCTGCATATAGATACATTGTCCCATTTAATATTAGATGTTTTAGTGTGTTAATATATATTAAATAAAGTTGGTCCTAAAACACTGCCTTGTGGTACTCCAAAATTAACAGATGATAGCTCACTTTGTATAGATTCAGATGTTGTGTATTGATATCGTTCTTTTAAATAGTTTTCAAACCATTTTAAACTTTTTCCACTAATTCCTATTTCAAATAATTTCAATTGTAATATTGATCGATCAACAGTATCAAAGGCTTTGGTAAGATCATAAAAAATGATTCCAACTAATTTTTTTCTATCTATTCTATTCTGTATATCAGCAGTTATATCAAAAAGTGCTGTTGTGGTTCCAGATTGCCGACGAAATCCATATTGTTGTTTGAATATTATGTTATTTTCTTCTAGATAATTCGTCAGCTGATCATTAACAATATTTTCAAGAATTTTTTCATTAATTGGTAATAAATTAATCGGCCGAAAATTACTGACATTAGATTTATCTCCACATTTAAAAACTGGTGTTACTTTAGATATTTTCATTTTATTTGGTATTATTCCTTCATCAATAGATTTGTTAATAATTTTGGCTATTTGTGGTGCTAATTTAAAATAATTATTTTTAATGACGTCAGTTTGAATGTCATCAAAACCAGTTGATTTTGAATTATTTAAATTTTTAATAGTAATGCAAATTTGTTGGTCAGTAACTGGTTTAAAATTAAATTCTTTATCAGTATTTTTGGATAGAACATAATGTTTATGAGGATGTTGTTTACTTAAAGTTTCTCCAATATTACTGTAATAATTGTTAAATTCATTTAACTTAGCCAATTTATCTTCTGTCGTGTCAATGTTTTCAAATATTTCATTACGTTTAAAATTTGGTGGACCTTGCATCAATTCTTTCACGATGTTCCATCGTTTTCTAGGATCATTTGCTTGATTGAATTTATTTAAAAAGTATTCCTTCATTTTCGATTTTTTTAAGCTAGAAAGTTTTTCATTCCAGATTTGGTATTGCAATTTTATGTGACTATCATTAGGATTTTTTCGTTTTTTGGTATACCAATATGATTTAGTTTTGATCAGTTCTGAAAGTTCTCTATCAATCCACGGCAGATAATTTGTTTTATTATACTTTAATTTAATTTTTTTGGTACAAGCAATTATAACAGATTGTATAATTGATATAAACTCATTATATATTGAATTTAAATCATTATTTCCATCTGTTTCAAAGTTTTGTTCATTTATTTTGTCTACCAATTTGTTTTTATCAATAAATTGAATCTCTTTTGATTGTTTTATTTGCCTCGGTTGTGTGTATGATAAGAATTCATAAAAGATAACATTATGATCAAATCTATTATATGGTATCTGGTTTATTATTATGTTTTGATGTAGTTTGTTAACTATACACTTGACCGGGTTGTAAATTGTGTTTTTACCCCTTCTCATTTCCACCCCCTTAATAAATATAATTATTAGTATTTGGTACTTTACTATATTTTCCATTAACAACTTACTTATTTTTCTACCATTCAAAGTACTTTTTAAGATTTTCGATTACCTAGGCCCGCAGCTAATCAAGGAAAGGAAACATACAGAAAACACCATTATTTAGAATTACGCAAAAAAAGGTGGGGTGTAAAATTCCAAAATATACTTTTTAGAAATACTGAAGTGAAGCCTTTTCATATGATACCCTACTTGACTCGATATAAAAATGTATTTTTTCAAAGGCCTCACATCGTAACCCTGTTAACCAAACGAAAACCCTTTTAGTTATTTTTTAACCTCTCATCTAGTATGGATAGGCTAGTTTTATACGCATGCCAAATTTCAGGCTCACTGGATTTATAGTATTCGAGATAATCGAAATAATGTGAAAAACACGTTTTACTCACGTATAAAAAACGGGACACTAAAAATATGCATATTTCCTTGTTTTGACACACTTGACGATTTTTTGACATACTTCCGGTACAGTTATCGAACACATCGTCCTTTCGGCTCTTACTATTGAGAATACCTATTTTTAGAAACCAAAGCTTTTAAAATCCCATTAGCGCTTTCTAGATTTCATCGGTTTTGACGGCAGACAGTAATACATTTTTTTTTTGCTTTTTTGACTGAAACACTGTAAAAGACAAGGGCATACAATTCCCATTTCTATTATCACGAAACTGCAAAAAAGTACTAGGTAGGTTAAACTTAATGAAACTGCACATTATGGTGCTTCATTGGTAGCTTGAACCTAGTTCAAATCAAGCATTTGTTTTTTTTATAGCAGAAGTGCCAGAACCAGGATCTTATTAGGCTTGAGTAAATTGTGGAGTAAATTAATATCTTGGCGACCGCGGTGTAATCGGTTCTCGTAAATCCAACCAGATTGGATGGTTTGATTACAATAAAAGGTCACCACCATAACGAATGATATAAAGTGTGCCAACAACTATCAGGTTTTATTTTTCTCTTCTTTCTAACGTCAATCACGTTCTTTGTGGTATGGGATGAGTTAAAAGTTGAATTATTGTTGACAATATAATTCCTTTATGTGATGTTTGCGTCTGAAATTAAAAAGGGAGATAGAGAGACAGACACCGAGAGAGCCCTTAGTAAAATTAGATGCCTTTTGAAGGATCAACAACAACCTTTATTAACATAGCTTAAATACTAAAAACTATAATTAAAACTCAAATTTCAATGACTCACCATTGGTACGCTCATAAATTAATTCAATTACACAATCTTAAATGTTATGTATGTCCAATCAACAAATTATATCATTCTTTTCTTTCTGTTTGTAACATCTTATATTTTTTTTAAGAAAAGAGAGACGATATAAAAAAAAAGTCCAAGCGGCACGTATATCCGCTAGAAATAGGTAGATTTCGAGATCAGACAGTTTTGTGTACCAGTAGAATCTGATGTATCAGATTAGTTTAAACAAAACAAACTAATTTCAAACAGATATCAAACAAATTTCAAAAAGAAAATTAGCTACCTACAAGCAATATTATATCAATCCAATTTTGAAACAAACAAATAACAAATCTACCACAAAACATGTGTGTGACAATTTATGACACAAACCTACTTTATATCATATGTCGTGCAATTGCTGCAAAATATCAAAATAGTTTATTTCTAAGAAAAAAAAATTAATTTCTTCTATTCAAATCTTTTATTTTTTTGACTGTTATAAGGTTGATATTGACTGTTATAAGGTTTTTGGAAATTGTAGTTGTGGATTATTTATATTTATCAGAAACGGATTAAAATGTTTCCACAAATTCTAAATTTTTGAAGATTTTAAAAATATTAGTATCCAAACGGCCGTTATAACGGATTAAAAAAAACACTTTTTTTTCTAGTATAAAGCCTATAGTTCCTTAACCATGGATCAGATTTTTCTGATTTACGAACTCGTCCAAGGTATTAATAAAACACACATTTTTAAGAAAGGATTTTTGATCTGGCTCTACAAATGCAACCGTGAGAGCGCCGGTTGATTTAAACGCATTTTGTGTTTTACAAGCTTTTTTGTTGGAGCCGTTCACTCAGAAACCTCCAACTGCAGAGGTCTTTTTTTTGAAAGAAACTGATTAAAAAGGTTTCAAAGATTCTAAATTTATGAAGTTTTTAAAAATATTGTAATCCAAACGGCCGTTATAACGGATCTAAAAAACAGAGTTTTTTTCTAGTATAAAGCTTCTAGTTTCTTAACCATGTGTTGAATGGGGCTGATTTACGAACTTGTCCAAGATATTAATAAAACGCACATTTTTAAAAAAGGTTTTTTGATCTGGCCTTATAAATGCGACCGTGAGAGTGCCGGTTGTTAAAAAAAAAAATTTTTTTTTGCAAACTTTTTTGTTGGAGCCGCTCACTCAGGAACCTCTAACTGCAGAGGTCTATTTTTAAAACAAATTGATAAAAAAGATTCCAAAAATTCTAAATTTGTTAAATTTTTTGAAATATTAGTATCCAAACGGCCGTTATAACGGTTTTAAAAAATCAATTTTTTTCAGAAAAATGCCTCTAGTTTCTTAACCACGTGTCGGATTTTGCTGATTCACGAACTTGTCCAAGATATTAATAGAACACACAAGTACAGAAAATTTTTTTGATCTACCTCAACAAATGCGACCGTGAGAGTGCCGGTCGTTTTCGTTATATCTCATATCGTTTATATATATATATATATATATATATATATATATATATATATATATATATATATATATATATATATATATATATATATATATATATATATATATATATATATATATATATATATATATAAATTTTTTTTTTTTTTGTTTTTTCGTCTCCGCTTTTCAAATATAGTCGTTTGGCACAAAAATTTTTCCGAAATTCCGAGATGAAGCCCATTGCAATAGGTAGATTTTTATATGAAATCTACCTAAAAAACACAATTTACAAGTCATCGAAATTTCAAAGAAAGGTGAAAGTAGCACAATACTTTTGATTTCAATTTCAGTATTTTTTCTCATTTGTAATTAAATCTTTAATTTTTTCTTATTATTTACTTTGAGATTATAAAGAAAAAAGAGAACGTTTTCTTTAACGACTTTAATTTTAATATTTTTAAATAAAATAAAATTAAAACGAAAAATGATTTAATTCAGTTTAAATTAAAATTTTGCTGTGTAAAGAAGTTGAAATAATAGAGTTATAAATGAAGGTAAATAATTGAAAATAAGATAGAGAAAAATCAAACAAGAAAATGTTGAAGTGGTTTTCTTTTATTTTAATTTTTTTTTGTTGGTTTAATTTGATGAAGGAGTTTAAATTATGTTGTGAGAAAAAGGATTAATTAATTATTTTATTTTGATTAATTTAATTAATTATTTTAAGTTTTACGTAACGAATTGTGGGATTTGGGAAATGAGTTTTTCTTTTTTAAATTAAGGTAATGTAATTTTTTTTTTTTTTGAAAATCAGATGTACATAAAAGTGGTTGTTTCAGCTTGAATTCTGTTTGTGTTTTGTTATGGTTGTTAGTTATAGGACTGAAGGGAGCTGTCAAACGCCAACGTTGAAAAATGTTATATTTTGATTATTATTTTCTTATTTCTTAAATTTGAAATTCGTGGTTTATTTAAATTATTTTTCAGGATGGATGAAATTTTGTGATTTGATAATATCTATCCAGTCATGATTACCTTATGGAATCGGAACTACTTATTAAAAAGCTGGTAGGTGAGTGGGTTGAATGTTTTTCTTGATAAGACAAAAGAAACATTAATTTTAATTGAATGGTTATCACACACCATTTAATAAAGTTCGACTAAGGGAAGATTATTTCGATTTTGCGATAGATTAAAATTTAATTAATTATGATTAATTGTATTTATAAAAAATAATGGGGCCATTAGGCCAAACTATTACATACATGATAGAGTACATGAAATATAAACGCAGTAGCTGATAAAGAGTAATCTAATTTTAGTTCCAATTTTAGCCGTTACATGATCATAATTTAAATAAAAAATTCAAAATTGTGACCCAATAAACGAATTCTAATTTTCATTTTTAATAAATTTTATGTTATCTAAAATGCTATATGAACACGAATTAATCGGTGTTTTGAAAACTAAATTTTCATTCGCAAAGTCAATTTTTCAGAAATCGTTACAAAATTTACTGTAATCCATAAATAACGCCTATTGAAATGACAAGCGATAATAGATCGGTTGTTGAAAACTATTTTGTCTATCAGATATTAAATGGTTGTCTCAGCTTATATATTTTTGATAGGACTGGGAGTAAAACTATTGGTCTGTAACATGGAATATCACATTTCTTTCTTTTTTGGGGAGAGCTGCAGTCAAATTCTGTAACTGTGAAGCGGTGAAGTGATAAAAATTTCTTCGTTTCTTTTCATTAAAAAACTTATCATTTCACCGCTTCACAATTACAGAATTTGGCTGCTGGACAATAGCGAACTCTAACAAAAACTAAATTTAAAACTTTTTTCTAAACTAAACTCACACATCAGGGCAATCAAAAATCAACCATTTTAATATTTATACATAAGATCTAGTTTTATTTAGATTATGTGTGCAATGTGCATATGTAGTGTGAATAAAATTTTGTTATGGGCACTGTGGTTTTATTTCGTTTTCTAAAGTGTCCGCGGTGAATGTGTTGATATTGTGATTGGAATGTGATGGTTGTCCTTGACACCTGATTCATTTTTGATCTCTGTGTGTCACTAGCTATTCTATAAAACTAATATGCTATTTTATTTTTATTTTATTTCATCCATTCCTTGAGCTACAAAATTGTAGCATTAGAACTTGCGTTTGATCAAAGATAGATTTTTGTATGCTGTTTAACTGTCTGTTTGCTGTTTTGTTTGTGTGATGAACATCAACTTAATTGATTGGAAAGAACAATATTCCAACTAACTAAAATTCAACCAGGAGTCTTTGTGAAAGCTATTCAGAAAACCTTAAAACTTTGACATCATTATATTTTTTTTATATTCATATTACCACAATAAAAATTAACTTATAGTATAAAATTTAAAATCCAATTATACAATTTGATGGTCTTGAACATAAATATTATTTCTAACACAAAAATATTGTGTTTTCCAAATAACGATGCCTTTCACCTTCATAATAATAAGTTTGAATATAACGATATAGTAAGTGTCCATAGTTTTAGAAACTATTTATGATATTAATTAAAACTTAAACAATTGTATTATATTACTATAATGTTACAACTTGTTGATCCATCTATTTCATAAAATGAAATAATAATTATTGATGCATTCAATTAGAATAATTCACATAAAACAAAGCTATTACAAAATCTATATGGATTATGAAAAGGTTAACCATTTTGTAATAATAATAAATTTAATTATAAATAATATTTTGTGGGAATTGTGTTTAAATTTAATTACAGAAATTTAATTGTTGTATTGATCTTTTAATTTTGAAAACAAAATAACAAGTGTTTGATGGATTTTTTTTTATTTTAAGGTTTTAGAAGGAACACAGTTAATCTGCATCGTATTGTTATTACTAATACACGTAATTGAATCGGTGGAACCTGAAGATATAAACCTTATCTCCAGATCCGACAGTGAAACACCTAAAGAAAATTCTAAAATTGTAACAAATGAGCATTCCGCTGGCTTTGATGGTGTTATTGAAATTAATAATAGTAAAAATGAAAGTGGACGATCAGAAATTGTAGACAACATTTTTAAAGTAAGTTTTGTTAGTGTAGGAATTAAACTCGTATATCTAATATTAATTTATTGCAGATTCCAATTGTAGCTTTAACAGCTGTCAGTGATTTAATACAAAGTATAACTGCTAATTTACGTGGAGCTGGGGCCGGTTCATTTTTCAAAAAAACATCATCGGTTGTTGTTACACCTACTCAAAGTGAGAAACAAGAAGTAGAAACAAAATCTTCTTAGAATGCATGTTTTGTAAATTGATGGGTGTTTTAGAATTCCACAAATGTAATTATGTTATTATATCAGTTTTAGATTTATTTATTGGCTATTAGAAAATAAAATGAATATTTCTAGTGGGAATAACTTCAGTTTGGTTACTTCGTATTTTGCTTATGAAGTTTCTCATTTGAACGTGTTTTTATTGACCTTTTCCGTCTAAGTTTAATTTAAGCTTTCCTAAAAGTATCCCTTTTCCTATAAGTAGATTGTTGCTACTCGTTTTAGAGCAGGTGTCTTTTTTTCTTTACTTACACCAATTATTTTGTTGACCTTAAAACTGTAAGATTGACTCCTAAATAAGTCCATTACAATGACACTCAGGGTTTAAAAAGTTCGAAAAAGGTGGATATTATCTTCTTTTGACAATTTCTTACTAAACAAATCCTTGTATCAGCCGAATTTCGCCTATCACAGCCAGCATAACCAATCATATCCAATTCAGTTGTTTTGCCTTTAAAAACAATATATAAAAATACAACAATCGAATTAGATGTCAACTGGAGCTTGTAAAATACCCAAACATTAAGTACCCGAGTATGAGGTAATTATTTTAATAAAAACCCTGGGTACCCTGGGTACCTGGGGATTATCCGGTTATTTGGGTAATTAAAACAAAACCAATTCTTAACAGTTTATTTGTACAATGTACATATTTATATGTGTCATCATATTTGTCACAACAACACAAAAATCTGTAGGTCTTTCTTGTAGTACGTACCAACAGAAAATTGCATTATAGATAAAAAACGTGATCTACGCAGGTGATAAAGTCGAAATTTGAACTTGACCATTTTTGATTTTCCTGAAACTTGACATGTTTGTTTGATTTTCTTGAAACTTGACATGTTTTCCTGAAACTTGACAATATTGCTCAAGAACGGCGATACCGATTTCATCAATCTTTTTTTTGTTTGATAGATGATTAGTTAGTCATTTGAATAAAAATTCATTTATTGTTTTTATAATTAATTTTAAATAAAAATATTAAAAAAACTTTTTTAAAGATGGCGCTAGGGTCGAAGATCAATTGGAATTAAATTAATTTTTTTCTGAAAACAGTTCTATCCTTACTCTAAAATATATTATATTAACTCAGATGCGTTAATTTTTGTTCTTGACATATTTAATTTAAAGATTTTTAGTACGACTGAAATTCGAATTTTTCTTCATTTTTTCAAACAACTTCCATTAACAAAAAATTTTAAAATCAACTAAATTTTAACATTTATTTTATAAATATAGCTCTAACCTTACTTTAAAATATATCAAGTTTACAAAGAGGCGTTAATTCGTGTTCTTGAGATATTTAATTTTAAAGATTTTTAGTCCGATTAAAATTATAATTGTTCATTATTTTCTCGAACTTCAGTGGTTAAACTTTTTTGATGATATAAATTGTTCGAAAAAATAATGAACAAATACAAAAAGCTATATTTGAAAAAAAAAGTTAAAATTTAATTGACTTTAAAATTTTTTGTTAATGGAAGATGTTTGAAAAAATGAAGAAAAATTCGAATTTCAGTCGTAATAAAAATCTTTAAAATCAAATATCTCAAGAACAAAAATTAACGCCTCTGAGTTAATTTGATATATTTTAGAATAAAGATAGAACTGTTTTCAGAAAAAAAAAATTAATTTAATTCCAATTGATCTTCGACCCTAGCGCCATCTGTAAAAAAGTTATTTTAATATTTTTATTTAAAAATTAATTATAAATACAATAAGTTAATTTTTTTTCAAAGGAATAACTAATCATCTATCAAACAAAAAAAAGTTTGATGAAATCGGTATAGCCGTTCTTGAGGAATTTAATTTCAAAGTTACATCGGATTGGCAGAATTTTCATTTTTTATGCATGTTGGGGTGCCCCCTGTGCTCAAACTATGCACTTTAAAAAAATTTTAAAATAAGTCGTATTTTTTATTTTGTCCATACTATTTATATGCCAAGTTTCCGGAAAATCAAAAATTGTCTTGTTTTTATAACTCTGTCTAGAACACGTTTTTCATCTATAAGGTGTTGATGTACGCAAAATCTTTGTTTTTTTTTATTTTTTATTAAAAAATGGACAACTAAACAATATTATCACATACAAAATATCATATAAGGCAATAATTCATGATTGGATAGAGAAACAATAAAATAAAATAAGACGTTAAAAGCAAAATTGTTTTAAAAATTTGCAAGAACAAACAAACTGGGATCATCCATAATCTACCTATGTAGTGATTTTGTGACGCACTGTCTTCCTTAATGATTAAAACCCAGATAAAGTTATGTGAAGGCTCGTTTCTGCTAGTAATCAATGGCGTGTCATTATCAAATAATATTTCACAGCTGTGGTGTTCCCGTGAGGGATATCTACTCACCACAAATATTTATAATATGTTTTTATTTGGTGTGGTTCTGCCTTTGAGAACCCGCTGTGCCAATATGTGGTGCTTCCCCAGAGGGATGCTTATATACCACAAATAGTTATTATTAGTTTTTTAGAAAAAGGTTTTACTTCCTTGGTGTGTGTATTAGTTTCTCAACGATTATGCACTGTTACCCTGTTACGGGGCCAGTTTGTAACTTTTATTTGAACTTTTGTTACACTATAAATTAACACGGGATAACTTGGCCCCAATACGAATTTGACATTAGGAATCTCTATTATCTTACTATATTTATCTTAACATTCCGAAGGGGAAAGTAATTAAACAAGAATTAATATATCTATAAAATAAATTACCTCGAACTAAAAAACTGTTGATTGATGATCTGGTTTCTAATTTTTCAATTCCATTGACTAGCGTTTGATCAACTAACTATATTGGCCGAACTAATTCGTGAACATCAGTTGCTGCTGTAGTTGCTGCACATTGAATTACACCTTCGCTGTTCGAAATGCCCAATTGAACATTACTTTTGATCCTTTAACTTTTCATTCCATACCATATCTTGCTTTAAATCCGTGCGGTTTCAACAACCGGAAAATCCACCATACACTCGATTGTTTCTAACTGTGGTAATAGGCTTATTTTCATTTACTGCCACTTTATAAAGCAAATTTTCTTTTATGATGAGTTAAGCATAAACTTAATGAAAACACCCATGACACACTTCTTGTATCAATTAACAGAAAATTCTTTTTGAAATCAACATAAAATGGAATTAGTATTTATTTTTAATGATCAATTAACAAATTCAAACTAACAAATTAATTTAAATTACAGATTTTGTTCACAAATTCATTTAAACATTTACTTTCAAGAACCAAAATCAGAATGAATCTTTTTTTTTGAAAAATCGAACAATGTGATTTTCTATTTGACATCTTCCGATGTCAAAATAAATCGGGTAACATCGAAAATTCAGTAAAGATTAATAACGACAACGACATCTGTTCGCTAGAATTGGAAATAAAATTGAGTACGTTCGTTTGCTTTTTATAGTATATTCAAAATTTAACTAGCAGTTAAGTTTTAGAAAATTTTAAAATTATTATTAATGTAAAAATGAACGGAAACTAATGAAATGCATTTTTATTGAATTGAAAACGAAGATGAATTTGGTTTTATTATTGTTTTGCGATTATTGCGATCGTTACACCATGAATTCAAGGTAAAAATCAAGATTTCTACTCTTGAAATCACAAAAACGTCGCCATCCCCTCCATGACAGAAAACCACCGAACTACTTCCACTTATTAAACTGTATCTGGGATCGAGATACCCACAGTTACTGGCGTCAAGACCGATGACCGGTTCCAATACTCATGAAGTCCTTAAGAACTTCACTGAGTATTGAGACCGACCATCAATCCGAACGTCAGCACCATGGACACCCCGATACAACCAGTAAGTATGACCTGAAGATGTGAACCCCAGAGACGACAATCAGCCAGAGGAACAACCCTACCTAACGAAAAGACATCATTCCCTGATGTCTTTCGCGTGATGGACTCCAAGATTCTTACCGCTCATATCTGTGTACTCGTAGAGTACATTTCCAATCTTAGTCTTAATCATTGCAGGTAAGAACTTTGGAGCCAATTTTGCCGAGAACTTTTTGGTAGCGTCACTCAAATGATGTTGCCGTACAAACACCCGTTGTTGTGGTTGAAAAGTCCGTATTTTTGATCGCAGATTATACTGATGTTGCGATTTCTTAAAAGCTGCTTTTAAATTTTGTTGAACCCGGTTCCTGAGCAGAGTCAAATGATCAGAGCGTTTTATTTCCTCACCAGCATCTTCACCAAGCTTGTGTAGTGATCTCAACAAATGGTAAGTATTTCCATCCGAAACTGGATGTTGACCAAATAATAGATAGTACGGTGAGTACTTGGTCGCTGAATGTACTGCAGCCCGCAGTGCATATGCGATTTCACCAATTTGTGAGTCCCACTTGGTATGTTGACCTTTAATGAACGCTCGAATTGCAGCTAGAACTGACCTATTGACCCGCTCTGACGCGTTGCTTTGAGGACTATAAACACCGGTCCTAATGTGTTTAATGCCGAAATCTGACAAAAGATTTTGAAAGTTCCTACTAGTGAACTGTTTGCCATTGTCACTGTGCAGAAACTCTGGTACCCCATATGTAAGAAACACTTCATTCCTTAGAAAAGCATTCACCTTCGGTGAAGTTGCGTTTCTAAGTGGTTTCAGTAGTACAAACTTCGTAGCATGATCCAGAACTATCAATAACACCGTATTCCCAAGTGTAGAACGAGGGTACGGTCCCAAAAAATCTATATAGACTCTCTGCCATGGACGTGCTGTTTCGAATTGATATTGCATCGGAGGACGCAATATCTGATTCGTGGCTTTTGTTTGTTTGCATGTGTCGCAGGACACAACATAGTTGTGTACCTGTGACGCCATGCCCGGCCAATAATAAAGACGTCGAAGTAATTCTAAAGTCTTTTTAACACCTCCATGAGCAGCAGTACTATCATCATGATGTTTCTGAATCATGTTGGAAGTCATCGGTTTTGGTACCCAGAGTTTCCACACAGGAACATCGTTGGGTATTGCATCAGGTCTTGGCTCAATACGTATGTATAGCTTATCATCCACGACTCTAACTGAAGGAAAGTCCTTTGGTGATGATTGAACTTTAGCTATCATATCCGTATATTCGTTGTGCCGATAACCTTCATTGTCGATTTTAATGTCGTTAATGTGATGTGTTAATGCTTCCGTCAATTCTTCATGTGTATCGTCATAAAGACGAGATAGAGCATCAGGGACTATATTTTGGGTACCTTTTTGGTGGACAATGGTAAAATCCATATGTTGGAGTTTTAGGCTCCACCTAGCCAGACGGCCACTCAAGTCCTTCTGTGACATAAGCCACTTCAGACTTGAGTGATCAGTCACAATCGTAAATCGGTGACCTTCAACATAGCCCCTAAATTTCTTCACACTAAGAATTGCCGCAAGACATTCAAGCTCAGAAACTGAATAGTTTCGTTGAGCTTTATTAAGTTTTTTCGACATGAAGGCTATCGGACACTCTTGTCCGTCAGTATCAACCTGATATAATACACTACCTATCCCTGTCAGACTTGCATCGCATCTAATAAAGAACTCTTTATTATAGTCAGGGTTTACTAATACTGGTGCTGTAGTCAGCAATCGTTTTAAATTTTCGAAAGCAGCTTGCGCTTCTAATGTCCATTTCAATTTTCCCGAACTCTTTTTTAATAAATCTGTAATTGGTGATACCACGCTTGCATAATTTGGTATGAAACGTTGGTACCAACCAGCCATTCCTAGTAAACGTCGTATTTGTTTTACTGTAGATGGAGCTGGGTACTCTGCTACAGCTCTTACCTTGTCAGGGTCTGTTCGAAGACCATCTTCACCAACCAAAAATCCCAAGTATTTCACCTCTCTCAGAACAAATTTGCTTTTCTTGAGGTTTATTGTTAACCCAGCCGCTCTTAACAATGAAGAGACTTTGGACAGCAATTCCATATGTTCCTGGAACGTGGAAGAGACTACCAATAGATCATCTAAATAAACAAAGACATTTTCGTGATATTGATGTGGTATCACTTTGTGCATTAGCCGACACATTGTCTGGGGAGTATTGCACAATCCAAAGGGCATAACCCGGAATTGATACAATGGACGACCAGGCACTGTGAAAGCTGTCTTGTCTCTAGATGCTTCTGCCAGAGGAATCTGCCAGAAAGCATCTTTGAGATCAATACTTGAAATGTACTTTGTGCTATTCAGACGACCTAATAAGCCATCAATCAAGGGAAGTGGGTAAGCGTCCTTTTTAGTTAGTGAATTGACACGACGGCTTTCAATACATAATCTGTTTTTACCAGATTCTTTTTGTACCAAAACCACTGGCGAGCACCAAGAACTGTTACTCTCTTCGATCACGCCCATTTGAAGCATTCGGTCAAGTTCGGCATAGACCTTTAGTTGAACAGCCGGCGATGTGGGATAGTGTCTCTGTTTAACAGGTGCACTATCACCAACATCGATGACATGTTCAACCAAAGAAGTCTTTCCGAGCCCAGACACTTCAAATGACGGGAAAGAATCCTTGATCATATCCAGTTCATGTTGCTGATCAGTGGTGAGGTTATGTGTATTAAAATTTTGTAGCTCTGTGCGAGTCAGTTCACTAACAAAGGAAGGAACAATACCGAATTTCTCCCAGAAATCTATGCCCAGGTAGAGCTCTTCTCGTAATCCAGGAACTATATGGAACCGCATTGGTTTAGTGGAGCCATTCACAGTTATTGGAATTTCTATGTAACCCAAAATTTTTGTTGCAGTACCATCTGCCGTACGAATACACGATGTGTACTTACGGTAAGTTGTACCTGATGATTCCAATAAATCCAAGGAATTTCTTCCAAGTATTGTGATTGACGCTCCACTATCCAATAGACCTGAGATATGTTTGTCCAAAATTTTTATTGTTAGTCGCGGCCGAGGATCCTTTGTCTCTGAAAGGATAGATGAAATACAAGCTTTACGAAATAATTTCCTCATCCTCCAATATCTAATGTTACGTTCAAGACGTCTAAAATATGTGTGATGTAATGATGGGAAATTAAATATACTGGGTGATTTTATTCTGGTTTCCTGAGTGGTGATCGATCGTCCTGCGTTGCTACATCTCTCGTCGTTTTCTTCGGGCTCATTGGATGTTGAACCGAGGGTACCATCCCCGAAGCATGTACTCTCGGACGGTAGTTTACCGACGGGTGACAATATGAACAATTTGCGTAAATAACGTCCGGTTTGTTACATTTCCAGCAGTGCAATTTTATCCGATTCTTAGAGCAATCAGGAGCTCGATGACCATCCACTCCACATCTGAAGCACACTATTGGTTGTCTGGATATTGATGGACCAGGTTGACTGTTGTCAAATGTTATGCTAGGTCGCTGCAATATCCGTCTCTGTGTTGAATCCACCGCATCAATATATCCATGTTGTTCTGCTTCAGCATCCACCTCATAATCATCCATTTGTTGTACCTCGCTAATTCTAAAATTTGATGTTCTGGTTGGAACTGGTGTGGACCACAAACGTTCAAACTTCTGACATAGAGTCCGAAGTTCATCAATAGAATGTATTGTTGCTGCAAGTGTAGCATTTTTGAGCTCCACACTAAGTCCCTCCCGAGCAATCTCTAGCATTTCTCGGTCAGCAAATGGACGTGCTAAGCGACGGTTTAACGATCCAATCTCCACCAGATATTCGTATACGCTCTCCTTTGACTTTTGTTTGCGGTTCAGAAGAACGCGCAAGATCGCCTTATCATCAGTGAGCGTACCGAAGGTTTGTAGGAGTCCCTCCCTTAGCACTGGATAGGTCACCACCTCATATTCATGAGTTAAGTTCAAATAGTATCTGTATGCAGCCCCCTTGAGATACCGTGGAACGATAGACCTAAGGTCGTCCCAATTCACGCGGTCCCTCCTGGCAGCCGCCTCAACTCTGTGAACGAACTCATGAACATCAGGAGAGTGACCATCTCCTGTGAAGGTTGGAACCCAATTTGAGTCATAACGACTCAAATTGTTCCCACGAACCCCTCGGTACTCCACTGGTGCTAACGCTGGAGCCGCGTCACGCCATACCTGAGGAGGTTGGTTGTATGGTGGTGGTGCTGTTAGTGGAGCTTGTGGATAATTTAATGATTGTTGTTGTACCAATGCTGGATTGTTGTGTATGTGTTCAGCTTGGAAAGATGGACCCAACAGTGGTATTGCAAGGTCCTCTGCTCTCAAACCTGATTGCTGAAAATATGCCGGTGGTAATTGATCCGACCGTCTCTGTTGTTGATGGTCTGTACGATTCAGACTATTTATTGTCTCAGTTATTGGCTGTACTGGGATCGGTGTGGATCTCTCACCTGGTCGAAAAGCAGGTGAAGCAGATGGAGCAGATGATACTCCTGGTTTATTCTGTATAATTGGACGTGTTGACAGTGATCCTATTATATCCCAAGCGCGTGACAATTGCGAGATAGCGTAGGTGCGGGCTTCTTGCAAGTCATTGCGAGGACCCAACCTATTCATCCTACCTGTATAATGCAACACTCGATTCGCCAAACCATCTAAGAAGATCTGATTAACCGGTGGTTGAAGTCGACGTACCTGATCTAAAACAACTTGTGCTGCCTGCACCACCGTTTGAGACTCAGCTACCAAGTCTCTCGCATGAGATACCGTTACTGGAACTGCACCATGATTTACGTGGTTTCGCAGTTCCTCTGCCCAATTGACCCCTCTAAAATCCACACCCCGAACCAGACATTCGATCTGCAGTTCACTGGATTCCAAACCATAGAACGGATGGTCCACGCCAATGTGACTTGACATTTTGATGGTAAAATTTATAGAATCCAGAATTCACAATAAAAACGTCAACACCAATAATAAAACCAATTCCAACTAGAAAAAAAGGTGGAGTTAATTCGCCCGGAAAAATTCGTCCGATGGAAGTTGTAAAACGCAAAGAAATGAAAAAAAACAACGAACGCCCCAATTCAAAAAAAAATACAAAAAACCTTTTTGTAAAAACACCCTTTGTAAAGGAACAAAAAAAAAACCACTGTCGTACCCAATCTTTGCTGAATCTTTCACAAAAATTCCTAAAATATTGTATATAAAAATATAATTTATTTATTTTAATTTCAGATATGCTGAAATATATATATATACTTAAAATTAGTTATTGACGATAGCACCCCTAAGAATATTTATTTATTTTTAAAAGAAAATTGAAAAATAAAAATATCTAGAAGAATGTTTATTTATTGGATGCACCGTCCTAACTCTGAAATATTGATTTATTTTTTTTTTTTTTTTTAAAAAAATAAAAAATATTTATTTATAACTTGATGTAATTTGCTTAGTTAAAAAAAATTTATTTATTTAGTTACCTAAAATTAACTTAAATTTTAAAAAAAATTATTTATTTAATAAAAATTATTTATTTAGTTTTTTGAAAAATTTGTTTGATTTATTTTATTTTTATTTAATAATATAAGAGATTCCCAAAATCAAGATCCGTCTGGAGACAATTTAAAAAGTAAGTATGGTACAATATCCATTTTGTTTAAATTTGAAATATCGCGTTCGCGAGCCCACTCCAACAATGCATGTGAGAACTGACTAGAAAAGCCCCTAACGACCAGATTCTACAGAACAGATTCTCCCCAACCTAATAAAACAATCACAACTGTCACGATTAGACACTAGGTCCATTTCTACTGACCCAGTTGTGCTTGTTTAACCTACAAATAAATTACAACTAAACCTAATGCGAAAGTTGAAGAACGCTCCCGAGCACCAGACTTCAAATCCTAAACTCTATGAAAAATTGTTTTATTGTAAAAGCTAAGTGGAAAAGTGGAAAAGTTTTTTGAATTTGTTTGAGGTGAAGCCTCTGATCCTGAAAGCAAAGTACAATTGGTTCTTCTCTTCATTACACCGAAGAAGTCTCTGAGCAAAGAATGGTACTACTGGTTTGCACCTAAGTACAAACACAGCAACACCACTCCTCGTCCCTGAGGACTTCCTCGCCGAATGAAGAGAAGAAACCAATGTTCTTCGATCGCATAACCCCGATGGTCATAGGCGATCTAAGAACGACATCAATGTTAAGGGGATAAGCCCCATGGATGGCTTGTTAGGCCTACCGCTGAGAAAGTGAATCAATAAACCTAAATACTACATAATTTATCCATAATCCAAACAATTCCCTATTTAAAAATGCTAAATCGAAACATGAAATATATAATATGTGTTAATAAGGTTTTACATGAAATTAATTAAATTAAATCTTCAGACTAAATAATAAATTGGTAATTTAAAAAAATTACGATTATTTTACATTTAAAACTAAGCTTACTAATCTTTAAATTATTAATTCTAATATATTTGTTCAGGTTAAATCTTTCGCTTTATTTATTGTATTCAAAACAAAAAATAAATGTTAGCTAAGAATAATTGTTTCTATATTTATACCATTTTTTAAAATTAATCGCAATAAAAACTAATTTAAAAAATGGTGGTAGCTAAAATGGACTCATACGAGATATGTATACGTACATCCGCGGATCATTATGATGACAAATGTAGAGATATTGATTTGGATCCGGCTCACTCTATAAAGTTGATGGGAATTAATTATTTTCAATTGTACTTCCATAAACACAGACCAATAATACTTTCAAAGTAGTGACGAAAGATTTAAACTTATACAAAACCGTTGAAAACTGTTTGGTCAATGTTAACTTTTATTACGTTAATAACATCCTAAAACTCATAAAAGCATGACTTAACCACAATCAAAAAAAACATACGATTAATTTCATATATAAATTAATTGCATCATCCAAGAATATGTACAATATATAACCAAATATAAATATACATTATGTACAAAAAATTGTACTATGTATATAAAAAAAAATATGTACAGGATATACAAAAGATATGTACAATAGTATACCAAAAATATGTACAATATGTACGTGGTAGCATAAAAAAATTTAAAAAAAAAACTGCTTCCCCAAAACGGTTTTCTTTTTTCCAAATAAAAAAACAATTAGTATTACTAAAAGCAGATGACAGCACAAAAAACAATCTCCAAAAAAATTGCTGTCCCAAAACGGTTTTTTTCAAAATTAAAAAAAAATTAGTCTTAACTAATTATACAATGAGGAACAGGGGCCTCCTGTGGACCAGACCACTCCTCTTCCTGCGCATGATCGGTGAGATGGGAACCACCTCAACCAGCTCCTCAATTTGAGTACTCTTGGTCGAGGAAGCTCCCAGCTCCACGACCAGGCGACTCTCCTTCTCCTTCTTCCTCCTCTCCTTCCTCTTCAGGTGTGAGCTCCTGTTTTTCTTGACCCGTCTCCTCTCACGCCAGCCCACATTCACTTCCTCATTCACTCCATTCAACTCCTCATCCACTATCTCACAAATCAAATCATCCAATGCCTTATCATACTGCTCTTCGTAGATATCATTCATAATCTCCAGATATAACTTATCTTTCACCTCATTCATAACCACATTTATAATTCCTTTCACCACATTCATCGCCTCATTCATCTTCTCCTTTCACTCTATCTGCTCTCTCTCTTCCACCTCATCCATCCAGGGCTCAAACCCCCCTGGTCGACACCTCCTTATCAACCCCTGACCCCTCATCGTATACATATTCTCTATCAATTCCAAAAAATTTCAAAAACTATTTCTAAAATCCCACACTATTACAAAAAAAACGAATTAAATGGTAGAAGTATTATTCAATCCTTAACCAAGAAACTCCACGTATATTAAATACGTATATACCCAAAAAAAACCACAACCTAAACAGGTTCGTAAAGAAAAACAACCTTTAATTCAATGGGTTGACCAACCCAAAACCGGTTGACCACACCCAGCAAAAAAAAATAAAAAATGTCAAAACTGGTTTCACCACCCATAAATATATATATTATTCCGCCAAAATTTTACGCGCTAAAAATAATACAAAAAAAATTTATTTACCGTAATTACGGTATTTTACGAAAGAAAAGAAAAAAAAAATATCCAAAACCTAAACTGGTTCCACCAGGGTTTCGTTTCGGCTGCCACTCTGCACTGTTACCCTGTTACGGGGCCAGTTTGTAACTTTTATTTGAACTTTTGTTACACTATAAATTAACACGGGATAACTTGGCCCCAATACGAATTTGACATTAGGAATCTCTATTATCTTACTATATTTATCTTAACATTCCGAAGGGGAAAGTAATTAAACAAGAATTAATATATCTATAAAATAAATTACCTCGAACTAAAAAACTGTTGATTGATGATCTGGTTTCTAATTTTTCAATTCCATTGACTAGCGTTTGATCAACTAACTATATTGGCCGAACTAATTCGTGAACATCAGTTGCTGCTGTAGTTGCTGCACATTGAATTACACCTTCGCTGTTCGAAATGCCCAATTGAACATTACTTTTGATCCTTTAACTTTTCATTCCATACCATATCTTGCTTTAAATCCGTGCGGTTTCAACAACCGGAAAATCCACCATACACTCGATTGTTTCTAACTGTGGTAATAGGCTTATTTTCATTTACTGCCACTTTATAAAGCAAATTTTCTTTTATGATGAGTTAAGCATAAACTTAATGAAAACACCCATGACACACTTCTTGTATCAATTAACAGAAAATTCTTTTTGAAATCAACATAAAATGGAATTAGTATTTATTTTTAATGATCAATTAACAAATTCAAACTAACAAATTAATTTAAATTACAGATTTTGTTCACAAATTCATTTAAACATTTACTTTCAAGAACCAAAATCAGAATGAATCTTTTTTTTTTGAAAAATCGAACAATGTGATTTTCTATTTGACATCTTCCGATGTCAAAATAAATCGGGTAACATCGAAAATTCAGTAAAGATTAATAACGACAACGACATCTGTTCGCTAGAATTGGAAATAAAATTGAGTACGTTCGTTTGCTTTTTATAGTATATTCAAAATTTAACTAGCAGTTAAGTTTTAGAAAATTTTAAAATTATTATTAATGTAAAAATGAACGGAAACTAATGAAATGCATTTTTATTGAATTGAAAACGAAGATGAATTTGGTTTTATTATTGTTTTGCGATTATTGCGATCGTTACAATTACTTCACAACGTTTAAATAAAACTATAATGTTTTTGGGCACTTTAATATTTTTCACCAACTATTTATTTAAAACGCCTTTTTCTTACATACAAAACTTAAATATATATCTTACACGTTATTTAATTGAATACCGAAAATTAAATTTATTTATATTTATGGAGTGAATTTTCACTCCTGCACTTTTTTTCACATGTTAAACTTTTTATGAATTTGGGAACTGATTTTCCCCGCGATTACAAATTTGTTTACGACCGACCACGTACTACTCGAAACTAACTAAGACTAACTTTTCCACCCAAAAGTCAGTTTTATTTATTCTAACGGTTTTCGTTTGGGCAAAACCAATTGGTCAATAGAAAACCGTTTTTCCAAAAAAAAATAAAATAAAATAAAAATGACTTCGTAATCGAATTTAAGTTTTAATATTTTTTATTACATATTTCTTTTTGTCGATTTTAAAGGAAAATTAGTTATTGGAGTTTTTTATTATGTAATGAAGCGCTGCTTCATTGTTAACCAATGAAGTGGCATAACAGGCCGCGCACCTGGATGAGATTATTTTTGGCCCCAGACTAGCTACAGCCTATGGGATCGAAAGAAGAATACCTGCTGCTTCAACACAAATAATCATACAGTACGCGTATTTCGAATAAAGACGGATCAAAAAAAAAACTAAGTGAGATGAGTAGACTCTGGCGACCCCTTTGCATGAAAAGAACCGCGATCACCGCGTCCAACCCTATGATTTTCGCCCATTCACACACTTTCCTACTGCATAAGCTCTCACATGCACACCCACACGCTCACACACACCCGCACAAAGACACGTACCTTCATACACACCATCATCCATACGATATCCCCAGTATTGAAATCGGTTAAACTTAGAGCTTTTATTGAAGTTACTTGATTCAGCAAGGGTTCAAGACAAAATTGTATCATATCGCAACTTGGTCGACACATAACAATTTCAGTCTAGTTGTTTGGTTTTATTTCCCTTTTTTTTGTTTACAACACATGTCTTCATAATTGCTTCTTGACCCAAATTCTTTATTTGCTAGTTTTTCACAAAGTTGATTTTAACTGATAGTAATTTAAGCATACGAATATCGTGTAGATAGGCAAATAGTTGTACGAGTGCAGAAATACGCAAATCATCAGAGTCGTCAGATTCAGGCGAGATGCTTGTTATGCGAGGTCCAAATTTAGCCAAAAATTCTTTCAATAACTATGTCATTTTTATTTCAACAAATTCCATTGTTCCGAAATAAGTTTCTCCTTTCAGTAATTGTTGTAACTTAGTTGCAAAAGAAGTAGCGTAACAATCAAGGCGGTGCACTATAATCTTGATTTTATCATACCCTATATTGTTAGGAGAGTAGCTATAAAAAAAATTACGGTTCAAAAAAAACAATGCACTCACTTTAAGCTTTCTAATTTTTTTTTTGTTATATTTCGTTTCGATGTTGTTTCCTTCAATTCACTTATGAGCTAGCATAAATAAAAACATGCCGTATTTACAAAAAAAAATTTTACTATTACAATTAGATTTGTTAACATGTAACTGAATACAACACTAGAATCACTTAACAATATGGCCACTATCAGCCTTTAATAATTTATTTATATGGTGTTTAATAATAATAATCTCGGATACAAATAAATAACAAGAATAAATAAATTTTTTTAATCTAATATCACAAGCCGAGTATTTTGATAAAAAAAACTAACAATTTCCACCATAAATTAACTGAATTCAATTTTATATCTTGGTTCTTCGGCATAACCACAAAAAAATACACAAAATCATGTGAGAACCATATTGAAAAATTTTCTTTATTTATTGTCAGACGTCAAAAACTGAAATCAGCTGATTTCCAGAAATGAAAATCGAATAAGAGAGCCTCTATACGCGGCTAGGCGTATTTATAGGCAAACAAAATAACGATCGTGGTGAATTAACTTTTTTATCTTTCGTTAATTATTTCTCCCCACTAAGTGTCTTCACTATTAATCTGTACTAAAAATTGAGAAATAATTATAAACAGAATCTTGGATTATATAACGATTGTAGGAAATCTACGTGGGAATAGCGGAACTCCGAATTAATGATACTGTACAATTGTTTTATGCTAACCCTATAGCAATTAACGATTGAATATAGGAAATCACATTGGGAAATATCACACAACTGTTTTAGGATCATAATTTTTTTTACCGGAAACTATAGTAGATGATGACTATGGATTGAGTATAAGAAATTATGTGTAAAGGAAAAATGAAAAGAACTAAGAAAATTTCTGTTAAGGTAAATTTTATGTGTGAGGGACAGTGGTTTGAATTTCAATCATGGAGTTTGAATTACCCTTCATAACAATTACTTTCCGGTAATTTTTATTTTAAATTGAAATATTTGAGTCTTAGCTCGTGTTAGGGTTTTATATTTCGGATTTACAATGGAACTATTGTTGTAATAAGGTTTAATTAATTTAGTTGATATTTTGATTTAGTAAATGGAAATTTGTAAAGCCGGGACTTTACAATTTAAAAAATAGATGCCTAGGCATCTATTTATCCAAGGGTTTTTACTTAATATTTAAAATGATACGCGAATTGTACAGGTGTGGACTCTACCCAGAAAAATATCACAATTCAAAAAAAAAATAAATGCAAATTATTTGGTAATAGTACATTCCATAAAAAAGATTTAAAGAATTTAGTAAAAAAGTTTAGTAAAATTAAAATTTAACCTTAACCTTAAGTAGATTGTTGACTTCCAATTTTTCTTTTATGTTTCCCAAAATTGTATAGATCACTGGATTTACCGAAATTGTTTTCCTCAGTTTCGTAATTGTATTCAGCTTTTGAATTATGTTTGTGACGACAACTATTCTGCATATATGCACTATTAGATTTGTTGGTAACTGCTATTATTATATCACCACGTTCTATGCAATTAAATCGAACGGAAAATCATTCAGTTAGTAGTTTATTATCTGAATGAAACGTTGGTTCCATTGATGGTATTGAACAAATAACTACCTCATCAATGTACTCCAACGTACAACGTACGCTTGTATAGCACGCATGTTTAATTGCATGTCCAAAAATATATATATTCCGCTTTCTTTAATATTAAATATACGGTATGCTTGTAATTCTTAATTTTCCACTTTATTTTACAACAAAAGAAACAGTTCAATTACAAATCTAGGATTTAGTTATTATTCAAGATATAAATTCTTTTTATTTTTAGTTTAAAACAAACTTTTATTATTAACCAAAAACAAATTTATCATCACAAAATGTTTTAATTGAAAAATTCAATTTTAATTTTTATCAAATGTTTTTTTTTTATTTAAATATCAAACAATAACTTCCAAAAATATCATTTTTTTTTAAATTACTAGTTTAATCAATTATTTTGAACATGAACTTTAAAATTATATATAGTTTTTTGATTTGATGTCAAAATTCGACTGCATTTAATTTTATTAGATTTAAAATCTAAATCGAATTTGCAAATTTTTAATTAAATTTTTTGATTTTAAGAATCAAATCGAACTAACTTTAACTTTTAATTAATTTTTTTATTATATTTTGGTTGAATATCCAAAATCAACTAGCTTTGCATTGTATAAAATGCATTCTATCAATATTCTAAACAAAGGTGTAGAAGCAAGATGATTGTTCAAAACAGTCGTATATTTCTTTTTGTTATTTCTTTTTCTAAAACAAAGGAATTCTATCGTTTTAATACGAAAAACTCGTTTAGGATCGACATGTTGTTTCAAAATTTTGCCATCATCAATCATAAATAGAAACAATCAACCATACATAATTTGGGTTTGTTCTTGTTTCAGTTATTAAAATTATAAAGAAAATGAGATGACAATAACTTATGAAATACAATACATCGTTAACATTTTAGATGAACAAGGTTAAATCGGATCGTATCAGAGAATATTAGCGATAATTTAGATTTTCTTATGTTTGTTTTTAACAGAGATAATATAAAAGAGATTGAACTTAAAATAATACGACCGTGTTGTTATAAGAGCGCGATTAATAGGTTCTGTATAATGTTATTAATTGTATGGATAATGAACAATGTAATGTATTTTCCTTGCATTATGTTTGTTGTTATGCGTATTTGCTGATGTTGATATTAGGAATACCAAGTAGTCATATAATAAGAGAGAAAAATAGAACAGTGTGGCGGTTTGAAGGGAATGTATTTTTGACTGCTCGCTGATTATATTAAAACCTCACTACCAAAACATACATTATCACCAATTCACTGCTACACAACCTGAACTCGTTCTGGAGGGGGATAGACTCTCTTACAAATGCTACTGGTCCCAACTCACGTCAGATTGCGGCATAACAAATTTTATTCGAATTGAAAGAATGTATGGGTTGTATATTGGACTTTGAATTGTAGCCAGTTGGACTTTGAATTGTAGGAATTTGTACGACAGCAAATTCTTTGGAATGTTTTGTCAATGTGGATATAGACATAAAAAATACATTGTGTGTTTTTTATGAGAAAGTTTCTTTTTAGTTTGAACGATTTTTTATGTGATTTGATTTTATAGATATTAATTGAAATTGAGTTTGAGAAATTATTATTGACTGAAAATTAATTACGAGATTTCTATCTTATCAATTAAAGAATATAGGATTATGTAACAGCTGCGGGTTATTATGTCTAGACTTTTTTAGTATGGTCTCTGATTCAATGGGACAATTATTTGTGATAGTTTGAGGTAATTGTTGTTGAATGTTATTATTATTGGTATGTTTGGGTGTCTGGTTCAATGGAGTGGATCAGTCTGGTACTGGTACACCACACAGCTAAGACTGAGGGTGCTGCGTTGACTAATTGCAGATTTTCCGCCAACACCCCTAAGATATTACCTTGGCTAGTGATTTCTCATTGCGATTGTATGTGATATCAATTGTAATGAAGCTCTGTCTTGTTGAACATCAACGAAGTGGCATAGCAGGCCGCGTACCTAGCGAGATTTAATTAAAACCCCAAACTAGCTTCAGTAAGTGGGGTCGAACGAAGAATACCTGCTGCTCCAGCACAAATAACAGTATTGTACGCGTATTTCGATATGAAAACGGATCAAAGAGAAGCGAAGTGAAATAAGTAGGCTCTGGCGACCCCGCGTGTATGAAAAGAACCGCGATCACCTCGTCCAATCCATGATTCTAACACACTCACACGCTCTTGCACTTCATCCACTCGCTTACACATACACACACACATACACACACACACATGCACACATCCATGTCCATACGCACCTTCACACCACCCCACTCATCAACTTTTACATGCATACGCTCATATACCAAATTTATTCACACATTCACATCCAGTTTTCTATCTCGGTTTTTTTGTTATATTTTGCGTGTTGCAACGCCTCTAATGTATGCTTCATACATAATGCTATACTATCGCACATTGGTTGTATAATCTCCACATCGAATTGCAATTGCAGATTTAATAGGTAATTTGATAAAAAAAATATAACATACAAATCACTCGATACAGCCAAGCTACCATATTCAATCAAACAGATCAGCTTGATATAATCTGCATAGTTGTTGATATATACTATATGAGACATACAACCAGAATACAAACTATTTTGATGACAGAAAAAAAAAACAATATTCAGGAAAAGAATATCACATGACGAAAGATCTGGTGCTTGACGGATTGAATTTTATGACTAAAATTGATGTTTAACACAAATCAATGCCGGACTTCGTTGTGAGTGTGGATCTTGTTTTGACTTTTCTGTATCCGATGGTAATGTTTTCAAGGCAACATTTTGTACAGCAGAATTCACTAAAAGCTGTTCAACTGCTTCTACTAGTAAAGACTGATGATACTTGTACGACTCATTCCATGAATCAATTATCGATGACAATATATCTCCACGTTTTGGAATTGTTTTTAATAAAATCGCATCAAGATCACACATAGGATTAACAAACAAGAGGCATATCCCTAAATGCCGTTGTAACATTTCTACTGATTTGGTTCCAAGCTTAACAACATACCCCCAAAAATTCTTCAAAAAATAATATTGAAATTATTGTTATATTGTAATGTAGTATAAGAATTATCGAGTTGACAGAACATTATCCGTTGAAATGCAATACTTGGACTAAAAAAAAAAAAAATTGGAGTCTGACAGACATACGCGCATGCAACAAATCTAATCGCTTCATCCTTCATCGCATTTATCCTCATCCAGTTCATTGTTGGAAAAATCCAGCATTCAGGATGACTGCAATGTTGGACCAATTGTTACACTCCAAGCCCGTTGATGATAACGAAGAGTGTAGATATTAATAATAAAAAAAACTCGTTGATGATAACGGAGGCCGTTGATTTTCCTGAACTACGTCAAACTAATCATCGAATTATTCAATTCATCTCAATATATAAAAGATCACGGGATCTAATAGTTTTCGATGGGACAATAACCTAGGAAACATAATCTTATTGTTTAACAGACCAACTTAAAAGACCAGGTTGCACCGGCAAAATCTCTTTTCAAACTAAGTGGTCCCAAATTAGCCAATTTACATAGAGTATCATAGCAGGGGAGGTTGCGAACGTTTTCGTAAAATTGGAGTTTGGGATCGAAAGCACAAAGTTTAAATTTTCTAACGTAATAGATTAAAAATTTCTGTTGTAGTGCCTCGATTCTATTTATATGGATATCAGCATAGGGTGACCAGATCATTGAGGCATATTCTCAGTTAGAACGAACTAAGAAATTATAAAGTAGTAAAATTGTTTTCGTATCTTGAAAATCTTTAGCCGCTCTTTTGATAAATCCAAGCATTGATGATGCTTTGGCAGTAATACGATCAATGTGTAAACTGGGCTGAAACTTGACCTTCATTTTTAAGAACATTTACTGTAGAGTTAACAAACTCTACTAAATTCGTTGAAGTAGACCTGTTATATATTCATTGCATTTAAAAAATAGATAATCACAAACAATAGATTCAAACAGCTTGGGTAATGCAGAGAGTATTGAAATCCCTCTATAATTAGAAATTCGACATCTACTACCATTTTTGTAAACCGGAACTATATGTGATATTTTCCATTTCGAGGGTAATACACCAAGATTCAGCGATTTATTAAATAAGATAGAGACGTGCAAATGAACTAGCACACAACTTCAACATTTTAGTCGGTATGCCATCCGGACCTGAACCTTCTTTAAATGAGTTCAAGGCAAACATAATGTCCTCCATACTAATTATAGGAGAGCAAAAAGATGGTACATTACATGAGTCATCATAATCGCAAACAAAAGTCGTACTTTCACTTGCGTATACACTTTGGAAGAATTTCTGAAATAAGTTACAAATGCCTTGGATATCAGAAGATTTTTCGGACTTTAGACACATGGTTGTAGGTAGGCCAGAGGTCTTACGTTTTAAATTGACATATTCCCAGAGTTTTTTGGGTTTGTCCCTAATAACCTCCTCTACATTAGACATGTATCTTGTTATGATGCTCCAGGCGACCAACCGCCACTCTGACTATTATCCGTTTTTATTTGTAAATTTGAATATTTTCACTTCTTTTCACAACTCATAAGTAACAACGGTCTTGTAAATAGACAAAAGTAATAAGTGGTTAACTTTTATTTGGTTTTTTTGTTTGCGGCTGGTGACATACGTTGAAGTTGACCTATTTCGATGTGTTTAAAAAAAATATAAATACGCGTAGTTTCGAATAGAGGTCCTCTTAGTCGAATTCTATTATCTGATTGGATTTTGGTTTTGACGTTTGGCTGATACATATCTTGTCGCGTGAAATGGACATTACTAAATTTTAGATTGATAAATCGTTCGGATTTTGGTTTGGTTGGAAGATTTGTTGGGATGTATTACACCAGGGAAAACGATAGGAACCTTTTGGCTGGATTGGTGAGTTCATTAGACGATTAATTTTCTGTGTAAAGTGTTCGCCAGTGATTATCTAAATAGATTAGACATTACAGATTTTCGTTTATCAGCTGTGGATATGATAGTGTCAGTTTATTCGGTAAATGTTAAAAAAAACTCTAATCTTGGTCCAATTTAGCAAAAGTTAGTGTTTATTCAATTAACTTTATAATGCCTAGAAATAAACGGCATATGTTTCTTATAATTTAACTAACTGTATAGTGAAGTAACGTAAATGGCATGTGTTTCAAATAATTTAATTAAATTTTTTTTGTGATTTAACCTAATATGCATATGTTTCGTATAAATTATCATGTTAATTTATTTAACATTTTGTAGTGACGTAAAGTAAATGTGAGTAAATGATCAAATTCCATTTGATCGTGAGTCAAAGTAAATGGCATATGTTCCGCATACTCAGAATAACGCAATTTAAAACGAAATAAAAGAATAAGGCACGATTACTTTAACTTAGGCGCGAGTGGATTTTTTGTTTATTATTTTTATCGTAAATTAAGAAAATTTAGTAAAAGGGACAGTTTTGATCGTTTATCTTATAAGCACATAGGAAATAAAGCAAAAAAAAGTAAAAAACAAAATTTTTTTTTTCAAAACCAGTGCAATTTTGTATGGATATTGCTTTTTCCAAAGGCCTGTATCTTGGACCCCGGAGCTTCGATACAACTCGTTTTGGTTTTATTTGCTTCAGTGAGTAATTCTCTATCAAATTAAAAAAAAATCTTGGCGCCTAAGTAAAAGTAATATCTCCAAGAATAATAATAGCACACGGTGTCACGTGAGTTTTCTTTTTAATACAATTAATTAGCGTATCAAACTCACGCTTTTTTAACTATTAAAAACAAAAAAAGGGAAATTATTTGTAGTCCATTGTAGTTAAACTAAAACAAAACAAAATATATATATATATGTAATTTGTGAATCGCTGAGGCTGAAAAAAAAGTATATAGCAAAATTTTGATTCTTGTTTTTGTATGTTGGGTCATTCGGCCATATTTTTTTTTGTCGTAAATATAATTTTAAATAAAACAAAATTTTAATAATTAATCTAACTAAATGCCTATAAGCTAATCATAAGAAAAATAAATTAAGATTAAAGACAGTTAGGATTAATTCTAAATCGTTTATTTATTTTTTGTTAATGTGTTAAATAAAGAAAACAAATTAGAAAAAAACTAGCAAAATCGATTGAGTGTCAATTGTAGATTGTGTGTGCTTATCCACGAACTGTCACCCGGTACATACTTGGAACGGACTTCCATTGTTTTTTTTTGTGATTCGGCGATTGTGAGAGGAAATGAAAACTAATTGATATATGGAGGGTACATTCAATTAGCCTAAAACTATTCGCTTGTCCAAACCGCCTGACAAGATCCGGCCATCACCGACTAAAGTTGTCAGTTTTACTGATTCGAAGCAGGAGCTTAACCATTGTAGACCTTCATCTGGCTGTTTTTGTGGGTTTGTTTTCTCCAGCATCTTTATTGGCAGACAACGACCACAACCGGATTGTCATTCGGTAATAATTCTGGATTGGATTTATTACTTTTATTATCGAACTCGTCTACACAATCATTGCAATATTTGGAGCAACCTTTGGTTGGATGTATCAGGGGTTATTAATATCGTTTGTACGACAGCATTAACCTTTTATAACAATTCTGGATTTGAACAATTGATATTTATATTGAATTTGGTTTTCTAATCGTTGTACTATCTGGAGCAACGCTTAATTGGATGTAACCTAGTTTAATTGGTGCTGCTATCGCCCAGTCACTTGGCACTACCATTACAGTTGCCGTTTCATACGTTATGTATAAGTCTAATGTGGACCGTCTAGTTGGAAAACCTATAGAGGGGGATCTACCACCATATGGAGTGAGTACCGTTTTATATATGTCATCATATGGAAATATGTGTGTATGTGTGTGAGTGTGAATGTGTGAGTGTGTGTGTGTGTGTGTGTGTGTGTGTGAGTGAGTGGATGAAATACGAGAGCGTGTGAATGTGTGAGTGAATGTGGGGTTGGACGGGGTGATCGCGGGTTTTTTCACGTATGGGGGTCGCCAGAGTCTCAGTCTTTCACTTGCCTCTTTATTTCATCCGGTCTTATCATATGTTACGCGCACTATACCGATATTTGTGCTGGAGTATATATATTGTTCTATATATATATATATATATATATATATATATATATATATATATATATATATATATATATATATATATATATATATATATATATATATATATATATATATATATATATATATATATATATATATATATATATATATATATATATATAGCTGGAGCTATATATATATTGTTCGTCCCCACTTACTGAAGCTAGTTTGGGGCTTAAAAAACTCGCTAGGTGCGCGGTCTGCTATGCCACTTCGTTGTTAATCAACAAAGCAGTGCTTCATTACAATCTATCATAGTTAATAGAATATTTTTTATCAAACTCAGCCTGCAGATTCCGTACAATATCTTTATCGTTAGGTGATTTGGTTTCTTTAAATTTTTTACGCGCCTTATTTTTGCGATTCCTCAAATTAATTAGATATTTGTCAAACGAAGAAGGAAAATTGTTCTTTCCCTTTTTAAAGAGAGTAATGTATTGGGTACAACCATTCATAGCTATTTTGTCAAAAATTTCAACATCTGAATCGATTGAATTGTTAGAAAGAATCAAATCCCAAACAAAAGTGTTGAGATACAAATTTAAGCCTTCACCATCAATTCTATCAAAATTATAAGAAGGTAGCTCATTGACAAATTGATTAGGTAAAATTGACAAATTGATTAGGTAAAAAAGCATAATCTTTAATTGCAATTTCATACCGTTTATGGTGACTGTCCAACTACAAATGGAGTAAAGGATTTTTCCAATGAAAGTAAATTACAGTCATTCATAAAAACTACATCTAAAAATTTTCCATTAATGTTACAAATACTGTTAATTTGATTCAAATCACATGCTAATAATAAATCAATACATGTGCAATCGATGACTGTTTTTACATTTACAGGTAATAAAAAATTACCATCATCTGTAGATTCCCATTTAATATTCGGCAGGTTAAAATCACCTAATAAGATGATTTTATCACATATGCTACTTTTATCAACAAAACTATAGATACACTCACAATATTTAATGTAGACATAGATTGACATCCCTGGTGGTATATATACAACAATTATCAAAAATGTTACTTGTGAAATAGTTACTGATACACAAAGCAGCTCAGTTGTATTATATTCGGTTTCAATATCGATAATTTCATTTTGAAGAGACGAATGAACTGCAATTAATACTCCCCCTCCAGTATTTAGTTTACTTACTTACTTACTTTACTTTATTTACCTATTTAATTTAGTTTATACGATAAAACATGATTCTCAATCTAATTTAATGAATTATTCTGACAGAAAAATTCGCAAAATTGTAGAAGAGTTGCGATGACTGCAAGAAAAGCTTAGTGAGTTTTAAAAAATTTAACTTTAAGGTTTAAGAAATTTAATGAGTGATTTTTGTTTGTCTTTAACTTTTTTAAAATTCTCGAGAGATAAAACAAAATTTCTTGAGAAATGAGAAATAAAAATCTATAGGGAATTCTTGAGAAATCGAGAAAAAGAATTCTCCAGAATAATCTCTAGTAATGAAGGTGTCAGCTACACCTCCTTGCTCTTGATTGATTTATATACCTCCATAATGCTCTCATCTGTTTATGTAAAATTTTAAGAAAAGTTAAGCATCCCTCGAACGATGCTAGGTCGTGAACACTAGCAGCAGGTCAATTTGGTTTGCGTGCAAGACCAACTGGTAGATCTTCACGGTCTACCAGACCTCCTACTACAAAGTAGAAATCTGTTTGGCTTGAAAGCTAAACAGGTTAAATTATATAAAGTTATAGCCATGGAGATTGTAAAGGTAATGTCCTGGTCAGTACAGTTAACTTGGATTTGGTGCAATCTTGATCATTTGGGTTGCGTGCTGGGATTTTACTACTTTTGTTAGAGATGTTCGTTAAACAATGGTAACCACAATTCTTCACCGATTCACATTTTTACCCTTCTTCTGTAATTCCAGATATTCGATTTAATTAATCCATTCATGCCTACAGTGACTTTGGCTATTCAGGCTACACTTTATAGCTTTCTTTAACGTTAATGTTACCACTGGTGGTGCTAGACATTATACCCCTCACCTATCAACAGCTTCAGCTGTTAGATATTGCTTCTATTCTAGCACCTTTACAGAAAAGTCGATTTTAATTTTAAAACATAAATTATATTTTATGTGGGCTGCAAAAATTCATCTTGTATCATATATACGCACATATTACAAAGAAACACCCAAAACCACATCAGAGTTTTGCTTGCAATCATAAACAAAACAAAAATAATTTAATAAAAAATTAATTTAACTTGTTTTTAAAATTTATGTATATAATTCTTAAGTATTTCCGTTAATATATTTGCTTGGAGCTTTTCAATTTAAGGAATCTCAAAAAAAGTGGTTTTCAATCGAATGACGCACTGAACGTATTATCCAATGATTTATAAGTAATTAATTGGTAATCAAAATAAGTAAACAATGAATTGATTATTTGAACAACTTGTCTATCTGTTATTGTTGAACTTGGACTTTGGGGTTATGTTTGTGGTTGGTAGACTTGAATATATGTCAATTTAGAGTTGTATGTTTTTAATTGTGTTTATAGTTATTTTCAAATTAACGAACCATGTTAAACCATTGTTGTATAGTTGATTTATTTTTATGATACTCTGAAATTTTGATAAGTGTTTAGGAAAAACATTGGTCAACTGATAACACAATGAAGAAGTACCAAATTTAAAAGATAGGTATAAAAAAAATGAAGCGGGCATTTTGCGCGAAACATTTTAGTATAATTTGAGTTTGGGCTTTGTGTTGATTTCAAGTCATGTACGTTTAAATTACACTTAATGAAATGGGGAATAGAAGAAGGAGAACCGGAATTTGAAATACAAATTGAACTGCTTACTGTTGTTACAGCTGGCCATATTTGAAAATTGTGCGAAAGTTGAGTATTTTGAACCTTGTGTCTCAGCAACAAATCGATGGTTAAAATTCACACGTTGTGTTATTTATTGAACTTTTTCGATCCAACGCTGAGAAAAAAATTTCCTTAATCTAAGAATATTTTTAGACAATACAATAATTTGAATTATCTTAAGTAATTTATTCTTGTGCTAAGTAAAGTTCTAATATAAGTTTACTTATATTCGAAGTTATAAGGCAATCCCAATTATTGTATTGTCTAAAAATATGCTCGGATTTTTTTCTCAGTGAATTAATGCAAGATTTCATCAAGGAAATCCTCAATGGTATACTATTCAATGGGAACAAGTTTTTTTTGTCCATTTTTTTAAAAATATTTTATAAAACCATTTTTCCGAAGTCTAGCTCTGTGCAAAAAAAACAAGTCCCTGTGGTAACGGAAGGCCACATTATCACTACGTGTAAATGTGTAGTTTTCCCCTGAGGTCGTCTAATTTTTTCAGTTCGTTTCCTAGGTGTCTTGAAAATATAAACCTGCCCAGTGACATTTTGCGACACCATTTTGTAATGAAGCGTTTCTTCGTTGCCTAGCAACGAAGTGGCATAGCAGGCCGCGTACCTAGCTGCAACTTATTTAGCCCCATGCTAGCTTCAGCCATGGGATCAAGAGAAAAATACCTGCTACTCCAGCACAAATAACTCAGATGTACGCGTAACATGAGATAATAACGGATGTAAGAGAGAAATACAAGTGAACTAAACAGACTCTGGCGACCCCTGTTTGCAAAAGAACCACGATCACCACGTCCAACCCCATTATTTTAATTCAGTCACACAATCGCGCACTTCATCCAATCCCACACACACACACACACACACACACACATGCACACAATCACCCATACCTACATTCAAGTCCATAAGTTTAACATTTAACCATATGTATCCTTCACTTCCACTTTAAAGTAATTTGAAATTAAAGAATTTAGAAGATTCCTGTTAGTGATTGAATTATTTATTCGATTATCGTTCTAACCAGTTGAATTCTTATATATAATTTCATGAAAAAAAATTGTAACAAATATTGTAAGTTTTCTGGAAGCAAAACTCCCGCGCATTTAAAATTTGGAATGCACCAAACAGAACTAGAAAAAAATATCATTGGTTTGTTTTACTGTGACTTGTTAACAATGATCGTTTTCTTAGTAGGAAGTAATATAGTTGTATAATAGTTCCATTTGCTGATTTTTCCCTTGATAACACAACACCAATGATCCCACACCCACCCATCATGTATCGGTTTGATGTTATTGCGTGAATCACCAATAAATTGGGAACGACTGACATTGATGGTGATGTTTTATCTGGCAGTCTTTCATCGGGGATATCTAATGATAACGTAACTCAACGCAATCCCAATGTGCAGGATGACAACGTCCATCTTATAACACAAGTTCCAGGTGGTGTGGTAGAACATCCGGTCCCGTTAGGATTCATTAACCATTATCGGTGCAAAGTCAACAATCCCAACATCAAATGTTATTAACCACTGTTAAAATTGAATTAAATTATAATACCAGAATCTACTAATAACGGTAGGTCTTGGTTTGCTGTGATGAAAATAACCGAATAAAAACAGGTTTGACTTCTAAAATAAAATAAAATAGAGGTAGTCTTTGCTACCTATGATAACCGTAGACATCATTGTTGTGTGGAAAGAAACTCAATTATTCTAGCACATTCTCCTCGGACTCATACGCGCATACACCACATGCTCTCACACAGGCAACTCCCCCACATACACACTCGCACTCATACCTATAGACATACACATCCTTATTCATTCATACCTAAAAGTAAAACAAAAACGTAAATTTTACTCACCCCATGTGGTGATTGACCCCGTGCTTCTATCACCTAGTCGAAGCTTAGGCTATCTTTTCCAGCGCTGTAGATTGAATAACTTTGACTTAAACGATAATGCACATAAATCATATAAAGCAGCTGGATTATGCGATTGCGGCTAAAGATTAAATATATATAATTACAACTGCTCAGTTGAGTTAGATGTAAAACGACTGGATCATGCAAGTCCGGATAAATGATGAATGAAAATGTATACCAATAATATAATGCAGTTGAACCATTTGATAACGGCTGAGGATTAAACATATATCATTATAACTGCTCAGTGGAGTTAGATGTCAGATGACTGTATCATGCAAAAGTATGTATTTTGATTTCATCAACCGAAACAAAATTAAATTATCCGCTTCATCACCGATATCACCCATAAAATATCCAGGTTATGGCTGAAGGTTATGTAAACTCGAAGATCTCTCTCGAACCACGACGTGCTGACTCATTTATTGTATTAACGGTATTAATTTCCAGTATTCATGATAGCAATGAGAATACGGAATGTCACAACTGACGGACGAATTATACACAATAATTATTTTTTTATTTTGTTTCTTTACTTTTCTTTACTTAGAATACACCATTAAAATATATTTTTATGACTAATCTATTGCGAACTGCACAATGAAAAAAATAAATTAAAGTTACAGAATAGTTATCCAGAACACAATTTACAAATTACGAACGATACTAAACATGTATAATAATTTTTTTTTGTATTCTCTTAATCTTAAGAGATATTACCACCCAGTTTAATCAAATTTGGGTTTTTATTATAATCTAATCTTCGAAGTCCACAATAGTAACTAATTTATGAATAATTTACGAATTTCTTTAGTCTATTAGCAATTACACAATTTATAAGTATGCCAGTTCCACAATTTTTCTTTAATCGCCCGACCGTCATATATAATTCGTATATCAATCAACCATAATATACGCTCAAAAAACATGTAAATCTTTCTTATAAAAATTATGACAAAAATTGTTTGTACCAAACCGAGATTCCGTTTTCATTTGTATATTTTCGCCAATATCACTGGTCACTTTTAATATTAATAATTTAACTAAAATGAATTGCACTACTTAAGGCAAACACAAATAATCAATTAATTAGAGAAAAACAACACTCTAAGACAAAGAAAAACATTTTTTTTACAATATTCACGCGGACCAAAATGACTGACAGCCAAAATAAAATTCTAATCAGAGAATACGAGGCTAAGAGTCACAATAGACTAATAATAATAAGAGAACGAGGCTAACTGTCAACTACTATTTATAGGCGATTAATAACGAATCGATAAGGTAGTTTTATTTTTGGAAAATTTTATTTTTCGTTATATCGTTAGTTATTATACCTATTAAGAAGTACGGACTGCTAGTTTGTAATAGAAATTGGAAAAGATTTCAAAGAAAGACATTTTTTACAAAACAATTGACTGAATTAAACATGATTATGGATCAATGATAATACACAACCGTTTTTCTAATAATTTTACAGCGATTAATGATTATAAATCAAACGTAGGAAACTACATTAGGAAATATTATTATTTAATAGACGATTGCAGAAAATTTATATGGAAATTTATATGGAATTTATTAGCGGAACTATGTATACAATTTGAATAAAAAAGAAATTACATTTGACAAATATTACCCAACTGTTTTAATAAATTTTTGTAGTGGAAAGTATAGTAAATGATATTTAAAAAAAAATGAAGACAACCATTAAAACAAATATGAGGATTTATGTGAAGGTAAACTTGGTGGACAGTGGTTTGAATTACAACAATGGAACTTGAATTCCCCGTCATAACAATTTGTAAGCTAATATATCAAAAGTGGAAAATGTAATATATAGCATTGTTAAAGTATCACAACAGTTTTCATTGTACAGAAATGTTAATTTAAAGCTAACCATTACCAAAACTAAACTCTAATGTTTGTATTGTAAATCAAATCTGGATTTTAATAAATGTAACCTAGAATCCAATTTTCACTTTAGGATGTACCCTTGATCACAATTTTAATTGTATAATTTTTGCCAGTTGTACATCTTCTGTAATAGAAGTATATTTGAAACCGAAACCAATTAACTGAAACAGAAAACAATAACTTGCATGAATTGAACCGAAACTATAAAAAATACGCTTTCAACACGATATCGATCGACGAAAATTTTGACTAAGCTTAACAGAAAATATGATCGTTTAAGACGTTTCTTATTATTCCGCATAAGATTATATTATTCCCATTGGAAAATGTAGTTTTTCCCTCAGGGTGTTATTCTCCGTAGATAATAAATTTAAACATTGCGTCAACAATGTGCGCTTGATCCTTTGAACTTGCGTTACTTAGACGGTTTTGATCCGGTATTGATTGTTCGATTGAATTGAATGTATTTAAGCTTTCGTTGAGAACCGTCTTAATTCTTCATGTGTGATAACAATTCCAATTTAATTTGTTCTGGGAAGAACTGGTCACCTAAATGTATGTCATCGCACTTAACACTGTGTTATAGGCGAGACATTCATAAATGTCGCAACTGCAATCTAATTCTAATCTATAATCTAATATAACTCTATGGCTGTACGTAATTAATGCATATGTCAACCATTTGCAGCATTAATATTTCATTCAAAATATTTTTTATTCGCCTACATATTAAAGTGTTGCTTCATTACTGTGATTTGCGGCTTTAAAGTATCACTTTTCATCTATTTATTTTATTGTCATAGCTACGTCCAAAAAAGTAAAAAGCATTTGTATTTGTTTAAATTCTATGAAAAATAAAAATTTTTATCAAAGCAACCCTCAAATTCAAAATTTCATTATCCAATTAAAATAGTTGTTATCATTTGTTGTCATAGCTACACAATAATTTGGAAAAAATAATAAATATTTTGTCAAAGGTTACTTGTTCCACATATTTTTATTTTAAAATTTATGAAAATTTATAATTCTAATTTAGAATAAACAACTTTTCTTAAAATATTTAGCTTGCGGCGAATAAAAAATAGTATATGATGCACGGACGTAAGCTATTTTGGACTTAATGTGGGTGCAAATCTCGGCTAGCGCCTCGATTTGCAAACTCCACATCCGTCCAAAATCTTTAGCTTTACGTCCTAGCATCATAATGTACTATTTTTAATAAAATCTTCTTCACTTATTTTATGCAATATTTATTTTTTTAATCAAAATAATTCGCGATACGCTAATATTAATTTTAAATATAATTATAATGATTATCACAATTTTTATCAAATGTAATATCAAAAATATATCTTTTCTAAACCACATGAAGGCAGGCGATGACAGTTGATGTTTAGCGTTAATAATGATGATGCTATAACTGCATGATTTATTGACTTTCAAACTTTATGTTTAAATTCAAACAATTTTGCATTCCTAGTAAAGAATCTCATTAAACCTTGTGTTAGATTTACTTTTGATTCACGACGTTTCATGAACAATTATAAACGTTAACTTTACACTATAAATTACGTCTTGAACTCGAAATGAACTCATTTTTAATTTTTCTTTAAAATGGTGATACCTGTAAGTTAATATAACCATTCATATATCCAATTCACTGCATACATTCATTTTACTATATCAATCGTTATAATTTCATATCAGAAACGTTAGTAGCTGGGTTCTGAAGGGCAAACAAGTCAGTTTCAGATTTCCTCCTCTCACCTTTTTTATTCAACAAAATACATTGAAAAATACAGAAAACTACTTCTCTTTGTTTAAGATTTACGATTTACTAAACATTTTGACCAACTTGTTGAATTAGCAAAGAACAAAATCCAATCATAACAATTCTAAGCTCATATTAGTTTTGAAATTCAATCAGTGCGAGTCGATCTGTCGAGCGCGATACAATTAATTATAACTTAAAGTTACAACAAAAATTGTTTTCAAAATGTTTGTGAAATTTGTTTTAGTTTGTGTTACATTTCAAAGTGTTTTTAGCAAGCCTCAGGTAGGATTGTGTAGTTTTAAATCAATCTTTACTACTAATTGTATCTAATTTTTAAACCAATTATTTTGATGGCATTCATGATTCAACACTCAATGAGTTCCTGAAACAATTTTTGAATTTTTATCGATTAATTATACTTGTTTGGAATAAATTATGTCGATGCAATCAAATTTAATCTGATCAATATCATGGTCAAGTGTTTTTTTGGTAAATAACGATGCGGTTTTTCCATTCAAACCGCTTTTTGACATTGAAATTAGTATTTTTAATAATTAAAGTCGTTGTTCTGTCTAATATATTTGTGTTAAAAATCGAGATCTTAAAACAGTTAAATCGAATAATAAACATATTCGTTATGCATGTAAATCTTACAGAATTGAATTCAACAGATTGATGTAAGAATATATTAAAAATTGATATGAAACTCGTCGGATATGAATTAATTTCGTGTTAACTTACTGAGATTACGTTTTTATAGAAACGATTCATTGTTCTTGTTTATGTAATAAATTAAAATTTTATTGTTTTTGTTTCATATTTCTTAAGAATGGTTATTAAGTGTAAACATGTTTTCATTGAATAAACATTTTAGAGTTCTCTTGAGTTCATGTTAGAGTTTAGTATAGTTGGAAACTTTCCTTTCCCAAAACAACCGATCAAACCGGTCAGTCACAAATTCTTTATGAGGCTTGAATGCTTTGTTGAGACTTGGTTTTTAGCGTTATTGCAGCATCGTATATATCAAAATTAAATATTTCTTTCTACATAGTTAAAATTATCTTAGAATGTTCTGGATGTGGGCTTAACAAATCTCTCTCTCAAATCAATCTCTTATTAAAAACAAATTGGAGAAAAATGAAAGCAAATATTTTGCATTATTTTACACATAGCGTTTTCTTTATTAATAACTTTATTCTGACATTTGTTCATTTACATAAACATGTACATACGTTTATGTACATGTACGTCCACGTACATAAACATGTCTAACTTTTTTAAACGCCAAAATTCAAAAATCTAAGTTACTAATAGAAACACTAAAACCTATCTGCAAGGTTCTGATCCATTTTGATCCATTTCTATTCAATCTGTCTATGAGACAGAAGTGTTTGTTTGTCACAGTAATTTATTTCGTAAAGTGGAAATTATATTGACTTAAGATGAGTATAAGATTCACTTGGCAAATATAGTAAGGTCAAAAATAAAAGAAATTTCTTTTTCTATTTCAAGCTACGAAAATGTCATTTTAATATATAGTAAAACCTATGTGAAAGAGAAACTTTTTCTAAGTAGTGACTGAAAATGTTTTCAAACCGTTCAGTCACGCACAAAGAGACGTTTTCACCACTTGTATAAAAATCTACTATTTAAAATTATTTTGCCATTCGTTGAAATTATTTAGACAGCTTTACTGACCTGTTTTCAAAAATTGTTTAACCGTCCCTATATTTAATTCATTATATTTTAACCGTACTTTCGATTAATAGCTCGTGGCATAAATTTTCCTAGAAATGAAGTTGTCTCAACCTTGTGAGGAGATCGAATATGGGAGATTGAACCTTGAAATTAATTCAACACTGTATAGGCTCGAACGGTGTAGTTGATGCAACCGTATGTTATGTTTATGTGAAAATTAAATATAGTTTCAATTTCAAATACTTTTATTTTGAATAGAAAATTAATGATAGAAGGCCAAAGTTAATTTCATTCTTGGAAATAGATATTGGCTGCATTCTGCTCCTGTTATATTGTATGTATAACTTTATATTTTAAAGTAACCTCATTCTGCTGTTAGTAAAAATGTTCAACTGTAGTTGTCGTAATCACCGTAATCTAATCAAATTATTTGAAAATTCGTTTTCTTTGTTTGAATAATAAATTGTTAACTTTGAAATGAGGTTGACATCACTTTAATTTTTTTTTCAGTGCACTACAAAAAAAATTTCGAAGATGGCGCGTGTTTACAGATAACAATCAATGCATATAACCAAACAAATATATAACAAAAACATACACAATACAATAAAGATTTATAGTTAAAAACAAAACACGAAAATTGTATAAATTATATTGAACCTAATACTAATTTTTAAGGAACAAACAAAACTAGAAGATTTAAAGCGACTATAAATTACAACAACAATTACAGTAGAATGACAAAACCGTAATTAAATAATATGGGAAAACCTGAAAAAACTTAAAAACAAATAAATTAGCTTACCTAAAAATTAATTAAGCTTACCTGAGAGACACAAAGTAAAATAAAAAGAACAGTATCCGACTTAACGATTACTAATTAATATGATGTAACTATAGATAACCGGGTGAAACGGTTAAAAGTGTTAATTTCCTTTTAATCACCTTAAAAAAATTCAAGACAATGTAAATCAAAAATATTCATAGGGGCAGAAATCTCATGGTTCTGAGATATCAAGACTTCGGTCTGGTTTAAGGATTTTGATATAGTTTTCGGCAAAACAATTTTATGAGGACATTGTTTTTAGATTTGGTTTGGTCAGCGATATATATCAAACATAAAACTTTCTGTCAAACTACTTGTATTTTTTAGGTAGATTTCATATAAAAATCTACCTATTGCAACGGGCTTCATCTCGAAATTTCGGAAAAATTTTGATGCCAAACGACTATTTGTGATAAGCGGAGATGGAAAAACAAAAAAAAAAAAAAATTATATATATATATATATATATATATATATATATATATATATATATATATATATATATATATATATATATATATATATATATATATATATATATATATATATATATATATATATATATATATATTTTTTTTTTTTTTTTTTTTTTTTTTTTTTTTAAAGGCGTTCATGCTCCATGTAGGAGCGTTGCCAGGTTAATCAGCTTTGAATATTCACCACGGTCATTCGCAACAGCGACATAATTACCATGGCAGCCGATTTTTTGAAGGTCGTTTATTACGTCAGTCTCCCATTGTAGTCGTGGTCTACCTCGCGGTCTACCACTCCCTGGGGTACTAACGTACATTTTTCTAATCATTCCAGACTGTGAATCGGCTCGTAGAACATGCCCAAACCAAGCAATCCTATTAGAACGGATACAACCTATTATATCAGGACCCTCAAGAAGGTCTCTGATCTCAAAGTTATACCGGGTTCTATACTCCCCATCGTCTGTCTTAAGTGGACCAAATATGTAGCGTAGGATCTTACGCTCAAATACAGATAAATGCGATTCGTCATTTTGTGTAAGGGTCCACGTTTGTGACCCATACATCACAACCGGTCTAATCAATGTCTTGTATAACTTGAGCTTGGTGTTAGTTGATACATACGGTGATCCAAGGAGAGGTTTAATTGAGTAGAAAGTTCGATTACCTGCAGCGATTCGAGCTTTAATATCTGTAAGTATGCTGTTGTTTGAGTCAAGCATTGATCCCAAATATTTAAAAGATTCAACTCCCTCAATTCGTCCATCGCCGCACATCAAATCTTTCTTCTCAGCCTCTCTTGAAACATTCATATGTTTGGTTTTATTGTAGTTAATTTGCAGACCAATTTTCCTAGCACCACTCTCAAGCGACTTGAAAGTCTCACTCATAACAGCTTCACTTCGGCCGAGGATGACAACATCATCAGCGTAAGCAATCATCTGTACTGAGTTTATTGACAAGATATTGTTATTAGTCGGTAGTTTCTTTTGACGGCACACATATTCCAAGGCTAGATTAAAAAGTATAGGAGAGATAGCATCACCTTGTCTTAAACCGGAGTCGACTTTAAAAAACTTTGATATTTCGTTCTCTACTCGTACACAGCATTGAGAGTTCTGTACTGTCATTTTGCATAGTGATACCAGTTTACCAGGAATTCCCATCGACACCAGAGCAGACCATAGAGTCTCTCGTTCGAGAGAGTCGTAGGCCTGCCTGAAATCAATGAAAAGTTGGTGCACAGGTATGTTGAACTCTCGACACTTTTCCAAAATCATCCTTATCGAGAAAAGTGCATCGGTGGTACCTCGGCCCCGCCGGAAGCCACACTGATATTCTCCAAACAGTTGTTCAGCAAAAGGATTGATTTTGGATAGCAAAATGTAGGAAAAGATCTTATATGCTGTGCAGAGGAGAGCGATTCCTCTGTAGTTTGCACATTGTAGGCGATTACCTTTTTTATGGATTGGTATCAGCATAGCTGTGTTCCAGTCCTGTGGCATGGTTTCAGTCCGCCAGATCATTTGAACAAGTTCAAACAATCTTAAGAATAGAGTTTCGCCACCATGTACAATCATTTCGGATGTTATATCGTCGATACCAGGTGCTTTATTGCATTTTAGTTTTGACAGCGCCGCATCGAATTCCTCTTTGGTGGGTTCGTCTACATGTACCTTTGACGCACGAATAAGCTTTGCTCGTCGTCCGACTTGTTGCTGGTCACTTAAGTTGAGAAGATTCTCAAAATAAGCGGCCCAAGTCTCTAAAATATTTTTAAGGTCTACTTGTAGCTCCCCATCTTCATTTTGAATAGCAGTTGATCTAGTTTGAGGGCCCTTCTTTAAGGTTTTAACCTGTTGAAAGAAGTTACGCGATTGATGTTCCTTATTGAAGCTTTCAATCTCCTCACACTGTCTCTTCCACCATTCTCTCTTCGCTCGTCTACATAGCTTTGTAACGGCTTGTCTTGCCAGTTTATAGTTTTCCTTCGTGGACCTGGTGTTGCGTCCTTGTAGACACTTCAGATAGCAATCTCTTTTGTATTGAATAGCGTCAAGGCATGCTTGATCCATCCATGGCTTCTGGGAGTGGTTCTGTGGTCGTCCAAGTATTCCCTCAGCAGCGCTTAAAACAGCATCTTTGAGCAAATACCATGACTTATCGACGTCTCCATTAATGGTTTCTGATTTCTCCAATGTTTCGGCAATATGGATTTGATATCTCTCTTCTGTTTCAGCATTCTTTAATGATGAGATGTTAAAACGTTTCCGTTGATTGAATTTTGGAATGCCTGGATTTGGGAAGTGGAACCTTATCGTTGCACATACAAGGAAGTGATCACTTCCGATGTATGCACCTCTAAAGGATCGCACATCCCGAACGCTCGAAAAGAAACCTGCTGTTACTAGAATATGCTGTTACTATATATATATATATAACGATATGAGGTATAACGGAATTTAGCGGCACTCTCACGGTCGCATTTTTCGATCTACACTAAAATAATTTTCTGTGTATGTTTCGGCAAATAATGTCTTGGACAAGTTCGTGAACTGGCCATATCCGGGTACCGGTTAAGCGGCTAGAGCCTAAAAAGTCGAATAATCTAGGGCGCTATAACTTCCGTTTGAATAATAATATTTTAATAAAATTTAAAAATATTGAATATTTGAACCTTTTTTTATCATTTTTATCCAGATGACTACTTTGGCGTTTCAGGTTCCTCAAAAATCTGCTGTTTTAAAAATTTACTAAACTTTGCTGCCCTTGATCTAGCTGAAATGGCCAAGCTTATAGTTGAAAACTTTTTTTCACGTACTTAAAATATAAATCTTTCCAAAATTTTCAAAAATAATAGTTTAAGTCTAACGGTTGAGACCCTACGACTGTTGAAATAAAAACAAACGCAAAAGGCAATGCTTTCATCATGTTTCAGTTTATGTTATTTAAATTCATCTTAGCTTTTAAACATACTTTTCAACTATAGCCTTAAAAAATTTCAGCTTTCTAACCCAAAAGGTTCCATTTTTATAAGCATTATAATGCAACCCTTACAAGAAAAATATCAACCCATTTAATACCATAGAAAAATTATCAAAATCTCTTTTGTTTTTATTTTTTTTACTAAGTAACCGTTTGAAAAAAGATTAAATAAGAACAAAAAAACACAACAACAAAAGATGATTTTGAAATAAAATTGTTTGATAATGTTTGATTATAAATTATGTGTGATGGTATAATTGTAGTTGTGACGTAGTTCATTCGATCTTTGGTGGATTTAATATGTTATTAAAAGTAATTTAAACCAACTTAAATAAAACTGTTCCGAAATTGTATTGATGGCGTTAGTTCGGATAATGTATTTAATTTGGTTCGATAATTTTTTTTAATTATTCTGTTTCTACTTATATTTTTTATTTAAACTAATCTGACTTATCTAATTTTATTTGGACACAAAACCGTCTGACCCCGAAATCTACCTATTTCTAGCGGATATACCTGCCGCTGGGATTTTTATCTCTGTTTGGATATTTACTACAAAACTAAAATAAAATTATAACAGATCATAAATTAACATAATTTAGTGAAAAGATTTAGCAAAAACCTCTCCATTTAGCGTTTCGAGAAAATATTACAAAATCACAAATTCATATTTCTTTCAAAATTCCAAAAATATTGTAAAATTAAATAAAATCAAACTTTTTCAAAAATTCTAAAAATATTGCGAAAATTATAACAAAATCAAATATTGAAACTTTTTTCAAAAATTACAAAAATTAAAATAAAATCAAATATTTAAACTTTTTCTAAATTCTGATAATATTAAGAATTCTTAAAAGTTCAAATACAAATTTATTCTTCATTATCCCAAAAATTCTTAAAAATTCAAAACTTTAAACTTTTTCTAAAATTCTAAAAATATTTTAAAATAAATAACAAAATCAAATATTGAAACTTTTTTCAAAATTCTAAAAATATTGCAAAATTATAACAAAATCAAAGATTAAAACTTTTTCCAAAATTCTAAAAATATTGCAAAAATTATAACAAAATCAAAAATACAAACTTTTTTCAAAATTCCAAAACTATTTCAAAAACTGTAACAAATTCAAGATTTCCAAGGTCCAATTTGTAATGAAGAGCTTTCTCATTGGCGAACCAATGAAAATGGCATAGCAGGATGCGTACCTAGAGTAGTTTTACGCCTTAACGACTAAAGCTCAGTCCTCGTGGATTTGATGGAGTAATCCCTGCTGCTTCAACACAAATGTAGAAATGTACGCAATTTACGAAAAGTTACAGAAATAGAAAAAAAATACAAGTGGAAAATGGAGACTCTGGCGACCCCCTTGGCGAAAGAACCACTATCAGCACGTCCAACCCCCACAATCATTCCCACAAGCCCACACACTCACGCTTCATACATGCTCACAACCTCCCACACATGCTCACCATCACCCATATTCACATTCATGCTCACATTCATACCTTCTGAAGACAATCTACTAGTTATGTTTTCTCTAGTCTATTAAACTAATTAAAAGATTGTCGTTCACCATTATTATCGATGTAATGAAGTTGAAACATTAATATAAAATTACCGGCAAAAGATAGAGCGAAAGGGTCATTTTACTAAAATAGTTTTGAAAATTGCAATAGGTTTAAAGGCGAATCATTGACGGACGGTTTTCTTATATGATTCAAAGTCTTGGTATTATTAACTAAGTCAATTAAAACAGTTCTAACATCCTTCCGAGAAAACTGTTCGATCGCTTCGGTAATCAATCAACTATTTAAGATGCAATTTGGGGTCATTAGAGTTGATTTCCGGGTCATACAGATCACCTATCCAATTAATTTTATTTGCTAAATTGTTCATGTTCCCTGTATCTTCTAGTATAAACCTTAGAAACGGATGCAGAGGTGGACGTAGTCCGGTACGACAAATATATTTTCCGCACTCGAATAATTACGTCGTTAAAACAAAAAAAAATTGTAACAATAACTCCACGATTCCTTCGGCCATGACTGTAGATTGATCAGGACTTACACTTGGAAGAACTGACATAAATAAAACCAAAACAAACATGAAACCACCAAGAACATTACCGTTTAATGTAGCAAATATTTGAACCGAAAGCGGACATTGATAATAGACCTTTATTTTATTTTTAGTACTTCAATACTTCTTATTTTTTTCCTTTTATACTTCAGCACATCCATATTTTGACTTTTCTTGTTTGGAATACCATACAATAACCTGTTAGTTACTTTTGCGATGTATACTACACTTTTCATTATAATTAATTAGTTTTCACCAAAAAAAATAAATGGATAACCAATTGTCGGTTTATTTTTTTTTTTTTTTTTTTGCTTGCAATGTTAATTTACAACTTCGACCGTTTTAATACCGCTTGTTATCATATCGCTTTGACCTTGCCTACATTGTAATATAAATGAAGTATAATCTGGACACTGACTCAACATACATGCATTCCATGAAGCCACCCCTCATACTCACACTCACACACACACTCATCCACTCTCGTTCATACCTCTAGTTAAAAATAAAATAAATTACCACTCACCACATGGTTTTATCCCAATCCCGTCTTCTATTCTTTTCTATCAGCCGTTCAACATGCTTTTTAACAACCTTCCAGTTAATAGAGGTATCCGTCCGATACTACAAATAGCTATCGATGAATTCGCTAAACCAAAAGTTGCAGATTGGACCTTGTCAGTTGATGACCAGTAAATAATCGTTTCACCTAAACAGGTGATTGTGGTGCAATCGCAATGATGCCGTGTAATAAAATTGTACGAATAATAAATAATCGTTGCACCTTCTCTTTGTTTGACGTTTGTCTACCAGATATAATTCCAGGTAAACTTGCTGATTATCAAACTTCAAATCACCCGAACAAGACAATACAACAAATAGATATCTTTTTAATAAAACTTCAACTTCAATAAAAATTTTTATTAAATAAGTGGGTTGTTAATTTTTATTTACACAATTAGCATCACTAGATTTATCCAGACGTTTTTCGATCTGTTCCACTTTAATTTCAGTTCCCATTTATACACATTACAGGACGATCACAAGCACTATTAAAATTCGACACGCCTCGAAATACTTGGAGCACAATATTTATTTAGGAGGCTATATTTACATATAATTTTCATATTAAAGCTATCATAAATAATTTCTTAGTATTTGAATATGGAAAATTTATCTATATATTTGATCTAAAAGTTAATTAAATTAGAACTAAACAACAAAACGATTCTTTCTTTGAATATTCCTAATACTCATTATCACATATCTTTACAACAGTCCTTTTGCATTTTTTTTCTTATCATTACTAAACCCAATTTGGTTTTAGTTTACTTTTTTTTTTTTAAAGATAACACAAAATTAAATTAAACATGCCTCTAGAGTCTAACGGCACTCGGACACCACAAATAAATTAGTATACAGTTAATTAATTCTTTTTTTTTTCATTAAGAGATGACGAACTTGCGTCCTTGGCATATGACTAATCGATAATTATTTCACCCTCATGAAACGGGATCGAATAGTTTAAATTCACTAGTTACTTATCGATTAGCTCTTAGAGGTGAAACATCCAACTAATAAGACTTTATATGCACAGACTGTACTTCGACAAACAAACCACAAACAAAAAAAATACACAGTTTCTAACACTAGAATAAGTAACGCCGATTAATGTTATCTAACACGTTCGAATTTTGTTTTGATTTTACACTAGCTAATAAAATGCAAATAGATATTTTCTTACTCAGGCTTTTAGTTGTTTCCAGTATCGTACCCTTCTCGAAATCCTTCACTATCCAATAATTTCCAGACCAAATGAGTTAACAATTTAGCCCGGCAAAAATTTCCTTCACGTCGTCATGACAGCTTTTTCCGATCCAAAAACAAAAATTCACAACCAAACACAAAAGAAACTGCGAAACAGCTGTTTCCCAAAAATATGATAATAGACTAAGAGGCCGCTATAGGAAAAAACAGCGCTTTATATAAGCAAATTCGGAGATTTTTTTTATTGACATCTCGAATTCATCGTTTAAAATCGATTTCAATCAAGAATCGAGACATCTAACATAAAAATGATTTTCGGGAAAGATATTAACCAATGTATTTGCAAAAGAAAACTATCTTACCATACACAGGTCTAAAAATTTAAACATTCCAATATATCAGCCGCAAATATCACCCGGTCGAAGGACCTCTACGGGGGAATAGCGAAAACTAATGAGTTTGAATGAAAGCTCCGGTCATAAATTTGGATATCGGTTTATGATGTTTTACAGCCAAAGTTAAAATTATCAAAATACAGGTGCGAGACTCCTATACACATAAATATATATAAATATATCGAAAGCAAAATCGATAATAAGACATACACCGACTCTAGAATAATTACAATACCGATTTTACGGATACAGTTTTAAGTCAGAAAATCAAATGGTCAAATACACACAATTATCTCCGGTTTTTACTTACATTAATATACCATAGGGGTCATGGTTTGAGTCCAAGAACAAATTAACTAGTTTAGCAAAATTGTGCTTGGGCCACGTATATTAGCTCAAAATTAGCGTATTCCACATAAAAAGAATTGTAAATCATTGGTTGGAAAACAGATACATATGTTCTTTAGGTTTTTATTTAAATTTACATAACCAATTATGTATGGTTGTATTCCAGGTATGATAACATTCGTTTAATGAGTTAGTATAATATTCGGTAATTTCCATATTGATTGCCGGGTATAGTTTGAAGGTAGGAAAACCCAATTGCTAAACACACACAACCATAATAATAAACGGTAATTGACAAAAAAAATAGGCTTATAGTGAAGTTACGTTTGAAAAAAAAAAAACCCAAACGCAGTAGGATTCCAAAATTAGTGTATTGCACACAAAAAAAACTTTATATGAGAAGAATAATTTTGTGTCAACTAAAAAGCGTAAAATTAGTTAACAATGATGAATTCAACAAAACCAAAAAGATTAATTGCATTTGATTTTGAAAATACAATTGCCAATGTTGATACAGATAATGGAGTTAGAAATTTAGTGAATCCACCGAAAGTTGCACAAACTCTTTTAGAAAAATATACTGATGAAACAATTGGACAGCGTTTATGCCAGAAATTTCTCGATCTTTACATATACATGGTTTAAGAAAATCTGGTATAATAAAAGCAACAAATGGCATTGCGGAAATGCCGGGCATGATTAAGTGTTTAAATAGTTTGTATATGAGAATAATTTTGATGTAATTATAATAAGTGATTCGAACTATGAATTTATGACAAATGGGAATCACGACAACGGCATTCCAAAAATTTATACGAAAGTCGCAGGTAAGGAAACTTAAGGGGTTTGTGATGAAGTAGCAAGTCAATAAAATCAGGAATCAGCCCACTGCGTATTTTACTTCGTTACAAATTTCATTTTTAATTACGTTATAAAAACAACCAAATTTTTTTTTTTTCAAAAAATTGGCTTTAAAAAATATATGAAATCATTTTTTGACACACTTGACATTTTTTTTTTGACAAACTTATAATGCCATAATTCTCTATAATAATAATAAAATTTCATGTCGTACAAATAATTAATTTTATTTTTTTCCAAAAAATGGGTAAAAAATAAATAAAAATCTTTCTTTTGACACACTTGATAACATTTTTTTGACAAACTTTTAATGCAATAATCTAATTTTTGGTCTCACATACCAATCCCGACCATCAAAATTTCTCCAAATTCAATGTTCCTACGCGTATAATCACTTAAAATGAGCGTTTTTTAAGTCAAAAATATGCAAATGTCCTTGTTTTACACACTTGACGATTTTTTTGACACACTTTTGGTACAGCTATCGAACACATCGTCCTTTTGGGTCATACCAGTGAGTAAACTTATTTCTAGAAACAAAATTTTTTGAAATTCTTTCTGTGGTTTTCTAGATTTCGTCGGTTGTGACGGGCGGTCGGCCGGCAGACAGACATACATTTTTTTATTTTGCTTATTTACAATCAGTGGGTCCTAAAACGTCGAGAAATGCCAAAAAAAGTGGGGGTAGGAATTTCACTTTTGGCTTGAGAATTTAATACTTGGGTCTTTCAGACCGAAGTAATTTATCATTAAATCCTCTCCAGTCAGTGCACATCTCCTCGTATGAAAATAAGTGATGTCTTGACTCGAGTGCCTGAGTGTAAAGTGTCTATTTTAGTATTGCTTGATTTTGAAAAATCGTTTACCTGCGGTTGATCACTCAATATTACTGAACATACTGGCAAATAAATTTCACTTTTCCAAACCCTTTTATTTCTTATCTCATTTCTTAATATAGGGATCAAAATTGATTGTATGCCAAGTATGATCGATCAGCCGACCGTCTAGATCACTCATTTTTTTATAAAACTAAAAATTTTTTTGAACTGAGATGCACATGTTTACAAATTAATATTTGTAGAACAAAAAACGCTCAATTAAATGTTAGCATGTTTTACGATAAGATTGGTTTCATATTGTAAAAAAAATTTAAAAGATCGAGTCCGCATCATAACATCGAAAAATCAAATCGTCGAATCACCAGAAATCACAAAACCGAAAGTTCATACCACCGAATTTCATATCATCGAAAGTTCATATCATCGAAAAGTCATAGCATCGAAAGATCATATCACCGAAAGTTCATTACGTCGAAAGTCATAGCACCAAAAGATCACATCCCCGAAAATCATGTAATCGAAAATTTGATTCACAAAATCGAAAAATCATATCATCGAAAATCGTAAGATCGAAAAAAAAATCATATCATTGAAATATCATTACATCGAAAATATTCGATGTAATGAATAAATCATTACATCGAAAAATCATATCATCGAAAAACAGGGTGTGCTCTCCTCACAGATAAAACTTTTGTAAATTAAAATGTTAAATGTCAGCAATATATATGTTAATTGGGCAATTCGTTTGAAAATGTACATTTATTTGTGGATTTTTTTTTAATCAAAATTTTGTATATGTGGAACGAATGAAAAAAACTAAATTCTGAATTTTTTATTTATTGCTTTGAAATCCATTTTTGCCGGCATGCATTTTTAGTAATTTCTTTTGGTTTACATAGATAATATACTATGTGGTATCATATTTTGAAGATAAAGTTTTAAGATCCCAATCAGATTTTTCTACGTTTTTTTGAATAATAATTTAAAATTTTGAACAACTATAGGGCTATTCTTTAACATTGAATGTGGAGAAATCTTGATGGTTGGCATTGGTATGTGGGGCCAGAACCTTGATAGTTGTATTGTAAGTGTGTCAAAAAATACTGTCAAGTGTGTCAAAAGAATGATTTTCAATTAAATGCTAAACCCAATTTTTTGGAAAAAATAAAATTAAGTATGTAATTATTTGTATGACTTGAAATGCATTTGAACATGAAATTGGACATGTTTCTATCCAGTTTCAACTCCTCCCAACTTATAGGAACAATTGGGAAACATCAAATTGTTGCAGATTAAATGTCGTTTTTCAAAAAAAAGATTATTATGAGAAAGATATTTCTTTTGTAATCGTTTTGTGTGATTCCACGACTTCTGAATTGTTATTCAGTTGGAAAATAAGTTTGAATTTTTGAATATGTTATAATTTTGGCAATATTTTTAGAATTTTGAAATTTCAATCTTTGATATTTGATTAATTTTTGGAATAGTTTTAGAATTTTGAAAAAAGTTTAATTTTTGATTTTATTATAAGTTTTGGAATATTTTTAGAATTTTGGAAAAGTTTTTATTTTGTTTTGATTTTTGCAATATCTTTAGAATTTTGAAAATAGTTTCAATTTTTGATTTTGTAATATTCTCGTGAATATGTTTGAACTTTTGAAGAAAATTGAGATTTATGATTTTATTATAATTTTTAAAATCTTAGAAAAAGTTTGAATTTTCGATTTTATTATAGTATTTGGAATTTTTTTAAATCAATTCAATCAGGCAATTTTTTTTTCCGGCAATGTATTTATATTACTTCGGTCTGAAAGACCTAAGTATAACATTCATAAGCCATAAGTGAAATTCTTACCCCTACTTTTTTGGCCATTTCTCGAGGTCCTAACTACTGATTCTGAAAAAGCAAAAAAAATGTATGTCTGTCTGCCGGTCGGCCGTCATTACCTACGAAATCTAGAAAACCGCTGAAGCGATTTCAAAAATGTTGGGTCCTAAAAATAGGTATACTCTATGGACAGGTGCAAAAGGACGCTGTGTTTGATAACTGTACTGGAAGTGTGTCAAAAAATCATCAAGTATGTCAAAAATAGCAGATTTTCATATTTTTGGCTTAAAAAACGTTCATTTTAAGTGTTTACGTTACGTTACGAGTAGGAACAGTGAATTAGGAGAAATCTTGATGGTAGGGATTGGTATGTGAGATCAAAAACTAGATTATTGCATTAGAAGTTTGTCAAAATAATGTGTCAAAAAAATCTTTCATAATAATCTTCTTGAGTGATTGTATACTGCATAAATTCAGCCAGATGTACGGCTATTGGGAATTTAACAATGGAAAAAAGAAGAAAGCAATTATTTAAATAAAGAAAATATGAAGGAATGAAACTTCAGAGCTTTGAGGTATCAATGCTTTTGTCAGTTATTGGCATGGTGACATTATTGTTAGTTTTGGGCAGAGACGTATAACAAAAATTAAAGTCTGCAAAGAATTTGACACACTTGACATTACTTTTTTGATAAATTTATAATGCCACAATTCTCAATAAAAATAATAAAATTTCATGTCATACAAATAAGTAATTTTATTTTTTCAAAAAAAATGAGTAAAAAAGTAAAAAAAAATCTTTCTTTTGACACACTTGACAACATTTTCTGACAAACTTATAATACCACAATTCTCTATAATAATAATAAAATGTCATGTCATACGAATATATTTCATGTCATACAAATAAGTACATAATTTTATTTTTTTCCAAGAAATGGTAAAAAAATAAATAAAATCATTTTTTTTGACACACTTGATAACATTATTTTGACAATTAATTTCATGTCATACAAATAATTAATTTTATTTTTTTTTTCAAAAAATTGGGTAAAAAAGTAAACAAACATTTTTCTTTTGAAACAATTGACAACATTTTTTGGGCAAACTTCTAATGCAATAATCTAGTTTTTGATCTCACATACCAATCTCTACCATCAAGATTTCTTCAAATTCAATGTTTCTACTCGTAACCACATAAAACGAACGTTTTTTAAGCCAAAAATATGAAAATCTGCTATTTTGACACACTTTTGGTATAGCTATCTAACACAGCGTCCTTTCGGACCTGTCCATAGAGTATACCTATTTTTAGGAACCAACATTTTTGAAATCGCTCAAGCGGTTTTCTAGATTTCGTAGGTAATGACGGCCGACCGGCAGACAGACATACATTTTTTTGTGCTTTTTTAGAATCAGTAGGTCCTAAAACGTCGAGAAATGCCAAAAAAAAGTAGGGGTAAGAATTTCACTTATGGCTCATGAATGTAATACTTGGGTCTTTCAGACCGAAGTAATATAAATACATTGGCGGAAAAAAGAAGCCTGATTGAATTGATTTAAAAAAATTCCAAATATTATAATAAAATCGAAAATTTCAACTTCCTTCAAAATTCCAAAAATATTCAAGAGAATCTTACAAAACAATCAATTCAAACTTTTTTAAAAATCCTAAAATTTTTAAAAATTATCATAAAATCAAAAATTTAATTTTTTTTTTCAAAATTTAAAAATATTTCAAAAATTATAATAAAATCAAAAATTTAAACTTTTTCAAAATTCTTAGCAATCCAAAAATTATTACAAAATCAAAAATTGAAACTTTTTGCAAAATTCCAAACATATTGCAAAAACCATAACATATTCAAAAATTCAAACTTTTTCTAAGATTCTAAAAATTATAATAAAATCATAAATCTCAATTTTCTTCAAAAGTTCAAACATATTCAAGAGAATATTACAAAATCAAAAATTGAAACTATTTTCATAATTCTAAAGATATTGCAAAAATCAAAACAAAATAAAAACTTTTTCAAAATTCTAAAAAATATTCCAAAACTTATAATAAAATCAAAAATTGTACATTTTTCAAAATTCTAAAGATATTCCAAAAATTAATCAAATATCAAAGATTGAAATTTCAAAATTCTAAAAATATTGCCAAAATTATAACATAATCAAAAATTCAAACTTATTTTCCAACTGTTCCTGTTATTCAGAAGTCGTGGAATCACACAAAACGATTACAAAAGAAATATCTTTCTCATAATAACATTTTTTTTTAAACGACCTTTAATCTGCAACAACTTGATATATCCCAATTGTTCCTATAAGTTGGGAGGAGTTGAAACTGGATAGAAACATGCGCCATTTCATATTCAAATACATTTCTAGTGATACAAATAACTACATACTTAATTTTATGTTTTTCCAAAAAATTGGGTTAAAAAATAAATGAAAATCGTTCTTTTGACACACTTGACGGTATTTTTTGACAAACTTACAATACAATAATCAAGGTTCTGGTCCCACATACCAATGCCAACCATCAAGATCTCTCCACATTCAGTGTTACTACTCGTAATCACTTAGAATGAACGATTTTTTAAGCAAAAAATATGCTCATTTTCGTGTTTTGACACACTTCATGATTTTTTGACAAACACTTGACACACACTTTCTTTTGCCAATACAAATCTCGTCAATACTAAACATACCAAATGTTTAGGCATTTTGAAAAAAACTATAAAACATGCGCATTTTCAAAAGAATAGAATTCAATAGAATTTCAATAGAATTCAAAATTCTAAATTATTATTCAAAAAAACGTAGAAAAATCTGTTTGGGATCCTAAAACTTTATCTTCAAAATATGATAGCACATAATATATTATCTATGTAAACCAAAAGAAATTACTAGAAATACATGCCGGCAAAACTGCATTTCAAAGCAATAAATAAAAAATTCAGAATTTAGTTTTTTTCATTCGTTCCACACTTAAAAATTTTAATTTAAAAAAAAGCCCACAAATAAATGTACATTTTCAAACGAATTGCTCAATTAACATTTTAATTAACTGTGAGGAGAGTCCACCCTGTTTCTCGATGATATGATTTTTCGATGTAATGATTTATTCATTACATCGAATATTTTCGATATAATGATATTTCGATGATATGATTTTTTTTTCGATTTTCGATGATATGATTTTTCGATTTTGTGAATCAAATTTTCGATGGTATGATTTCCGGTGATGTGATTTTTCGATTCTATGACTTTTCGACGTAATGAATTTTTGGTGTTATGATTTTCGATGTTGCGATTTCCGGTTGTGTGATTTTTCGACAGTGTGATTTTTATTTTTCAATTTTTACTTTTTTTCGATCTAACGATTTTCGATGGTATGAATTTTCGATGATATGACCCGATCCGGCTTGATCTATGACATCAGACCAATTCAAAAAAAATTATTTCTTGAGATTTTTGACAGTAAAAGCAAAAATTTGGTTCTTTGCTTTTTGTCCATGGACCTGTCAAATAGATTTCCAAAACACAAAAAACCGTTGATATTGGGTGAGCACTTCTGTTGCAATTTCATTTCAAATTCGCCCTATTCGATTACATCCTTTCATTGAATTGAAATGCTAATCAGAATCCCAATACTAGATGGCTTGGTATTTTTGGATATTCAGAGTCATTAATTTACAATTTATTATAATTAACTTTAAACACGATTAACTTCATTTATAAAAAAAACCATAAAATTGAATTTTTAGAAAACATTCGGATCACCCTGTTCTCAAACTAAATAAAATTAAAAAAATCATAATATCGAAAAATCAAACAACCTTAAATCCCAACAGCGAAAATCATAACACTGAAAGTTCACGTTGTCGAAAATTTATTGGATCGAAATATCGTTGCACCAAAATTTTTCGATTGAAAATATCATATCATCGAAAGATGAGATGATCGAAATTCATAAAAGCGCATAAAAAATCATATTATCGGAATGTAATAGCAACAAAAGTTTTCAATACAATTAATAAATTATTAACTTTATTAACTCCAAAAATTTAATTTTTTGTTTTAGAATTTCGATCATCTGATTTTTTGATTGTATGATTTTTTCAGTACATCGAAAACTTCGAACGTCGAACTTTCGGTGTTATGATTTTCGATGTTGTAATTTTCGGTTATTTCATTTTTCGATCGTACGATTTTCTTATTTTTTCAATTTAGTGATATTTTTCGAAGATTTGGCACGATCCGCTTAAGCAATCGAAAATTTAGTGATAAAAAAATTTGCCTGAATTTATACATAAGTAATGCAAATCAATATAATAAGTAATACATACTGCGGCAATCTGAGATTTAAATTTACTATATGCCTTATAGTATTGAGTAAGGTATACCCTATTTTGCAATTAAATGATTTTTCGATGCAATGATTTATTCATTATATCGAAAATTTTCGATAATATGATTTTTATTCTATTTTATGAATTTCGATCAAATGATTTTTCGATTTTATGATTTACATTATCGATTATTTGATTTTCAGTGATGTGATGTAATAACTTCTCGATGAAATGAATTTTCAGTTTTCTCTTGATCTCTTGATTTTACAATTTCAAAACCATTCGATGATATAAAATTAAGTGGTATGAACTTTTTGTGTACTGATTTTCGGTTCTATGATTTGATTTTTCAAACTATGATGCGGTTCTGATAAAAAATTGTCGGGTTAAGCGTCGGTCGCGTAGATCATGAATTTCATTAGTGTTATTATATGTATTATTGTGTGGCCTATTTTTCATGTAAGTGAATTTTTTTTAGGAGATCGCTGTGGTTGTTTATACTGTTAGGGTCATGAAAATTTTTCACAAGAATTTGATAAATTATATTTCACATATAAAACGACTTTCAAAGTATTAATATTACAATCAAGTATGATTTTTCAGTTATCCACTCTTTATTTAACACAGAAAAACGTGTCCAATAGTTCCTGGTAGAGACCGCGCGTATTCAACAATTTTAGTGCATATGGAACATGGTTTTTTTCAAAATGATTAAATGTTTTTAACCGTTCTCCATTTGTATTGTGATTTTGCTAAAACCGTAAATTAATTCTCATTCTCCGTCGTTTCTAGCTTGTCGTGCATCTTTTACAAAATCGGGACTTTTTTGAAGTAAAACTTCTTTATGCGCGTTATGAGAATTTTGCAACGGAAGTATAAAAAACGAATATAATATTATATACGATACAATTCGATTTTGACACACATATTTTAAATATTCACCGGTTTTTGGTGCATTATAGAAATAGTTCATATTTTTCGATGCTTAAAAGTTTAACAGAAATTCAATTAAAAAAAAGTCAGACAAGTGCGAATAAAATTCGCTCGTCAAGGGTTCCGTGATTGTAAAAGAACACAATATCAAAAACTATTGACAAAAAGTTGTGTTGTAATGTCCTTATATTTCCAGACCATAGACGCATAACAAAATAATTAATGTTTAATCATAAATGTCAATAGTAAATTACAATCAAATCCACATTGATCAAAAATAACTCAAAAAATGTTACATTAGGTTAAATCTCATCCATAGATGTTTATGGTAACTCAAGAAAGATTCACCAGCTTGTAAATGGTTTAAATTTGATTATTTTTTCGGTCAATCAAGTGTTGAAATTTAGGGGGGGTAAAGAGGCTACATACTAAAAATATGTTTTTTAATAACACAAAAACTGTGCACCGCTAAGTTCTAAAAAATTGTATTGTTTCTTAAATTAAGTGCTCCTTCATATGACACCCCATTCGCTTGGGTCAAAAGTGGTTTTCTACTCTCCCCACACCCTAAACACAGAAATATAGTTATTTGAGACTTTGCTATGATTTTCATTCAGAATTTACAAATTATCCTGTCTCTGCGAATTTTTCAAATTTTTCTGTCAATCATCGTCGAAACGTAGGGAGCGAAACGATCTGAAATTTGCACTTTTTTGATAATAACTCAAAAACTTTACATCACAAAATTCTAAAAAAAATTGCAATGATTTATAAATTAAGTGCTCTTTTAAATGACATCTCACTCGCTTGGGTCCAAAAAGATTTTCTTTTACCCTCTTTGACCCGGTCCCCTAAGCGCACAGAAATATAATTATTTGAGACCTCTCTATCTATTTTCATACAAAATTTACTAAATTTCCTAGCTCTGTGAATTTTTTCAAATTTTTCTGTCAATCAGTGTCGAATCGTAGGGGGCGAACGGTCTGAATTTTGCACTTTTTTGTCCATAACTCAAAAACTGTGCACCGCAAAATTCTAAAAAATATTGCAACAAATTTTAAATTAGGTGTTCTTTCAAATGAAACCCCACTTGCTTGGGTCAATTTTTTTTTACCCTCTTTACACCGGTCCCCTAAACACACTGAAATATAATTATTTGAGACCTCTCTATAATTTTCATACAAAATTTACTAAATTTCCTAGCTCTGTTAATTTTTATAAATTTTTCTGTCAATCAGTGTCGAAACGTAGGGGAAGGGGGGAACGGCCTGGATTTTTCACTTTTTTGTCCATAACTCAAAAACTGTGCACCGCAAAATTCTAAAAAAAATTGCAACAAATTCTAAAAAACTCGTTTTACTCTCACCAATAGTCTTCCGTATAAAAAACGGAACCCTAAAAAATAATTTTCAATCCGAATTTTTGGAGTATTTTAATTTAATTTGATATCAGTTTTCAAAATATTATATGTCTGCTCTATTTTTGTTTACAATGGATGCTTAGACTCGTAATTTAATAAAAATGGCAGCATATTTGGCTTTTTTAAAGGCAGAGAAATAAGTTGTCGCAAATCTTGGTAAATGGCATATAAAATGAAATATAAGATGACAAAAAGCACCGTTTTGAAATTTGAGCAAAATCGAATAACTGGTTCAGGAATGGAAGCATGTTTGGTGGATCTTTTTGGTTTGTATGGTAAAGTAATTCATTTGTTCATTTGTTATTATATTTTTTATTCACTTATTCAGTCTCGTACTAAATGTTATATGAGTTGGATGTGTCGATTGTAGATGGTGGTCATGGTGTGGTCATGGTGGTCATTGTAGTCATGGTGGCCATGGTGGTCATGGTGGCCATGGTAGTTATGGTGGTAATAGTGGTCATGGTGGTTATGGTGGTCATAGTGGTAATGGTGATCACGGTGTTCACGGTGGTCATGGTGGTCATGCTGGTCAAGGTGGTCACGGTGGTCATAGTGGTCATGTTGTTTATTGTGATCATGGTGGTAATGGTGGTCATGGTGGTCATGGTGGTCATAGTGGTCATGGTGGTTATCATGGTCATGGTGGTCATGGTGTTCGCGGTGGTCATGATGGTCATGTTGGTCATGGCGGCAATGGTGGTCATGGTGGTCAAGGTGGTCATGGTAGTAATGGTGGTCGTGGTGGTCATATGGGTTATGGTGGTCATGGTAGTAATGGTGGTCACGGTGGTCATGGTGGTCATGGTGTTCACGGTGGTCACGGTGGTCATGGTGGTTATCGTGGTCACGGTGGTCATGGTGGCCACGGTGGTCACGGTGGTCATGGTGGTCATGGTGGTCATGGTGGTCATGGTGGTCATGGTGGTCATGGTGGTCATGGTGGTCATGGTGGTCATGGTGGTCATGGTGGTCATGGTAGTCACAGTGGTCATGGTGATTATGGTGGTCACAGTGATCATGGTGTTCACGGTGGTCATGATGGTTATGTTGGTCATGGCGGTCATGGTGGTCATACTGGTCAAGGTGTTAATAGTGGTCACGGTGGTCATGGTGGTCATGGTGTTTAGAGTTTGCATCCCGCGTTTTCCTGGGCGGGAAAAAATATTTGTATTGATTAAATTTTTTTTGTTAAATAGAAAAATTAGTGCGTGTAATCTTTGCACGCGGGTGAAATAAATTTCTTTGGTTATTGTGGCAGGTATTAATAAAAAGATGAAATATAAAATAAATATGTCATATTGCAATTTAGAGCTGCATTTCTTGATAATATAATTTACTGTGTCATAAAAAGCAATATTTACATAATGTGTTACAAAGTCAATTCAATTATTAGCATAACTGAAATATGAAATTAGAGGTTTATGGCAAATTTGCTAAATTTATTGAAAAATGCATCAATTGTTGTACCAATTGTTAAATTAACTGGACATGAATTCATCGTGAAATTTAATTTGTAATACGTTGTAAGACTTTGTAAAACATGTAAATATGGCTTTTTATTACACATTGTTGTAAATTATATTATCAAGAATATTGGAAAGAAACTTTAAATTTCAATATGACATATCTATTTTATTTTACATATAATATTTTTAGTAATGCTGCTGCCGTGGCCAAAGAAGTTTTACTTCAACAGCGTGTAAAGATTACGCACTTCATTTTTTTTAAAACAAATTGTTAAAAATCGGGACTGTCCCGCCAAAACCGAGACGTCTGGTCACCTTAATCTAACATACCTTCAATGTTATTATCAAACAATATAAATGATGTCCCTAACAGGTTTCGATGAAGTTATCAAATATTGTAAATGATTTTCATCTGTTTCACAATTTTTTATCACTTATCACATTCTTTTATCACTTATAGAACTTGCATCAATTAATACAGTTATAACTGTTTCTTCTATTTAGAATGTGTCCTTAGGCAGTATAGAAAGCCTGTGAGCATCATTTTTTGGTCGGTATATAACTTAGACATTAATTTAAAAAGATTCTTTTTAATTTACAATTTGTACTTTTTATTCACTATATTATTTGCTTAAAATCTATCTCCGTTTTTCAAGTCTAACCCCGTCATTTGCTCAAAATCACAAAATGTTTGTGTATTATGCACTAGCTGTTAAAAATAAATTTTTCTCAGACGCTTCAATAACATTTCTTTTTGGTGAAAATAAAAGTTTTAAAATAAAAAGAACAAGGCATTGACCATTTTATTAAGGGCCGGCCAAGAAACCGCGACCTCATACAGCAGGATTGGTTGAACTTTCGAGCTGTTTATCCAGTGGAGAACATGGGCCTCAAAATTCCATCTTCATCCAATACCACTTTTGCACGAGCAAAGTGATATAGTAGCTTTCCTTACATTTTCGGGAATGAATAGAATGGAAAGGGGAATGAATAGAAAAGAACATTCATTAAAGTTTCTTATTTCTTGTTTCTTAAGCAAAATTTTTTGAGCGATCTGATGTCCAATCCCCATAACAGATTTTTATGATCAAAAAAGGTTTGCTTTCAGCTACTGCTCAGCTATGTACTCTGTTAGACATGTAGTCCAAGACAAAAGTGACATTCACAACTTCTTGTCTGTCTTCAGAATCGTAACAGGGAGAATCTACGAGCAATTACAATACTTTAGGTTTGGTCGCGTATTTTAAACACTAATCTATAATAATTCACAAAAATATAAGAACTTATTCCTTTAGCATAACAGCTACTATAATTAATGATCCCCAAACATAATTTTTTGCTCATTTTCCATAAAAACAAAAATCCTGCTAATCAATAAGACATTAATTATTTTTCTTTCAACATCTTAATCTTTATTTTTTTACATTGCTGTTATTATTTAACATTAATTTAATTCTTCTATTTTTCTATCAAATAAACGTTTTTTATGTGTCAAAAATGGTCTTAACTTAATAATAGATTAAACATTATTATAAACGATTTAAAAATTTTAAGCATATAAATTCGAAAGTTGGGTGTTAAAGTAATAAAAACAACTCTTTTAATACTTTCGAAGAGGATAAAAGACTTTTATCCAAGTTTAATAATTTTATTTTTAAATCTCGAGAGAAAAACAAGATGAAAATCTATTTTTTTTAAATTATATGAAAAGCTTTAAACAACTTTTTATCATAGAGTAAAAAAAGGCGGTAGAAAAGCTTCAGACGAATACTATTTTTTTTTGTAATATAATGTAAATGAACTGATTCTAGGTAATGCAAAGAAAAATCAAATATTTGCTTGTATTATTGAAACTGTTTAAAATTTATGATTTCTGTTCTTCTAATAATAAAGAATTTGCATAATTTTATACAGTTTTGATACATAAAAGTTATAATGAATCCTTTTATGCGATAAATTTAAATAATATTTAATTTTCATTAATGTTTACATAACATAACAGAAGGAGCTAGAAACTTCAGATTAAATTTGATGTCACTAGATTTTGTTTGTTTGAAAGTTGAAAATTTGAAATTTAGGAGTGTGTTTAATTAAGGTTTTACAATTAGTCAATCTAAATCTAAATCTGCTAGCGCGTGGTTTTATTGTTTTTCCTTAAAGTATGTCTAGACTCCAGAGCTTGATTTTGAGTAAAAATTCAATTTTTTTTCTCAATGTTGTTCCAGATTTTTTAGTTATCAATCAAAATCAAATAAGAACAAGTTCACAGTAATCCAACTCATTATAGATGACAGATCTACAATGATTTTTCATTTAAAAGCTTTTCACATTTCTTTTTACAAAAAATCATCAATAATACAATACACACAATTATATTTAATTAATAAACGAACTTTAAGCCTAAAAGCTTAAAACATAAATATAATAATAAATTACAATGATTTGTTGAAAATGTTATTAAAAAACCATAAATAGATTTTTACTGGGTTATAAAATTTGTTTTGTAATTCAATTAGATATGATGATCGTTTGTAAAATTAGTTGTCAGTAGATATTCTTTCATTTTAATTATAATATTAACTCCAACAGAGCTTTTTTGCAGTTAATCATTTGTTTTTTGGTTTTGTGTTTTGAGTTTTATTTTCAATGAAAGCTAAAACTGAAAATTTAACGATCAATGACGGTGTTAATTTGTATGGGTTTTTGATTATTATAATAAAAAGAAATTGGGTAATTGATAAGAAAGATAAAAAAAAAGTTTGGAGCATTGCTTAGGAAGATGCAAATAAAGCTGTAACGGAATCGTGTCATCGTTTGAAATATTTTCGGATTTTTTTTCCCTTTTTTTATGTAGTAATAGCATACAAAATTGTAAATTCAAGCCAAAAACTTGTTGAACAAATACATGTTAAAACCTTTGTAAATTACTTTCAAACGCATTTGTGATTTATAAATAAAACGAATTTGCGAATGAATGTTGATAATTTTAAAAATAACTTTATCATTATGGATTTTAAACTTTTATGAGTCTCAGATTCAGACTCAGACTCAGACTCAGACTCAGACTCAGACTCAGACTCAGACTCAGACTCAGACTCAGACTCAGACTCAGACTCAGACTCAGACTCAGACTCAGACTCAGACTCAGACTCAGACTCAGACTCAGACTCAGACTCAGACTCAGACTCAGACTCAGACTCAGACTCAGACTCAGACTCAGACTCAGACTCAAACTCAGACTCAGACTCAGACTCAGACTCAGGCTCAGGCTCATACTCATACTCATACTCATACTCATACTCAGACTCATACTCAGACTCAGACTCAGACTCAGACTCAGACTCAGACTCAGACTCAGACTCAGACTCAGACTCAGACTCAGACTCAGACTCAGGCTCAGACTCAGACTCAGACTCAGACTCAGACTCAGACTCAGACTCAGACTCAGACTCAGACTCAGACTCAGACTCAGACTCAGACTCAGACTCAGACTCAGACTCAGACTCAGACTCAGACTCAGACTCAGACTCAGACTCAGACTCAGACTCAGACTCAGACTCAGACTCAGACTCAGACTCAGACTCAGACTCAGACTCAGACTCAGACTGAGACTCAGACTCAGACTCAGACTCAGACTCAGACTCAGACTCAGACTCAGACTCAGACTCAGACTCAGGCTCATACTCATACTCATACTCATACTCAGACTCAGACTCATACTCAGACTCAGACTCAGACTCAGACTCAGACTCAGACTCAGACTCAGACTCCGACTCAGACTCAGACTCAGACTCAGACTCAGACTCAGACTCAGACTCAGACTCAGACTCAGACTCAGACTCAGACTCAGACTCAGACTCAGACTCAGACTGAGACTCAGACTCAGACTCAGACTCAGACTCAGACTCAGACTCAGACTCAGACTCAGACTCAGACTCAGACTCAGACTCAGACTCAGACTCAGACTCAGACTCAGACTCAGACTCCGACTCCGACTCAGACTCAGACTCCGACTCAGACTCAGACTCAGCCTCAGACTCAGACTCAGACTCAGACTCAGACTCAGACTCAGACTCAGACTCAGACTCAGACTCAGACTCAGACTCAGACTCAGACTCAGACTCAGACTCAGACTCAGACTCAGACTCAGACTCAGACTCAGACTCAGACTCAGACTCAGACTCAGACTCAGACTCAGACTCAGACTCAGACTCAGACTCAGACTCAGACTCAGACTCAGACTCAGACTCAGACTCAGACTCAGACTCAGACTCAAACTCAGACTCAGACTCAGACTCAGACTCAGACTCAGACTCAGACTCAGACTCAGACTCAGACTTAGACTCAGACTCAGACTCAGACTCAGACTCAGACTCAGACTTAGACTCAGACTCAGACTCAGACTCAGACTCAGACTCAGACTCAGACTCAGACTCAGACTCAGACTCAGACTCAGACTCAGACTCAGACTCAGACTCAGACTCAGACTCAGACTCAGACTCAGACTCAGACTCAGACTCAGACTCAGACTCAGACTCAGACTCAGACTCAGACTCAGACTCAGACTCAGACTCAGACTCAGACTCAGACTCAGACTCAGACTCAGACTCAGACTCAGACTCAGACTCAGACTCAGACTCAGACTCAGACTCAGACTCAGACTCAGACTCAGACTCAGACTCAGACTCAGACTCAGACTCAGACTCAGACTCAGACTCAGACTCAAACTCAGACTCAGACTCAGACTCAGACTCAGACTCAGACTCAGACTCAGACTCAGACTCAGACTCAGACTCAGACTCAGACTCAGACTCAGACTCAGACTCAGACTCAGAATCAGAATCAGACTCAGACTCAGACTCAGACTCAGACTCAGACTCAGACTCAGACTCAGACTCAGACTGAGACTCAGACTCAGACTCAGACTCAGACTCAGACTCAGACTCAGACTCAGACTCAGACTCAGACTCAGACTCAGACTCAGACTCAGACTCAGACTCAGACTCAGACTCAGACTCAGACTCAGACTCAGACTCAGACTCAGACTCCGACTCAGACTCAGACTCAGACTCAGACTCAGACTCAGACTTAGACTCAGACTCAGAATCAGACTTAGACTCAGACTCAGAATCAGACTTAGACTTAGAATCAGACTTAGACTAAAACTCAGACTCAGACTCGGACTCAGACTCAGACTCAGACTCAGACTCAGACTCAGACTCAGACTCAGACTCAGACTCAGACTCAGACTCAGACTCAGACTCAGACTCAGACTCAGACTCAGACTCAGACTCAGACTCAGACTCAGACTCAGACTCAGACTCAGACTCAGAATCAGACTCAGACTCAGACTCAGACTCAGACTCAGACTCAGACTCAGACTCAGACTCAGTCTCAGACTCAGACTCAGACTCAGACTCAGACTCAGACTCAGACTCAGATTCAGACTCAGACTCAGACTCAGACTCAGACTCAGACTCAGACTCAGACTCAGACTCAGACTCAGACTCAGACTCAGACTCAGACTCAGACTCAGACTCAGACTCAGACTCAGACTCAGACTCAGACTTAGACTCAGACTCAGAATCAGACTCAGACTCAGACTCAGAATCAGATTCAGACTCAGACTCAGACTCAGACTCAGACTCAGACTCAGACTCAGACTCAGACTCAGACTCAGACTCAGACTCAGACTCAGACTCAGACTCAGACTCAGACTCAGACTCAGACTCAGACTCAGACTCAGACTCAGACTCAGACTCAGACTCAGACTCAGACTCAGACTCAGACTCAAACTCAGACTCAGACTCAGACTCAGACTCAGACTCAGACTCCATCTCAGACCCAGACTCAGACTCAGACTCAGACTCAGACTCAGACTCAGACTCAGACTCAGACTCAGACTCAGACTCAGACTCAGACTCAGACTCAGACTCAGACTCAGACTCAGACTCAGACTCAGACTCAGACTCAGACTCAGACTCAGACTCAGACTCAGACTCAGACTCAGACTCAGACTCAGACTCAGACTCAGACTCAGACTCAGACTCAGACTCAGACTCAGACTCAGACTCAGACTCAGACTCAGACTCAGACTCAGACTCAGACTCAGACTCAGACTCAGACTCAGACTCAGACTCAGACTCAGACTCAGACTCAGACTCAGACTCCGACTCAGACTCAGACTCAGACTCAGACTCAGACTCAGACTCAGACTCAGACTCAGACTCAGACTCAGACTCAGACTCAGACTCAGACTCAGACTCAGACTCAGACTCAGACTCAGACTCAGACTTAGACTCAGACTCAGAATCAGACTCAGACTCAGACTCAGAATCAGACTTAGACTAAGACTCAGACTCTGACTCAGACTCAGACTCAGACTCAGACTCAGACTAAGATTCAGACTCAGACTCAGACTCAGACTCAGACTCAGACTCAGACTCAGACTCAGACTCAGACTCAGACTCAGACTCAGACTCAGACTCAGACTCAGACTCAGACTCAGACTCAGACTCAGACTCAGAATCAGAGTCAGATTCAGACTCAGACTCAGACTCAGACTCAGACTCAGACTCAGACTCAGACTCAGACTCAGACTCAGACTCAGACTCAGACTCAGACTCAGACTCAGACTCAGACTCAGACTCAGACTCAGACTCAGACTCAGACTCAGACTCAGACTCAGACTCAGACTCAGACTCAGACTCAGACTTAGACTCAGACTCAGAATCAGACTTAGACTCAGACTCAGAATCAGACTCAGACTCAGACTCAGACTCAGACTCAGACTCAGACTCAGACTCAGACTCAGACTCAGACTCAGACTCAGACTCAGACTCAGACTCAGACTCAGACTCAGACTCAGACTCAGACTCAGACTCAGACTCAGACTCAGACTCAGACTCAAACTCAGACTCAGACTCAGACTCAGACTCAGACTCAGACTCAGACTCAGACTCAGACTCAGACTCCATCTCAGACCCAGACTCAGACTCAGACTCAGACTCAGACTCAGACTCAGACTCAGACTCAGACTCAGACTCAGACTCAGACTCAGACTCAGACTCAGACTCAGACTCAGACTCATACTCAGACTCAGACT